>CM023489.1:59052284-59299872 GCA_013339685.2 Hyalomma asiaticum | reverse complement strand
AATCGGACAACCCGTGGCTCCAGGCGACGCACAACTACATTGCAGAACTCGCGGAATATGATGTTCACCGACGACCTGCTGACTCCAAAAAAGGTTCGCCACTGTTCTTTCTTCAGCAGATGTGGCCAGCCTGTACAGACCAATGGCGACGCGTTTCGTCAGAGGAATGGCTTTACGCATGTTCGTGTCTAGCCGTGCCATGCTTCCGCAACACTCACGATGTATCGGAACGTGCTCACATCCAACCTGAAGTTTTCTCTGAAAGCACTTGCGGGAAGATGCGGTAGCGTGGTTTCGAACCACGACTTCGGCCGTGCATACGTCCACACACACCGTTCGCGCAACATCAGCCGCGCCACCATGACCGCGAGATAGTTGCGCTCTCGTTCAGAGTGCTCCTTTTCTTCTTCAAGTTCCTCCAGTTGTTGCATTATACGTAGCATCTGTGCCTGCTTATCCCGCAGTGCTGCCTGTTGAACGGCGAGCAGAGACAAAAACGTGGAGTCGTCGTCGTCGTGATCGCCTCGCAGGATAGCCTGGCTCGATGCCATCAGACTCGCGTCAGCACAACGTTGATGACACAAAGTTTTTTAACAAAAACTAAACGGTAAGGCCAGAACAAACGACACACACCAAAGCTATTCCAGCCATACAGCAAAGCGGATCGAGCAATGGACTGTCTTGGCATCGCACCGACCGCGAAACGGTCAGGTGATCTCGCCCATTGTTGCGAGACCAGCCTTTACTTGCGCTAAATTTTGTCAAAGCACACCATGCAATACGCTTGCGGACTGCAGATGCAAACAAAAACGAGTTATTTCAAAGAAATTACATTTTATTTGCCAGTTTACTTATAAAAAGCAGCTATGTCTTTATACGTTCAGTCGCGAAGCGGAGTATCACGTGACCCGCTTCACAGCCCTAAACTGAGGATAGGTTTTCTCGTGTAACAGGTGTCAACTGAAGTTGACGGTAACTGTAGTTGACTCCGTTTAACTGAGGTTCGCTTTAACTGAGGTTAGCGTGCCCGTGTAACTAGGGTATTATAAAATACACGGATTCTTCCCTAGAAGACATCCTAGGGAAAGCGGGCGAGAACGCGCGGCCTAGATCCTTCGGCACTCAGCTACCAAAAGTGTTCCAACGCTCCTCACTCTTTTTTTCCCTGCCCTGTGTACTTTTGGCCTGAAGGCTACACGAGTAGAGCGCTGTAGAGGAGCGCGACTGCCAGCAGTGCTTTCATGGAAGTTATGTGCATGCCATTGCAGTAGGAATTTCTTTTTGTCGTACGATGTGTGCACAATCCCAGGGCCGCCGCGCTCTTCTCCTCGCTTCTTCTCCTACTGATGATATAATTAGTGTCCTGTCTTCGTCCTTACCTTTAATTGATCAACATAGTTCACTTCATAACCCATTGCACGTACCTTGGAATTTACGCAACGCTCCCTCTTCTTATTTCTGATAGGCCCTCACACTAACTGGCTTGTACTTCATCTGATTGTAATACATTATACCGAGAACATTAAGACGTTCGGTACGCAGCCACTCCTTCTACAATCAACCATTATCACGACACACATAGGACACCATACCATATACCACTTGATTTTCGTTCCTGAAACTCACGTGTGTTGGTCAAAGACTGTTTCACCGGCAAAACACGCACGACACGTACGCTTCAAGGGCACGTTACTACCTCACAACTGTTAACAATAGCTCAAAAGCGTAATCGTGGCGCAGCTACATAATTAAAAGTTCCTACAGGCAAACCTTGATCACATACGCGACGCGACAAAACTTATGGTCGAGCACATCATCCAGTAAGGTCACACTTTTGCATTCGTGAGCGACCTACACACACGATCTGGAATTGTGCAGTGTATACCTCACACCATCACAAAGTTTCACGTAGACAAGAATCCACGAGTTATGTTACTTGCACACCCCCCCCCCCCCCTCTTTTGTTACTTGCACACCCCCCCCCCCCCCCCTCTTTTATACTTCCGAGTTCGGAGTAGCAGCAAGTGCCTTAGCCGTGATCATGTCATTAACGTTTATAGCTGCTTATTCGCCGCCACAGAGACCCACTGACCCAATCTTGGATGAACTGCAATGAGTGATTTCCCTAGCAACTTCTACTAAAGTTATAATTACTGGAGATTTTAACTCAAAACATGTTGTGTGGGGACCTGTTTCAGGAAATGTCCGGGGCTCTCAAGTTGTACAGTTTATAACTGCCAATAATCTGACTATTTTAAACCAGCCAGATTCGCCTCCACCCTTCGCTACTCCGTATGCTGAGTCCTGGATAGATTTGACAATAGTGTCTGCTGACTTACTACAGAATGAGTTTCATTGTAAAGTACTCTAAATTCGAACCTAACCTTATCTGAGCACGCTTATGTAGAGCTTTCCTTCTCAGACATCCCATTAACAAATGTAAAAAAAAGTTAACTTCATTTGGCAGAGCCCGCATTTTGACTGATTCAAAAGACGACCCATGGTTTCGTCAGGTGATCGGCTTTCACATTACATCAACGTGCGCACTAGAGGATTGAAAATTTTATGTAATTTACAGTGCATTAGACACCTGGTTGGTGGACGCCTGATCTTACAATGGAAAGGAAACGTGTTAGAGCTCTTCGAAGGCGATTTCAGAGAATGTCAGTTCCGTCCTATACGCAGAGTGTAGAGAGATATTTATTTCGACGCGCTTTTTTTTTTTTTGTACAAAGACAGAATGAGGAATGCAAAAGAACGCGTTTGATAAAAGTGTACACATATCCGCAACGAAGAAGTGTCTTTATTGGGATGCTTTTAAAATTGCTTTACAGAAATACAAGTAGCGCACCCAGGATCTCTGTCAGGGGGGGGGGGGGTTCAATTTTTCACGAAGGGCCGGGCATGTCATTACACGTGGGTAAAAAAGTAAATAAACTGCCAAATAATAGTAACATCAATGATGATGATTATTTTTATTATTTTTTTCAGCGTTTTGCAGAGACATTAGCGGCACATTTTTCTAGGACATAGGAGCAGTTACGGAGTGGGAAGGGGGTTAGGTCGGCCTCAGGGGGGGGGGGGAGGGGGTTACAACCCCCGAAGCCCCCCCCCCCCCCCGCCGTCGGTGCGCCACTGCGAAATACCATATAATATGTTCTTGCCGCCATTGCTCCTAACAGATGGAGCAAAAACGAACTCGGTTCTAGAATGCGCACGTGTCCTAATCAACACACTAGTGGCATCCGACGACCTTCCCTGTGACCTTCCCATCATAGAATTATGTGTCAAATAACATCCACTTCGTACTCATGGCAAACACTGGATCTACCGTTCTCAGAACATGAAATTAAATATGAAATTAACATTGGTAACGCTCGTTCGGCACCCGGCTCCGATAATCTGACTGCACCCTGAGTTATTCAGATATCATACTCAATTCTTTATCTTCATTTTCAATGCAGCTTTAAGTCTTCGTTACTTCCCGCATGTCGTTACTTTCCCTTATTCTAAAATGTCGATTCGCACGGTTCGGACTCAGTTCTACAAAATATTAAATTGGCATAGGTATTGGCAAACTCAAGACTAAAGGACCTGAGTTGTGGGTATTTCATTGGATACCAAGCATATACCAAATCCCAAAATGGTTTCCCCCTCCATAAATCCTTGACTCATTTAATGACTGGTCACAGCCACATAAAGAGAAGCGGGAATACAACCATTTGCATTCCTGATAAAGGCAGGTCTCCGGCTGAAACGTTGATCAAACGCTTTCCCCATTTTGTTGCCAATTCCGAGAGTCTGCTACTCATCTCTGTCTTCACGTCTTCGGCCTATTCACCACCATGTCGGCTACACATATATGTATACATAGTATATGCAAAAGCAGCTTGGATTGCCGCAGTTTATAACTGAATTGACGATGCTCTTCTTGGAGAACGACGGGTTATTGCATCAACGTTTCGGTCTTTTGTTCGGCTCCGACCGAAACGTGGATGCGATAATAAACGGTCCTTGTATATATATATATATATATATATATATATATATATATATATATATATATATATATATATATATATATATGATACCGTCCATCAAACAGGAGTATGAACACATGTGCCAGGAAAGGCAGAGGTATACCTCTGCCTTTCTTGTCGACCAACGCGTTGCTACCGGCTTTGCTTTCAACGCTAACGTTTTGCAAGCTACTAATTACGCGCGGGATATTCATTTATGCTTTAGCCATGTGCCTAAGCAACACCTTCGATTCTTTTATTCTTTTTTTAAATAACGAACTGTACTAACGTATGCAGACGCAAGACCAGGTACTGAAGATATATGGGCGGTCGTTTCTCCATTCGTGTGTTCTTTCAGTTCAGTGCGGCTCCTAAAGGTGCCTGTCACTCCAAGGCATTTTTCACCCAAGAAATATATACGATAAAACACTAAACACATTCCATAATCCAATTGTAAACGTAAATTTGGCACCTTTATAGCGCACTCACCGTGACAAAGCGTACAACACGTCACTACATGTTTTGAAAAATGTGTATGCGAAGTGGTTCCAGTTTAAAATTGCTAAAAGATACGCCAATATTCTTAAGCTTTATAACGAGTGCGTCTTACGATACAAAAAAAAAAAGAAAAGACCGATCTCAGCACGCGATCTGCGCATGCGCGAGTTTCCAGGAGCGGCGCCGCCGCCATCTTAGTTGTATTTATGAAAGCACAGCAGGTACGTATATTCTAGTACACTGTACAGCAGGCATGGCTGTGCTTACTGCGCCACTATATGTTTACTGGCATTTTGCACAAATCTTTGGTGTGAACGACGATTGCACGCATCGGAAAACGATGTCCGGACCTCCCGTGGACGTGTTTTATTTAATATGCCACACGATGTAGCGCTGTTAAAGAAATAAAATCACAGCATATCCACGGGGTGAATGATGATGAGTGGGCGAAACTCCGGATGTTCATGATTCTTCCGTGAAAATTCGCCCATTACATCATCATGAAAGACGTGAGAACCAGTGTGTGAGGTTATATAAGAACTTTTATTCATTTTCTTAGATGAGGTTTGGCTTCCGTTGTCCCTTCCAAATGACGGCTTTATGGTCCGTGAAATGCAAGGAGAGCGGTTCTTGTATGGGTTACAGTTGGACGTTCGTAAATGCAATGTCTATGCACGTCCCTCACCCATTCACCCCGTGGATATGCTGTGATTCTCGGCGTCGCGTTTCCTCGCCGCTTCTCGGGCTCTCACAGTTTCTGGATCCGCTTCTCGGCGTCGCCGTGCACCTTCTGATTCGCGGGCTCGAACGTCGGGATCCGTTTCTCGGCGCCTTCGTGCAGCTTCGGCTTCGCGGGCTCTCACCTCCGGGTTCTGTCTGCGAGCGCGCGCTGCAGCCGCTTTCCGTGCCCTCCGCTCCGCCGCCTTGTCTTCCATATGGCGCAGCGACTCCGAGCGAAGGAGGAAGCGCGCCAAGAGCGAGCGCATTTTATAGCTCTCACCCCTAGTAGTCTCCCATCGCACTGCATCGAAACATCTCGAACGATTGCCTCCATCCAATGATCTAGTGATCGCTCATCACACTATGCGCTCCCATACATCTGAATGGAGCGAGCGCCGCAGCGCCATCTCGTATTTTAATGCGTCATGGATGGATGGATATTAGGAGCGTCCCCTTTATAACGGGGCGGTGGCCGGGCCACCAAGCTCTAGCTTTATTTCTTTTTCGTTTACAACCATTTCTTTTCCCGAATCACACATATTTTCACAACTAATTTTTTTCCTCGTCTATTTATTTTATCTATTATCGTTCTGCTGTGATGTAACAATCTTACCCGAACTACCTTGCGCTTTTGTTTGCTCCATACTTTTGCGCCACCAATGCTCTAAGCGCCTTTTACTTATATCTATCGCCGGCATGTTCAGCTTTCCCCTGTTACTCCTGAAACCCATGGCCTCCTGTAGGGTAGTGTCCACAGCTACACCTGGGTGGACATCTGTACATTCAATCAAAATATGGTCTGTCGTTTCCCTAGCTTTTCCACAGCACGTACATGTATCCCCTTCTTTATTGAATTTCGCTCTGTAACTTCGGGTTCTCAGGCAACCGGACCTTGCCTCAAACAGTAAAGCGCTTCCCTTTGAATTATCGTAAAATTTTTCTCTCTTGATTTCGTCTTTCGCTTTTCGGTAGTTGTTCAATGCCGGTTTCTTCTCCATTCTTGCTATCCAATCCGAGTTCTCCGCCGCTCTGACCATGCTCTTAACGCTCTTTTTCGTCCCATCCGTTTCGTTACTGGATGTATACTTACTGGTAAGCTTCCTAGTTCTCTTCCTCCATTGTGAATCAACGTTCTTCCTATACAAATACCTGAATACTTTCGCTGCCCATCTACTTTCTTTCATATTCCTTAATCTCTGTTCGTACCTAATTTTACTCTGAGCTTCCCTTCCCTCAAAGTCAGACCATCCCATATCCCCCTTAACAGCCTCATTTGTGGTCTTCCCATGGGCGCCCAGTGCGAGACGTCCGACCATCCTCTGATTCACGTCCAGCCCTGATTGTACCTCTGACCTCATGCACACCACTGAGTTTCCGAATGTAAGTGCTGGCACCATTACACCTTTCCACAAACCTCGAATTACCTCGTACCTGTTGTAACCCCACAGCGCTCTATGCTTCATTATTGCGGAGTTCCTCTTTCCTTTAACTATCATAGCTTTTTCTTGTACTTCCATGTATCTATTCCCATCATTTATCCATATCCCGAGGTATTTGTACTCTCGTACTCTGGGTATCTCCTCGCCCTGTATTGATATGGTCTGATCGTTGCTGTCATTGAATATCATCCAGCCTCATTTTGTCACACTAAATTTTAGCCCTAAATCTTCACTTTCCCGACCACATATACTAACCAGACCCTGCAAATCTGTTCGACTGTCTGCGAATAGCACAATATCGTCTGCATAAAACAACCCGGGGAGCTTTTGTTCTATCACTATACCTGCCTGTCTGTACGACAGCTTAAAACCAATATTGCTCATCTCCAATGCTTTCTCCATTCTCCTCATGTAAAGCATGAATAATAGTGGGGACAACGGGCATCCCTGCCTCAACCCTTTACCTATATCGACGGCCTCCATTCTACCATTACTCGCCATACCTTCCCATTCCACACATACTGTATTTCCACTGTATATTTCCTTTAAGAGCTCTATACAGTCATCCCCTATACCAGCCTCTTTCATTATGTCCCATAAAATATCTGATTCACATTGTCATACGCACCCTTAATATCCAAAAATGCCAAATGTAGAGGTCTGTTCTCTTTTCCGGCTATTTCTATACACTGCGTAAGCGCAAAAAGGTTATCATCTAATCTCCTGTCGACTCGAAATCCATTTTGGAGTTCGCCAAAAGTGCCATTAAGCTCTGTCCATATCTGCATTTTCGATTTAATTGCCTGCATCGCCAACCTGTAGAGTACTGATGTAATGGTCAGTGGTCTATATGAGCGAATGTTATTTTTCTCTCCCTTGCCCTTATAAATGAACTTCATCCTACTTTGACGCCAACTGTCCGGTATTCGCCTGTCCTTTAACCTTTTTTCAATTGCTTTTAATAGGGCTTCTTTGCTGTTTCTTCCGAGCTCATTTATTACAGTAATGCTAACCCCATCTAATCCTGTGGCTGTTCGTTTGGGAATCATTTCCTCCGCCTTCTTCCAATTGAAATTTTCCAGAACTAGTTCTTCCACTTGGTCTCCCTTGCTACTGTTACACGTCGTAAAGGGAGCCTCGTCATGCTTCTTAAAGGAATCGGCTGTTGCGTTTCGAATATAAGTCAATGCGTCGTACCCCTCCAATTTATTTCCTTCTTCATCCACAATATGCCGTTGCATAGTTACAGTTTTCTTCCCCAGCGATTGCAGGTGGTTCCAGAAAAGCCTAGATGCGTCCTTCTTTTCGCGAATGTCCGATATCCAACGTTCACTTTGGCCTTTAATCTTGGCTTCAACTAAACTCTGTACCAGGGCTTTTTTCTCGAGATATGTTTCCCATTTTTGCTTGACCTCGTCTTGTGGCCTCTGCTCCTTTTTTGCCTGCCTATGTATTCGAGATGCTTCCCGTCGATTCTCAATTGCGTCCTGAATTTCCCTGTTCCACCATCGTTTTGGCTTTCGCCTTTCTCCTCCAACAACTCTTTTGTTTCTCTTTCGTAACTTCAGTCCTTATTAGATTAATAAGCTCATTATAATCCCACACTTTGCCTTTTGTTCTGCTCACTATGTCCTCGATTGTTGCGACTACGTTCCTAATTTGTTTTTCACTTAGAAAGGAGCTGCCCGACTTTAATTCGATGCTCTCTTTATGATCTACATATCCCATTCGCAAAGTTATGCGTTTCCTACTATTTCCTTCCTATGCGTTTATGGTCACTCCCCAAGCTGCTACTCCCTTCCTCATCTATGCTCATTTGTCTCAACTTTTCGTGAATTCCTTCTGTCATGAGGCAGTAATCGATTGTTGACTGCCTGCTTCCGACCTCCCATGTTACCTGCCCATCGCACTTAGGACTCATGTTAACTATATCGAGACTATGTTGTTCGCAGAGCTCTAGCATCAACTTCCCGTTATAATCTGTATATCCGTCGAGGTCATGCACATGAGCATTCATATCTCCTAAGAGGATTATTTCGGCCCCGTTACCAAATTTCTGAATATCCTTGCTTATGCAATTCACTAACTCCTGATTTTTCTCTTTGCAGTTATTTCCAGTCCACATGTAAACTACACCCAACATAGTTTTCTTCCCGCTTACCGTTCCAGATACCCAGAGGTGTTCTTCACATGTCGAAGTAATCCTACACCAGTTTGCTTCCCGATGAATTAGCATACCGATTCCCCCACCTTTTCTTTCTGATTTTGTCCTGTTGCACCCTTCCCACACATAATTTGCAATAATTGGTGGCTCTTCCGAGTCCCGAAGGTGCGTTTCTGTAACGGCGTACACCGCTATCTGTTCTCTGTTCAACTGTTCCTCTATTTCTAACCATTTTGTCGGTTTTCTGCCACCTTGCATATTTATGTAGCTTATTAAACCGCGCTGCAGTTTCTTTCTCTCTTTCCCCTTTGCCCTTCTCCCTTTGTTACCCATTCTGTGTTCCAAAGGGTCCCTCATAGATGTTTCTTCCCTTTCTACCGTGGACACCGGAGGGCTCGTGTGCCCCCTAAAAAAGCTACTGCGCGTCCTGCTAGGCGCCAGCCCACCTCATGCCCAAGTTTACGGTCAAAGTGGATTCCATCTCTCTGGAAACCACCCCATCTGTGCACTTCTCTGTTTATGTCGACAACCTCGAAGCCTTTAGCTCGACTAACCCGCCAAATCGTTTCGTTGGCTGGTGACAACTGCTCTTTGTAGGTTTAGGTCTTTCAAGGTACCTCGGGGATTGTGCACACCACAATTTGCACCTGGGGGGACACTTCCCGCAACTCATCTACTCCTTTTGTTAACCTCTTCTCTATTTCTGGGGTCCTTCCGTTCAACAAGTTGTTCAGCCCGCCAGCAATCACAACCAAACTGCGCCCCTGATCTCTACGAGTCAGCCCTTCCCTTGCTTGTTGCATTATTGCACCCAACATTTTCCCTGGGAACGTCCCTACAGCTACTCTTCGGTCTCCTTTTAGCCTCTCCTGAATCGTTTGCGAGCACCGAGCCAGGTTGGGGTCCCCCGCTATTATTACGTTTTCCAGCTGCCTTGATGCCTTTGTCTGCTCTGGACATCTGGACTGACTTTCAGGGTGAGGTTCGGGTGGTCTTTTGTCCGCTCGCTCTTTCACCAGAGCTTCGCTGTAGGTCGAGCCCCGCTTTTGTGCTCCTTTTGTCGACTTTTCTTGTGGGGTCAAGGACGTTCCCTCTCCATGATAGTCACCTGACTCTTTCTTATTCTGCGTGGTGACCTTTGTCAGCTGCTCCTCGGTTGCTCTGAGCCTTTCGCCCATCTCCTTTCTTATTTGGCGTTCCGCCTGTAAAGCGTCCTCCAGCTCGCCTACTCGCTTTAAGAGGGCGGTCTGAGTTTCTTCCATTTGCTGGAATTTCGCCATAATCGCACACTGGCCACATGACACTTCTACTTCGCATGCCCCATCATCTCCGCAAACATCTACTTTGACTCCCACGCCACACTTTGTACACTTCACCGTTTTTTTCGCCATGATTAGCGCAATGAACGGTCACACACTCGTCAAAAATTAAGCCTCCTAAAAATTTACCACGCACACCTCATGCGGTTATTAGTGGTGCACCGCTACACTGTCCTGGGCTTCAAACGTATATTTTACTAATTCATCCAGTACACCGCACGAAAAATGCACGTATACGATAAATCAGTAGGCTGCAAGCGTACCGCAAACTAAATGTCCCGATATATCCTCAATGCACAAAGGCAGTTCTCCCGCCTTGTGCAACGACAGCGCGCACAAAAATAAAATTAGAAATAAAAGTGGCCCAAAATTTGGTACTATTAAATATCTTCAGTTTACTTCCCCCGACCGATCCTCTTATCACCCAATACAACCTTCTCCAACTCACACAAACAACAGCGCCACTAAAGGCCGACCACGTGGCCTTGACAAAAAGAAAAAAGGCAGACCCGTCTTCGGGGAAATGCGGGACACAAAGAAAGGCGCAACAAGAAAGATTATTTTCCTCTCTTACCCGGTCTAAAAAGGTAAAAAAAAACCGCAAGCAAGCAAAAAAAAAACACTTATCCAATAAAGCCTGACACTCAAACGGTAGCAACTGAAAATACCTATCACGTGGTATCGAAAAGAAAAAGAAAAATCCCTACGCGGGTAAAATACTGGACACAAAGAAAAGCACACGAAAGAAAAGACTACTTTCCCCTACTATTCAATGTAAAAGTGCAAAGAAAAGAAAAATCATACAAACACTCATCGACTGGCGTCTTCCGGGAGCTCGCTACGCACGTCCTTCCGCTGTGACTACAGACTACAGACTCGAACTATGCTGCGCTAGCGCCATCTAGTGATATCCCATCACACTAGCCTTTACCATGTATCTCTATGGAACGAGCGCCACCAACGCTATCCAGTGATCACTTCACGAACTAGACGAGGTGGCTACGACGGAGGAGGGACTGACCAACGGCGTAAGGAGCTTCGCCCCTAAAGAAAGTGGCCGACAGTGTAAACATGCCACCTGGTCATGATGTCGTCGTTATAGTTGGTGCGGCTGTGTTGTTTCGAACTGCTGTTACCCGTATTCGCTGAATTAATTGCAATAAAAAAAGAAAACAAGTAAGGACGTCTCAGAGCACGTATCGTGCGGAGTTGGAACGCCAAGAGTGCAGAATGGTGCGAAGAACTGAAGACTCAGTCGAAGGAACGACTTTATGCTTGTTTTTGTCAAATAAAAAAAAATTCACATGCACGGTATTTTGTGTTGTTAATACAGGACTTCTATCCTAGTGATGCGCTAGGTGTCAATGGATAGAAAACGATCGTTGTGATGAGGTTAACCCATCTAGCGGAACGACGACTTGCCGCACACCGTTAGTGATAACTTACGGGCCGCTGCTAAGTGTCGGGGAAATATCGTGAATTACAAGCAATTTCCTGCTGCATAAAGTGCGAATGGGTCGGTAAGTAACTATGGCGGCAAGTACAAAACAACGAATACGCGGCAGCCCGCTATGCCCGCCGTCTTCACATCCGAAGGCTCGGAGCCAATGTCGTCGCTAGGCCTTACCGGTTCAAAACTGCGTCGGACAGTACAGTCCCGCTTGCTCACGTAAAATGGTACGTTTTGGGAGCTTGCTCCTTTTGCTGGGGAGTTGTCTCTTGTCCGTCGCGTCGTAGCCTCTAGTTCTCATTGCTCCCGCTAGAGGCGCATCTGTGCTATCCGGTGATTTCAAGAGCGCTCACTAGATGGCGCGCCGCCGCTGAAGGCGGCGTGCCATTTAGTGAGGCTTTTGAGGGAGATATATCGAGAAAATACAGTTTGAATAGAATGGGAAGGAATCAGTAGCAGAGAGAACGTTGATATTAGCAAGGGGCTGAGACAGGGATGTCCTTTGTCGCCGCTGTTATTCATGCTGTACATGGTTAGAATGGAAAAAGCGCTAGGAGATAGCAACATTGGTTTTAATCTGTCACACAAACAGGGCGGCGTGATGATTGAGCAGATGCTTCCGGGTTTATTTTATGCTGATGATATTGTCTTATTCGCGGACAGTCGAGATGATATACAACGGCTGGTGAATATATGCGGGAAGGAAGGCGAGGCTCTAGGACTAGGATTTAGTGTAACAAAATGCGGATTGATGGTAATCAATGACCCCAACGACCAGGCGGTATCCATACAGGGCCAAGAAATACCGACAGTAAGCGAATACAAGTACCTTGGCGTATGGGTAAATGAGGGTGATAGGTACATGAAGGTACACGAAAAAGCCTTGCCAGCAAAAGGAAAGAGGAACGCAGCAATAATGAAGCACAGAGCGTTATGGGAACACAATAGGTACGAGGGGCTTAGGGGTCTGTGGAAAGGGGTAATGGTACCGGGGCTTACATTTGGGAACTCAGTGGTGTGCCTGAGGCCAGAGATACAATCAGGAATGGATGTGAATCAAGGAACTGTGGGACGCCTCGCGTTAGGTGCTCACGGGAAAACGACAAACGAGGCTGTAAAGGGTGATATGGGATGGGCGAGTTTTGAGGCAAGGGAAGCGCAGAGCAAAATTAGGTTTGAAGAGAGGCTAAGGAATATGAAAGAGAGTAGGTGGGCAGTCAAGGTGTTCCGCTATTTATATAGAAAGAGCGTTGACACGCAGTTCACTGTTCATGTTCACTGGCTGCCCTCACACGTGGGCATAGCCGGCAATGAGGAGGCGGACACATTGGCCAAGGCAGCTCATCAGCCAGGCACCCCTTTCACCCGAGCCGTGGCGGCCAGGGACCACACGCAGGCCCGTCTCAGGAAGCTTCTCGTCACTGTCTATCCAGACCAAAGGGTGGCCAACGGGCGGGGACCAAGACTTCTTCCAGAGGCGGGCCTTACAAGGAGGGAACAAGCTGCCCTGCTGCGCCTGCGGACTGGCTGCGTCTGGACCGCAGCCCGCCGCCACGCCAAAGGACTCTGCACCTCCCCGGCCTGCAGCCGTTGCGGCGATCCCGAGACCCTCGAGCATCTCCTCTGTGAGTGCCCTGGACTGGCCGAAGAATGCTCAAGGGTCCTCACAGCCTACAGAAGACAGGGTCTCCCTGCCACCACACTGCAACACCTCCTCTTCCCGTCTCGACCCCATCTACCAGCACTCCGGATCCTGGTTGAGTTCCTGCACGAGACGGGTATTGAAGCCTACCACTGAGTACGGGACCCTCGCCGCCTCTACCCCTGCCGACAGGCTGCTGACCACAATGCGACGTCCGGGCCTCTGCCCTTGTTAAAACTTCTATCCTCTCTTTTCCTCCCACTTCTCCCTTCCCCTAAGGTGCTTAGCCGTGTCCCCAGTATGGGAGACAGAAATTAGCGTCTCTTCCTTCCTAACGAACCACCCCCCCCCACCCCCCCTCTACTTCGTAAAAGTACCGCCATCTACTCTCCCCTCTGCCACCTCCCTTCCGCTCGCGACAGCGGCGCCCCCTGGAACGCGCCACGAGCTTAGAGCACTCCATCTGGTTCAGGTAGTAGTGAATGAGCCTCCTGTAGCTTCTTGGTCTTGCTCGATTAAAGAAAAGTGACGTGGCGGTGGTAAGGAAAAAGCGGGGGAGGGGAGTAGGGGTGGAAATCCGAAATCCTATCGTAGTTCCGTATAAAGGAAAGCCCTGTCTGCAAACCTCTGCAGCATGTTGTTGAGTGTTCTGACAGTCAGCAAAGCATGTGTTATGTTCGGCGGTACATCGACGGGGAAGAGCAGGCGACGGCGGCCGGGCGCATGGCTTTTCTGTGAAACCTCGTCGTAGTCACTCATTATGCAGTCAAAGCAGCGGCTTTGTTCCCGCGATGCACGCGGTCAGTAATTGCTGTGACGTCCATAGCTGCACAGCAGAGGGAACATGACGGGTGACAGGTCACTGCGGCATCGTAGAGCATTTTCCGAGGAAACGGGGCATCCGAGAAAGGAACAACAGGGGGGAGTAGCTTGCAAGAACAGCGGGGGCTCCCTGTCAAAGTAATCCTTTGACCTTTCGGCGGGGTCATCTCCCCCGAACGGGCGACCCTTGGCGACCGTTCGGGGGAGATGACCCCGCCGTGGAAATGTACGGAAGTGCTTTTGGTGACAATAGACCTGTCTAGCAGCCCTGTTGAACGGGCGGCTTGGATGCATGCTTCCGGGTAAATAGAGTGGCAATGGACCACTTGCAGAAGTACGACTGCGCATGCGCCAGAGCCGGCGTCGTCTGCTTGGATGGAAAACAAACGGACTGCAAGCGCGACGTGCCTCACGCCTCAATGGTTCGCGCGCCTCATATGCCTGAAAATGCGTAGTTTTCGCCTGCAGCAACTATTTCGATAGAAAGAGAGAGTAGTAATTTCTCCGAAATTCCTCCCACGATTGTTGCTTCAAAGAGAAAAAGGGGTGGACGGCAGCGGTGAAGCGAGGCATGCGATGGTATGCAACCGCGTTGTATGATCTGTGGCGCGCACTTTGTCACCGGAAAGCACGATGAAACCTTTAGTGTTCATTTTCTTTTTATAGCGATCGACTGCGCATGCAAATCTAACTGGATTTGCAAACGAGCTACGAGCCTTCCGCAGTTGTGATAAACAGTTCACGACATCAATTCCGGACCCGTAAACGAGAACGTATACATCTGCATAATGATTAAAAATGTTAAAGTGTCGGATATTCCGTGCCATGACCACGATTTGATTTTGAGGCAGGTTGCATAGCGGGAAACTCGGTCCAGATTAATTTCGGCGCAGACGTTCTTTATTTATAACGCGTGTACTCGTATCAAGTGCACGGGCATTTTAGCGTTTCGCGCACATCGAATGCACATCGGCCGGCGGGCATCGATGTTACCAGCACAATGATTTACCTGCTAAGTTTGCACGCGGTTCCGTAATGACCACGTGCAATGACATTTGTAACGACCAGTGTTGCCACTTTCACGAATCATGTCACCAGCTGATGCCTGACTTGGAGGAGGCCAGACGCTTATAAAGCCACAAATATAGGACTACTGTAATTAAGTTTAACATTCTTAACTTAATCTTCTTTTCCAAAACCTACCCGCGGTGCGCCCTGCAAACGAACTCAATGCCAGTGCGAGGAGAGCGTCGTGTGTTGCACTGAGCTCGCATTCCGGCACCTCAAGAAGACAGTCGTACGACCCGTTTGCCAAAAACGGCAAGGGAATGAGGTTTATAATGACATTTAGGAAAAGGTAATATTTCATTAAGGAAAAAATAAACATTGAGACGTTCACAAGACGTGAAAAAAGCTCGTCATGCGTGGTGCCGCCGTACGTAAGCAAGGCTGGAACACGGTTTGTGTTCCAACCAGGCGGCGCTGTCAGCTTTTCGCGCTAGGTGGCGCTCCGACTTTTGCAAGTGGTCCATTTGGGCCTGCTGCAGAGTTCTGCAACTCATCACGGGACTAGCGACCGATGCTATCTTTCGGAGATGCTCTGTGCAGCGAGCGGGTCGAAGTGTGGGAACGCGAAGGCGTAACCGTAGGCTGTGATAGAGAGAGTGAACACGTGTTTTTATTGGTGAAATGCTGCGTGTGGGTTGGTTCCAGAAGGCGGTCGGCAGAAGCGATCAGGTGTATTTAACCGAGAACAGATAAGAGAGGAAGGGGAGAGCTTAGCGCTAACTCGGGTCGCAGACGCGGCAAGGTGGTCAGAGGTCGAGCTTGGCGCTGCCTTTGACGAGATATGATGAAGTTTAAAGCTTAGTGCTTACTCACGTTTGAGTGCAAACGTTAAGAGCTCGGAACGAACAGCTTGGTGTGGTTTGAGCCCAGTTGTGTTGCGATGTCTATGACAGTACTGGCCGCCCCGACCAAGTTTTGTAAATAGTGTAAATAAACCTGAGTGTTTTGCTGTGAGGACATCTTGCTCCTGACTCCGTCCTTCAACGTGTCGCCGCGGTCAACGGAACCATCGAGGGAGAAGAGAAATCACGAAAATCAACTGCATGCAGTCGTCGTCGACCCCTCTAGTCTGGAGTTTCGAGTGTCATAGCCTTCCAACACCGTTTATATTCAACGCTTCGAGTTCATATGCTACGTGAATTTTCTGAATTTCTGTGGGCCTGCCATTCGGGTAACTTGTCTGTGTTGCCCTTCGTTCCCTTGTTGGTAGTTCTTTTTGTGTCATAAGGGTAGCGGACGTTCTATATTTGAGTCAAGAGTCATTTGGAAAGTAATAAGTAATTTTTCTCGAAATTACTTGTTTCTCGTAATTCATTACATTACTAAAGTCGACGAACGTAATTCATTACCTTACTCATTACAGCATACAGTAAGTTAATTACTGTATGCCAGACTTGTCATTACTGCCAAGTCTGGGCTCTGCGTGGTAGTTCAGTGATTAAAAAATAATAACCCCTTGCGGTTCCCACGTTTCCTTCCTTGAAATTTTTCTCGTTGGTGCTAACTATTCGTGAAGTTTTCGAAAAACATTCGGTATTTAGAATATGTGCTATTCGATTCAAGTACCGAATCTAGCGGCATTAAATTCGTTACTCGAAATTTTAGAACATTTATACACCCCTAATATCTTTCACGAGTGAACTGGCAGTGAGATAAGCGTAAGCCTGTGCTGCCTCGTATCGTGCCGTCTATTGTATCTGTCAAGTATCGCTTGAGTTTGAGCTTGAGTAGCGGATCGTGAGCGTGCATTTATTTCGTATTTCACGCATGTCGCAGGCTTCTGTATTTTATCTCGAAAAAAAAAGTACAAAACGAAAAACAACGTGACCAGTTTCAGCATGAAACAAATGCCTGATTCGGGTCTACCTGAGGCGGCCTACAACTTTCCAATGACATGTTGGGGATTAAGCAATATTTAAATAAGTGGACTAACTCAAAACTGTTAATAGATAGGTAATGATAAAATATAATGGTAGCAAATACACACGGCTACCACCATGAACGACTGAGATGATTTTGCCACAGCGCTCAGATGCTTTTGAAGACTTCGTGCATGGTAGTTGGTGTGAGACATGTTTCCGAGAACATGTGCCATGGTGCGCAATACCCAACACTTGATACCCGACAAGATGAGTGCAAATGTCTCCAAGGCGCTCCCGATAGAGTTTTTAATGCGTTGAAGAGGTTGGCCGGATGGTCACGTCAGCTGGGATGAGTGCGAATTAACATTTTGCACTGTCTTTTTTTTTGGCCGCCATGTGTACTACGTCAAGGGGCGCACGCGATTGTGGTCCACACATACCAGAGTGTATACGGTAATAAAACCGCCAGCCCTGTAGCTTTTTCACGATTCATCTGATAGTATACATGAACTATTAGGTTAGTTAAAGTGAGATTCTGTGGCAGTGGAAATCGTATGCGAACCAATGAGTTCTGTGCACGTTAATGTGCCGCCTTGATTGATTTGTGGGGATTAACGTCCCAAAACCAGCTCTGAATATTAGAGATGTAGTAGTGAAGGTGTCCGGAAATTTTAATCACCTGGGGTTCTTAACGTGCACTGACATCGCACAGCACACGGGCCTCAACATTTCGCCTCCATCGAAATGCAGCCGCCGCAGCCGGGATTCGATCCCGCGACCCTCGGATCAGCAGCCGAGTACCATATAGCCACTAGACCACCGTGGCAGGGCAATGTGCTGCCTATATATAAAGACTTCATACCGCATCTTATCAATACTTCGTACAAGGCCAGTGCTAAAGTCTGGACACGTCAAACTGCTCGCAAATTCATTTATTATGTGAATACCACATGTGGTGGAAGGCTCAATAACAACAAAACAACCAAAACAAACATTATTAAAGCGTAGAAGGCACGCACCGCAGCGTCGCTATCTTTCCCCAATCACACAGCGTGAATAACGAAGGTAACATTAACAGCAGAGTTCTTCGAAGCTGTTGCAACAAAAATTTCTAACACCTCTTCGAAGAAACACAAACTGACAGCGGACATCGCCTTCGGGCAGACTGGCATCCCGGTAAGAAGGAGCTTGCAGCAGTAGCGCGCTAAACGCTGTCTCGTCTGTCCGTGGTGTGGGACGATTCACTGATTGCAGTTATCCTACGTTACCTTGTCCGCTCGACCTTCTGAACTCGTCAGTTGGCTTCGGAGCGTTTCGAGCTGGTCCGCGAGCAAGCCGACCGTGTCCCGAACTTCATGATGAGTCATGGCCAACGCCTTCTCAAGCTCTCTGCGGGCGTTTTCGATGTCGTCAAGGAGAGGCTGGCCGTCCACGGCACTAACAAAGACCCCTGCTAGGCCTCTGCAGGCCTTATGGTGACCGACTAAGTCCTTGAAGACAATGGCCTCCTCACACTTCGAACACTCACTCAGGTAGAAAGCGCAGTCCTGGTGTAAATGGCTGTTAAGGTATTCGAGGCATCCGGTGTAGTCGCAGCCGCTGTCAACGTACACACAACGTACGTTTTTAAGCTGCAGGGCATACTTCATCGGGCACTCAACTTCCGAACTTAGGGTTTGTTCATCGATCAAGAACACGGGAACGGCTGCTTTGTAGGCAATAGTACGGCACTCGTCGCAAATCAAGTGTAAGCAAGAGAGTAGAACCGCTTTCGCCGACACCACGCCGCACCAGCTGCAAACTTGGACGTCGTCCAATTCCTCCACGAACTCGACAATCTTCCATTCAGTGTGGTCGCCGAATCCACACACGCGGTACAGGAATCTTTGGCGCGTTTCGTTCATTCTCGATGCCCGACGCGACACTCAACAAGCGGCGGTGTTGCAGCCGCATTCGAAGCGCTATTAGTAGCCCCTGCAGAGTGGACGGATATAGGCCTCAAACGTTGCAATGATTCTTTTATCAGAAATAGAAGCCTGATAAGCGGTTCGGATTGCACGGGTATGCTTCGTACGTCAGCCACTGTGCAACAATGCACTGATTTGTCTGATATCGCTCGTACTGAGGGCGCTTCGACTGCTCTGTCCTCGATTTGACACGTATATATACACTAACGCTGCCTACTCCTTCTCTAGCACTTCAGTCACCCGAGCGAAGGTTTCCAATACATTTGTGAGCGCGAAGTAGTCTTAGTTCCAGCAGCCGTCATCGATGCAAGGTATGTGGATTTAGCGCATGCGCGACGGCAGTTTGGATCACTGTCATCATTCGCTGACATTCCGGCCGACACCAACCACTGCGCACGCCGGACCACTTGGACTGCAAAGCTACTTACCGAAGCCTTACACCGCGAGGGCATCTCCAGCATATTTCCTGCAGGCTGCTTGCGGGCTGTACCATTCCGATCGGAGCAAGTCGTTCAGCCAGGGCCCAGTTTTATCCGGAGCCGCCCCCGGCGAAACGGGTCGCGGCTCCTCAGAAATGGCCGGCTCGATGCAGCGGTGGAGACACCGCGTACATGGATTCGGAAGCCACGTGGAAATGAGGACAGTGGAATTTGTGGACAAGCTCGAGTGTTGGCAGGTTTGCAGCTGGTGCGGCTTAGTGTGTTTAAATATGCATCGTGCAGAATGTCAGCACATCATCTGTGAAATATGCAGGTGCTATGGAACTTGCAGAAGCGGTTCACTGTACGCTACATGCTGTGATTACGAAAGACTGTGTTCTAAGTTCGAACCAGGACATCTAGGTGACAAGCGCGTACGCTGCGTCAACGCGGGCAGTGGCTGCGACTTCGTTGGACCTCTGGGACACTTGGACGAGCACCTGCGCGAGAGCTGCGCACGCTACTGGACGGGGTGCCTTAGATGCGGGGACACCGTCGCCCACAAGGACATGCGGATCCACTATTCTGCGTGTGGTGGCAGACGCGGAATATTTCTTCGCTCTGCAGACGCTCGTTCCCTGCTTGACAACTTCGGAGCAGCATGCGAGAGGCTCGAGAATGCTGCGGCCTCGGCAAGCCCGGACAGCGGCAGCTCTCTGCGGGATGCGGTCAAGCAGGTGCGAGAACAGTTCACCCGGATTCAGGGCCAACTCGCTTCGGGTACCCCGTGGCACGTGAGAAAGTGTGCTGCGCCACGTCTTGGCAAGTGAAGAGCTCGCCACTCGTTCCCCAGGCAAACAGCGAGCGGCAGGGGCGTTTTCTCTTTAAAATAAATGTTGCTCAATCACTATCGCGCGCTCGTATTCGTTATTGACGCGCATGTTCCTATGGCGGATATGGCGAAAACGCTCTATAGGTGCGAGATTCTGCATTCAATTCGGGGCGGAATTCCGGTGGCGGTGATGGACAAAAGTAACGTCCTGGCCGTACGTTTGTATTCGCCCTAGAGAACCGCAAGGTGGGTGGAAAGCAAATGCAGGGTGACTCACGACAGCGTGTTGATCACGTGCGGCATAGGGCGACCAAAGCGATTTTACACACACGCGTACACACACACACACACACACACACACACACACACACACACACATATATATATATATGTATATGTATATGTAGTTTAGAAACGAATTGCGCACTTGCGAAAATCGCACGTTTATTGTTCAACGTTTCGGCCGTGGCACGGTCTTCGTCATTCTGACGAACGCCGTGCCACGGCCGAAACGTTGAACTATTGTTCGTGCGATTTTCGCAACCACAGAACTTCTTCCCCGAATTATATATATATATATATGTATATATATATATATATATATATATATATATATATATTATAATGAGAATGAGAGAGAGATGACGATTTATTCGTTAGAGTACGCCTCCTGGATTTGTTCGCGTGCTCCTCTCCAATCAGGTGCAGCTTAGTCGGCTCTCTACTGATTAGAGAATATTTGTCATCCTTGCATGACGGTCTCGCGTTTAACTTGGTCTTCGAATAGGAAATGTTTTGCCTAAAAAGAATGCTCTTCGTCTCTGCTTGTGACTCTCACAGTGTTGTCACGTTCTCACTGTGCGTAATGTAGAAGCTACACCATTAAAGGTTCAAGTCCTTATCGGGCGAGAATGTGGCTATCAGTGCAAGTAACGCTCGCGGTACAACGACAGGGACGAGTACAGTCGTCGGATGCCGATAGTCTGATTACGGGTGCAACGCGTTGGCTCTCGAACGTTTCCGTGTAATCGCTCGCGTCTGTTTTAGAATGTACTACATACACGGCGATATGCGTTGCGCATTCAACTCGAATGGAGTCATAGATAACATTCAAGAGAGTTTCATTACATAAAAGTACGGCTTGCACTAAACGATACCAAGTGCGACGCTTTTAGCCGATGAAACACGGCCAGATTCGTACGCCAACACCGGTAGCAATTTTTTCGTTCCGCTTTTCTGGAGTTTTGGTGTGGCGATCACAACAACTAAGCCGACATATGTCAGACAACAGCACAGAATATTGCTTCATCAGCTGTAGAAACGGCATCCAGTTTGGAATGTTATCGAAGAGGTTTTCAAAAAAGAACATTTAAATTGTTGTACTATAAGCACGATATCTTTTGACATGCAAGGGCAGTGACGTACCTGCAGACATGATCCTACTAACGTGTACGCACCGTTTATGAAAAACGCACATGTTAGGAATACAGAGCTAATTGTATGCTGAAAGTCGTATTTCATTCGAATGGCATTCCAGCTAAGCGCCTATAATGGTTAAGCGCAGTTCCAAAAGCATCGGCACCCACAGTTCATGAAGGCTGAATATTGTTCTTTCTTGTTTGTAGTGCGCTTGTCGAGCTGCCTTTGGCTTGTTTTGCTTCCCATGTCTTGAGCCTCGTCCGAGAGGGTGGTCTAGTGGCTATGGTACTCGGTTGCCGATCCGAGGTTCGCGGGATCGAATCCCAGCCGCGGCGGCTGCATTTCGATGGAGGCGAAATGTTGAGGCCCGTGTGCTGTGCCATGTCAGTGCACGTTAAAGAACCCAAAGGGGTCGAAATTTCCGGAGACCTCCACCACGGCGTCTCTCATAATCATATCGCGGTTTGGGGACGTTAAACCGCATAAATTACTCAATTTTCTTTGTCTTTACATTTGTGATGAGTGAAGTGATTGCTCGGCGAGTGAAGTGTAATTGAAGTGAGCGTCACCGAAATCACCAACGGCGCATTGCAACCAGGGCATGTGCTGATGTGAAACGTTCCAACCAAACAGGAGGCGACAGAGAAGGACATAAAATTGGCCGCGTAGTCTGCGTGCTTCGCTGCAAATGTCTTGGAAAGACGATAGTGTTTTACCGGCCGTACTACGCTGCGTGAGATATGGACGCCATCTGGCAGCGCCGTTGGGAAACATGAGCTTGTGCAGAGTCCCTGGGCAACTGCTACGTGGCAGCACCAAATAGTCGGCAGAGGCCTTTTTCGTGCATAGCGTCGCATTTTTAGCGCAGGTTAACAAACACTAAGGTCTTTAGAAGTACGTATCTATGCATTTTCTGGTAAAGGAACACACCACCTAATACGTATTGATGTTATGCCTCAGGTATGCGTAATATTTGCTTTTTGATCGACAATGTTCACAAGTATGAACGCAGCTACCAGTTCAAGACGGCTAGGCGTTGGGCAAGTGCTTAAACTTCGGCCGTGGGGCTGTACCGGTGAGAGACAGACAAACAGAAGGACAGATCAAAATTTCTGCGTTCAAGTGTGCCAAGAAAGACTATAGTCTTTAAAAAGAATCAAGGATTCGGAAGGAGGAGCGAGGTAGACGGCGCTGGAGGTCGAAGAACCAGGGCGCGGGATCAGTGACCCTTCGGGTTGCGGACTCGAAGTCACCGCAGGCTCTCACCTGGGGCCATACAAGCCGTCATTTAGCTTCGGGCCGGGCGTGTGTGGAACGTCTCCGGGACGTTCCGGCCAGGGGAGTCGAGCATCTACGGCAGCGACCGCAAGCCACAGTCTAAGACAACGTTGGTCTAAGATTAGCATTTCAGACGCCATGTGCGCTTCAGGTCAACGACCTCTACACTCAGAAGCGTTCCTGACCGCGGTGGCTGGCATCGCGTTGACCGTCCCCTCTCAGCGTTGAGCTACCCGCAGTGAAGACCGCCGCATTGCTCTAGGGGGAACTTCTACAAGGTACTCCGACGTTGTGGTGAATGGACTATGAGGTCGTGCCCGATGGCTTAAAATCATCCCCGCGGCGCCGCGCCCGACCTTAAAGGAGTACTGACACGATTTTGCGGGGGCACAAAGCATACATTTTTTCGTTTTCTAGCCATGTATTGTTAACGCCCTGCGCACACGGAAGCCAAGAAACACGTATAAAATATTTTAGTTTGCTTTTAAAGTTTTCGTCGCCCAGCACAGCAAGCCAGCAACAGCGCAATGGACACTACGATAACGTATCAACACAGGCTCTTTAAAATCACCGAAATCACTGTCAGCGTCGCTGGACGACCGTGAAATTGTCGCTGTTTGCTTGCCCCGCGTGTTATTGCCACAGACAGAGTTGCAGCGACGCTATCACATATTGCTGTCTCTCGGTGACCTAGACGTATACGTCCGACTGTCCTGATACGTCACTAGGAAATCGCTCCCTCGAATCGAAACCGAAAGTGGGCCTTTAAAGGAGCCGTATTAAAGATATGTTCATTGCGTTAATAGGCACCATGACAGTCTTTTTAGGGTTCTCCACGCCAGTGCTTTCATTTACATTTGCATTGTAGTAGCGCCAAAGACGGATAACAAGGAAACATGAAACGCACAGGACGAGCGCTCTCTCGCAAATGCAAAAATTTTTATTTGAAAGAACACACACGAAAAGAAGCCAACGAAACAATGGAATGGTAATCGGAAATGGGTGAACTATATACTCAGTAAAACAAATTATCACTTAACAGTACACGTGCTGAGCAAATAGGCAAACTCTTTTAGTGACAATGATGGGTGGGGGGACTGAAGCATGCGTGTGCCATTCTTTTAATATGAAGAGCTTCTGTCACTTCACGTGTTACTTTGCATCTGTGTGCTGACAGGGCCTTAGCGTCTTCAAAAACAGGTGAACACCCACACGTGTTGCAGTGAAACACAAGATGCGTGCTATCGGGTTTCTTCAGTGACTGATTGTGCTCCTTTAACCATGAAAATGGGAAAGCGTGCTGTGCAATACTTTGGGACTTTCTAAAATAAAAACAAACACAAAAATGATTTCATGTGGGTTCAAGAACCGCCACCAACCATGCGTTGCAACGATTCGCATCGAAGCTGTATAATGTATAGTCGCTAAGGAAATTAGCCACTAGACCACCGTGGCGGGGCTTGCTGAACAAGACTCAGGCAGCCGCGGAGCGCGTCAAACTCATTGCGCAATACATTCGCCTGCCTAGGTGTCTTACCTACTGCATGATAAAGAAAAAAAAATAATGTCACTCGAGGTCAGAGTGGTTTTCTTCGTCCTAGAGCTAGATCACGGCAAGCGAGTGTGTAAGCTGATGAAGTCAGAATCTTGGAGGCAAGTCCGTTCCCTTTGCGACTGGCTTTGCGTGGTACTCGAACACGTTTCCCGTGCGGACACAGGACAGACAGCTCGTGCAGCGCAAAAGAATGGCGAGACAGATTGCGGTTCTTGTGGCAGAAGGGAAGGGTTTGCTTACATACGAGGCCGACTTACGCTTCAACAGGAAATGTAGTCACGTTTTTGGGGGGTACAAGGGTTCCTGCGGTGTTTGAGCGCATCATGGAGAATGCCCGTAAGCGCAGCTTCCAGCCACGCTTCACGCGTCGCGGACTGCTGTCTCATGCGCGGCAAGCGGGCCTACAGGCGCAGGAACAGGATCAGCAGAGGGACATTGCAGATGGACTCGACTGCCTGGTGAGAAAAGTGAGCGTACAACCGAGGTCCAGGCCTCCCTTCGGGCTAACGGTTCTAGCCTAACACAAAGAAAGCGGGTTCGTACTGCTACCTGAAGGGATGTTCCAGATCGAGGGTCTAGAGGCGATACAAAAAACATGTGGCTGATACCCCTGTTATAGTAATCGGTATAGCACGAAAGTTAAATGAGCGAAGTGCACCGAGATGCGCTTTCGGGGTAGGGTGGCCTCAGCGATAGAGCTGACACTACCCTACCCAGGCCGAACTATAGGTGTTCTTTGGTGCTATGACGATATTTCGCTGTACCGATTCTTCTATGTGGCGGTGCGGCCCCAGCCAACGGAGAACACAACGAGAAGGAGATAGATGGAGAAAGTTTAAATGAAGCTTTATAAGGCGCGTTCGTGCTCCTTCCAACATGGCCAAGAAAAGCGAAGTCGGTAGCGTGGCGGGCACCTTTCGTCGCAGTTCGAGCGATCGTGGGTTCGATCCCGGCCGCATTAGTGAAAAGTTTGCGTCTTAAAAAACAAGAATAAAAGCTTGCTTCTTCAATACACTCATCAAACCTTTCTAAAACCATCGCGAAGGAATGTTCTGTTTTATAAAAATACGTCTTCTGTTATTCATAGGGTCGCGGGATCTAATCCCGGCCGCGGCGGCTGCATTTCGATGGAGGCGGAATGTTGAGGCCCGTGTCGCGTTGACCATTCTGTGGGTGTAGCAGCGCAATTTCACCGTTGTGCTGCAGCTTATCCGTGCTTTATTCGAGTATGTTGGATACGCCGGTCTAGTGTTCTGGCTCATGCCGCAGCAGATGCCGCGTGCCATCCTATAACCATCATGTACCCCTCACCTCTGCTCCTGCTGCCACCTTCTGACACTGTGGACATTCACAAAGAAAATCTTCGGCGCACCACGCGAGCTCTCATACCTCCGCGTGGTCATGACCTCCCGAGTGGACTCACCCGTCAAGAGGAGGTATCGCTCCGAAGAGTTCGCGTGAGTGCGGCTGTGACGCCTTCGATCCGCGCTAAGTGGGGCTACACCGACACATCTTCAAGCTGCCCATTTTGTCCTGCGCCGGTGCGGGAAGCAGACCTGAACCACCTCTTATGGACATGCCCTGGGCTACAAGCGGCTCGTCGACGCCACCTGCGGCGTGCGGGACTTCAACACACCAGGCCACCGGACTTGCAGCGATGGATATACAGTCCGAACCATAGGTCCCTCCTGGACTTCATGAGGGAAACACAACTACACAATTTTGTGTAATGTATATTGATGCCGCAGGGCAAACTACCGCAATAAAAAAAAAGTACTTCAGGTGACCCACGAACAATAAGGTCGTGAGAAGAACACGTATTTTTTTTTCTTCTAATCGTGGCTGTGCGATTTGGTCCTCACAGTTTTCTGCGTACTTACGCTGTTCACATTCTTGCAAACGTCATAAACGAGGGAGGGCGCACGCGCGACAGCAGGGGAGAGTGGTGCTGACAGCTTGCATCAGTCGCATATGTATATGCCAGTCAACGATCAGAGGCCACTGCGGTGCTTGCTTTCGAAGCTGCTTATTGTGTTGTGGCGTTTACCCTAGCGTTACAGAGACGGTGCCACGTCTCTTGAAAAGTGCTTCCGTATCGTGAACGTCGAATATTTGCAGTTTGTTGTGCTGAAGGTTCTCGTTGTGCTCAAGTTTTGCAAGGCGCCTTCGTCGTTCTACGAAGATGAACAGCCCTATCCCACGTAGGCGACGTCTCGTACACGGATTCGGAAGCCACTTGGAAATGCGGACTGTCGAGTTCGTGGAGGAGCTCGAGGATTGGCACCATTGCTCCTGGTGCGACGCGGTGTCGTCAGAAATATGTGCGCTGCCGTGTCGGCACGTCTTATGCGATATGTGCATCGCGAAGTATAGGAAGTACGATCACACCGGGAATTTTACTATTTACTGCTGTGAGTGTGTCTCGAGGAAGTGGCCCAAGCAAGACGCAAACGCTGGTGACAAGCAAGTTCGTTGCGTCAACGCTGGCTGCGACTTCGTCGGGCGCTTGAGGGACTTGAACGAACACCTGCAGCAGAGCTGCGTCCGGTACTTGACGGCGTGCTCCAAGTGTGACGAGGCACTTGCTTACATGGACAAGCGGAACCACTACGTTGCATGTAGAGGGAGGATGGGAACCTTTGTAAGCGCAGCGGATGCTGGTTCGCTGCTCCACAACTTGGACGTCGCTTTCAAGGAGCTCGAGCAGGCTCTAGACAGTGCCACGCTGGAAGACCGCGACGCGCTTCAGAACACGGTCGCTCTGGTGAGCGAGCAGTTGGCCAGGGTTCGAGATCAACTGGATGCGGGCGTTTCATCTTACGTGAAACTTAGCGGGCTGCTTCGACTGAGCAAGTGAAGACAGCTCAGCGTACGGTGGTGCTGCTATTTGCTCGGGCCGGAGTAACGGAGATTTCTTCAAATAAATTGCATGGGCGTTCCTTCTTGAACAGCAGTGGTCGTTGTCCACTTACGCATGGACACATTCTTGTAAAGCTGGTGCCATCTTTGGCGCTCGGCTCGGTCCTTGCTGAGATTGTTACGTTGTGGCTAGCCGCGATGGGCAGAGCAAATTATATTAATTAGCGCCGCTGTTTAGGGCCCGTATATAGATTTTGCTGTTAAATCATGCGCGTGGCAACTGCGTTGTTTATCGGCGGTGTTGACATTTCCATATTAATTAGTATCGTTTCCTTAAAGAAGCGTTTGCTACAGGTAATGTTGCTGGTATATCCGTGTTACAAACGTTTGGCGGTTCTTCGCGCATTACAGTCGTTTTTGTTGAACACAACATTACTGTCCGGCAAGGGATACCGGACTTGATTTGGTTGGTGCATGATTTCAAACGGGGTTGGGCTAGAAATTGGGCACAGTGTGCCTCTGCGCAAGTGTTTTTCAACCCCTCTCTCCGCTCCACTCCTTTTCAACAGCGAAGGGAGCATCGTAACTCGCATCGCAGGAAAAACGAAAAATATGTCGCCGGGCTGGGGGCACATGGCCGCCGGGATACGAATCCGGCGCTGCCCGAACCACTCAGCCACTGCCGGCTCCGTGCGAGGCTTAAAACCGGATTTTCTACGCTTACTTGATTGACTTGAATAGGTAGCGGCAGCGAACGGCGCGCGCGCTTAACGAATGACAACATTTTCGCCGCCGCCACATCTGGTGTGACGTCACCATTTCCTCCTCGCAGACACTGTGAAATAAGCTCGCTTAATAATATTGAGCGAAAATCTATCCGCTTCATTTTTCATAACTACAGCCGCAACTTCTCCCCGACTTAAGCCCTATAATCATAGAATCACTACTCTCACTATATAAAATCGAAGCTTCGAAACATTTATGTGCAATTATTAACTCTCCTGCAGCCGCTCTGACGGTAACCACGTCACATTCACCAACTAAAGCTGTACCCGTAGCTCCCACGCTTTCAACGTTGCACCGTTCTTTGCTCGTACCCGTACATTTAAATACAGTGTTTCACCAAGGGCAATAAAGCTTTGGAATTCCCCCTTGGTAGAGGGGGCTGACCGGAGTGAACGTGCTCGCATGGGCTCCAGCTTCTTCAGTGAGTTATCGCGACTCACCCAAACGTGTCGCGTTTTTGGTGTCGTCGAAATTGTCAAGACCAGCGTTATCAAAGCGTACCAGAATTGTACGTGAATTGTACGGGTGCACGTTTCAAAACGCAGAAATTTCGAACTGTGAACGCCGTTGCCCATTCGAACGCGGTTTTCCGACGGCGTGGCACGCGCCTTGAGACAACACCCTCTAAAAAATTCTTAGGAATCTAGGGGGTGTTGCCTGACAGCGTGACCGCTCGTCCTCGTGGGAAGAGCGGTCACGCTGTCATCATATCTACCCAAACCCAGATACGATTATCTGCAACCAGTGTGGTGTCAGTTGTGCAACCAGTGTGGTCTCAAGGCCATGGATGCCAATTACACTGCAAGTTACGCGGCCTTGCTCATGAGACGGCAAGTAAGGAGTGCGAAAGACGACTCAAACCACGCCCGCGCCCCCTTCACGGAAACAAGTCAAGAGACATACAGCCCCTGCAAAATACGGTGACAAACGAAAACCCTGCTTATATCGATAGCGAGGGACGTCAGCTGAGAGATGTTATCTTTAGACCCTCGCACAGGTCTTCGTCACGCTCACGGTCCCGGTCTCGAGGGAGATCAAGGTCACGGTCCGCGAACAAGCGAATCAATAGTGAATACACGAAAAGCGTCGAGCAGACTACGCAGTACGGGCAGCAGAAGGTCACTTGGGCGGAGAATACAGCCGATGCTCCGTCGCGACGCGGTTTCGTGCTGTGCTAAACCAAGAGCGAAATTCAGAGTACGAGGATACCATTTCTTCCCTCAGAAAACAGAACGCCGACCTTATGAAGCAGAATGAAAACTTACTGAAACGCCTCGAGGAACAACAACAAAGACGCCAGGAGGAAAGGGACAGGCGAGTTCAGATTAGAGAACAAGCCCTCGGGAAATGGATCCAACAACTTATGGAACAAATGCAAAAACGCGGAATCGACAGCAACTGCGACGCTCTTCACAGAACCAACTCATCCCGTAGATGATCACGAAAAGGGAACAGAGCTCAAGGTGCATAAGGCCCCACTCGAAGATAAGGCGGAACTGTGAAACGAGTTCCAGAGTGAGCTGGCTCAGGCAGGCGATAGCATAGTGTAATCTGTGGCATCCGCCGTCCAAGCCGCATTTCAAACACTGCGGCAGGAAATTGCTCACATGGCTAACGAGCTCAACAAATGCATTTCCGTCCTCGAGAAGGATAAGGAACAAGCAAGGAAGAAACCAAAATATCCCATTAGGGAAGCCCAGATGAAGGATAATCTCGGTAGTAAAAGATGGCGAGTAAAACAACAAAACAAACAAGTAGCCCAAACTAGAGCACTGCACGGGCCCGGGCTGGCCCGAAAGCCCGGGCCCGGCCCGGCCCGCGGGCCTGGTCGGGTCGGGGAAGTAATTGTTGGATCGGGCCCGGCCGGGCTTGGGCCCATGAGCTCCGGGCCCGGGCCGGGCCCGGGCCTGGGTCTGGCCCGAATCAGGCCCGGGTCTCATGCGTGTCGGTAATAGCGCATGTATGCTCTTGGGTTTTGTTTTTTGGGATTTAACGTCCCGAACCTATAGTCAGGCTATGTGAGACGCCGTAGTGGAAGGCTCCGGGTAATTTAGACCACCTGAAGTGCATTAGCGTGCACTGAAATCGCACGATACAAGAAGTCTAGCATTTGGCCTCCACCAGTATGTTACATGTAATTTCGGGAAACTGCCTCATAGAAGATCCCGCCATTATATTGAGTGAAATACGTTATTGCGTACCGTGTATCAAAAGAAATAGTAGTCAGGCAGCACTGCGGCAAGTGCGAAGCAAGGTACACTGCCCTAGTGCATATATAAGATGTACTCGTCGGTATCATGGGAACATTTCGAGTATGCAGCTAGGCTCGCATGCCCGCCGTGCCTGCTTCCGCCTTCGTGACTCTGTAGACTGGTCAACGCGACTCGTGAGTCATTAATACCTGAGGAGCTGCTTTTCCTGCTGTTTAAGCGCAAGAAGCAAAGTGACTCTTGTCACAGGCTCGCCGATCCACGCAGATGTTACTGATTTTTGTGCTAGCAAGGTAGTTGCAAATATTTATCATTTGGCAATTAGCGAATCAGAACTAGCATTTAACTCGGACGTTCATCATATCGAGTATGTTTTTGCTGATTCTCAGCGGCCACCTTCGTCTTCGTCACACTTCGTCAGTAATTCATAAGTTTCCTCATTCGTCGGATCACAAGTGTTCCCATGGCGCTCAAAAACGTGGACGCGCTCCCGAGACAGAAGTGAGCAAGCACCTAAAGCAAGGTGATAATCAATATGATTTACTGCAGTACACTTTGTAACAGGCGGGTGTATTGGCACCCTTTACCGCACAAATATCTAAGGGGTCCAGCGACACCACGTGTGGACGAACTTTTCATTCCTTCAAGCTTCCATCTTCCCTCGAACTTCTGCCGCTTTTAGATTTTAGCGGTTAGTAACACACATCAAAACGGGAGACATAGCCCCTCCTCTAGGCAAAAAAAACGTATGGCAGCTCCGCTGCTATGCAACCTCAGGACGTGCGTAGCACGGGCACTCGGCGATTCCCGTTCGTAGAGTTTCCACTGCTCCGTTGACCAAAGCGTCAATGACGTCAGTGTTTGTGGTAAGCAAGTAGGGTTTCCCCGGCACGAGTAGAATTTGTTAGGCAGATTCGCTAAGTCGGTGTGCGACGTGTGCGCTACCTTTTTGTTGACTTTTATCGGCTGTGGTATCACCGTCACGTGCGCTAACATAAGATGATTGTAGTGAGTTATACAAGTTTTGCGGAAGCTATATACAGAGGCATAGACTGAGTATTCTGTGCCGCACTTGAGATGCTTAACACATGTTGAAACAAAAGCAGAAGGGCCCAAGTTCATTCACATGACGGAACACACAACTTATTTTATTGACTGAACATTTGACCCCTTCTGAAATGAAGCCTATACTGAAGCAATAGAATATGCCTGATCCGCGTGAAATGTCCTTCCACGTGGGCGCTACCCCCTCTCAAAAGTTTGCTTTTTATCTTCCGCCTTTTCCTGCCCACCGTAGTCACCTCTTTTTCCTTTCTGGCACACATCGCCTCCACCGTCACAGCCGCCAGCTGCAAGACTACAACCACGACTGCGAGCCACAGACAGCCAGACTTCGCTACCCTGTTAGCACTGAGGCCTCCGGCCCTCGGCGGCAACCCACTCTCCCGATTCTAGTCATTGCGTGGGATCGTGCTCCGGACACCCGACCCGCCGCGTTCGACGGGGAGCGCTTAAGAAGCCACCGGCTAGTTCACTTCGGCGCTCTAATAAGCAGTTATTTCGGAAGCCCTTAGTCCGGTCTTGATTTAAAGTATAACACTTTGAAAGGCCGAGGACGGTCACACAAAGGCGACAAGATAGGCATCCAAAGCGAACAGCGAGGACGGTATCTCGCTCGCTAACGTGTGTGGCTTGCTTTGACAGATTTGTGGCACTGTGGTGGCGGTGACTCGGCGAACAAAGGTGCGGGAGAGGACTCTCTTCTATTTAGCACGAATATGTAGCGTACGTTGGAGACAGTTGCCTACCGAGGAGTCGAAACGACAGGTTTAATAACGCTACTCAGCCTGGCGAATCCTCCCAAGAGTAGTTAGAGCGCGTTTTTTTTTCTCTCTCTCTCGTTGCATTGTGCAATAAACGAAGTTTGCAGGATAAGTTCTGCGCTGTTTACTCAATAGTCCCAGCAATTAATGTAAACTCAATTATAAAGTTCCTCCGTTTTCCCACTTTTGGGTGGGCGCTGTATGTTGTAGTCGTTCTTTGAAATGAAATAAGAACTGCGTGCATCAGACAGCCAGCTATGCCTCCTCATATATCCCCCTGCAATTCCTTCGCAAAAGTGTTACGGGCGTAATTAACCGAAGGTAAACACAATACCAGTGCAAATCGTGACACTGTCATAAGTTCTTACGACACTCTCCGGAAACTATCTTGAGTGCGGCTGATATCCTCACTATAAGAGAAGACTGGACAGTGCCTCGTTTATGCTCAAGGAATAATTGGTTGAATTGGGCCGGGCCGGGCCAGGTCGGGCCGGGCCCGGGTACGGGCCGTATTTAAAAACACCGGGCCGGGCTCGGGCGGGCCGGAGCACGGCGCTTTCGGGCCGGGCCCGGGCCGGAAAAAGTCAGCCCGTGCAGTGCTCTAGCCCACACCCTTAAAATTTGGCAGTGGAATTGTAGATCCCTAAATCGGAAGCGGCAGAATCGGGATCGGCACATCAACCGGACGTCGTGGCGCCACATAAAACAGAAACAGATAATATAAAGATGTGTGGCGATGAGACGCACATAGCAGATGGCAGGACACGTACGGCAATACTCGCAATGAAACACCACACGACGCAGCAGGATCACATTAACCGCAGAATCGAACATACTCTAACTGAGACAGCTCCGCTGAAGAAATCTTTTCAGAGCCTGTACGTTCTCAACGTGTACAGTGCGCCGAAGGACTGACTCACTGATCTGGATCACTTCTTGAGAGAAGAAAGTCACCAAGGGCCAGAAGCTGCTTGTGGTGGGTGACTTTAATTCCCAACATGTGTCTTGGGGCTACGGCACAGCCAGCTAGAAGGGCATGGCCGTGCACAATGCGGCACAGCAGCACCAAATTCCAGACATACCAGCCAAAATAGGCAACAGCGTCTCAAGGGACACCAGCCCAGATCTCGCGTTGTGCAGCCTTAAGGCACGTTGAGTGGATGAGGCTGCGGGAAACAATGGGCAGTGGTCATCATATCATCCAGACCACAATCACCCATCATCGAATACCTGTGCGAGTAGGTGAAGCGATAATTAGGATTGGCAAGAGTTCTGGAAAGCTAGTCATCGCACTAACATCGAAGACATAGAGCACTTTCCTTTAGGATGCAGAGGATATTTAATTTCACTTGGCACTTTCTTAGGCCCGGACTCGCCCCTTGAAAACAAGACAGTCTTCAACTTTTTCCACGATGTCGGTGTAATGCATGTGTATGGCTTTATGCTAAGACACAATTAGCATGACCTACTCACTGAGGCTGATGCTACGACGGTGACATTTTGCGCTCGCCTCTAGGCCAGAGTGCAAGGGTCCAGCAATTTTGGTTCAAAGGTCGTTATTTTTTTCAGAACACGAACTTTCATTGTAATTATATCACACGTACAGTGAGTGTTTGGAGACATTGTCACGACTATTCTAGTCGACAATATACAGAAGTCGACGATAAGTCGACAATATACAGTTATGGCTAGGTCCACGATAAATTACGTTGCAGTAATGAGCTGACACCAACTGAGACATCTGCGACGTGCCATCTCTGACGAATCTGGCACTTATCTGTTGCAGCACTCGTGGTAACGCCACCGACCACCACGCTAGGCTTCTCGAATCGTGGGACATGTAAGCATGTCACCGTGATAAAATAAAGCAAAAAGTCTTGTCCACGTGGCCCCTTATCGAGATCATCGGGTGGTAGTTTCCTATCGAGCAGCTTGGGGGTTTCGTTTCGCCAGTTTCGCCGTCGTTCAGAGCTTGTGCAGAGCGCTCCTTAACCAGCCGGTTACACGGCGACGAATTGTAGATTGCTCAGTGGACCGACGCACACGCAGCATGGGCGACAAACGTTCCTGGTTCAAGTACCGCGTCTGCGGCTTCGGACCCCACGTCGAACAGAGGACAGTCGAATTCCAGGAAACACTTCACAGTATGCAGGTTTGCAGCTGGTGCGGCGTGGTACCGGGGAAGCCGTATCACCTCTCATGCACCCATATGATCTGTGAAGAATGCTTTCGTTATGCAGAAAAAGCACACGTAACCTCGTGCCTGATCGACAAGAAAGAGTTCGAATGCAAAGCCAGTTGTGCGTTGCTTTCGGAAGCACTTGGGACGAAGACCGTGCGCTGTATGAACGTCGACAAAGGCTGCGGCTACACCGGGCGCCTCATGCAACTGAACAGGCACTTAAGCGGAAGCTGCACATTGTACTTACTGGAGTGCTCCAAGTGTGGGGAAAATATAGCTTACAAAGACTTTGTGAACCACTTTAAGAATTGCGAAGGTGCGGTTGGAGTCGTTATTCGAGCTGCAGACGGCAGCTCCCTCTTAGACGACATAAGGAACGCCAGCAAAGAGCTCGAGCAGGCGTTGGCCTCCACCAGCGCTGAAGTTCGGCATGCCGTTGGCTCGTTCACGGAGCACCTGGAAAGCCTTCACAGACAGTTGGCAGCCAGCTCAGAAGGCTGAGTGGTCAACGTGGGATTGGATTACTGTCCTGTGTCCTGTGGCAGTGAGCAAACTCGTATGTTGTCCGCCTTTTAGGCCCGCTTCGTTTTAGTGCAATGTCAGCCGGCTTAGAAGTTCCGTTGGTTGCTCCGTCACGTTTATTTGACGATGTTCCATCTCAACGTAACTTAGTCAAACAACTGTTTCGTTTTGTGTTTTTTGTTTTGCTGTCTTTCTCGCCATTCGCTTTGTGCGGGGGCAGGTAACGAAATCGCTCTTGAGCTGCGCTGCCTATCGTCTGTTCTGCTTTATTGGGCGCAATTACGTGTGCTTTTTTGTACTGCATATTTTCAAGTATTATTAAAGATTACTGTGAACCGTTTGACATTTAGTTGTCGTTAATAGATGATTAAAGCGCAGAATACTAAGGCACTGCAGCAGGGTGGGTACCTCGTATAATTTTATGCATCTTTTCATATAATACATGCTTTTCAACAGCTTTTCCCACTGGTTCGCTGTTCGGGTAGAAAAAAGAAGCTGCATTAGAGTGTAGGTTTATCTCGGCTCGGTGCTCCATAGTTAAGGTGTTTTCAATCTTTCGCCTTGAGACAATCGTCACCAGCCTGTCTATGCCCACTGCGCGGCAGAAGTTTCTTCCATAGTTCGCCAATTAACCGCAGCCACGTTTCCCCCCATGTTTCTTAATCGCATTCTCCCACTTACTTTACTGCCGACCTGGCTTTTCCTTGGAACCCACTATGTCATCCTGAATGGGCATCGGTTATGTTACTTTATCATTGGATATCCTGTCTATGCTCAAGAAATAGTGGGGGGATTGAGGCGCGGGGGATATTAGATGCGAAGCAGCTCTTTGACTAGGCTGTGTAACGTTCTCCCTTTGTGCGTCCGTACGGCGAGGGCGAGGGCAACGAGCTGCCCTCGCCGCATGTGTTGGAGCGGCGCCAAGTAGGTTACACCGCAGCTGCGCGTTGACGTCACGCTCCCCTCGCAGTGCGCGCTGACGTCACTCTCTCCCTCGCCAGCCGCGCGCTCGCCGCAGGTGCCGCCTCGTCCGTACGGCCGCAACACCTGCCGCTACTGCCGTTCGCTCCGGTACCGCGACCGACAAAAAATAAACGCCATCTTCCCAAAGGGAACCCTGATGGGATGCGAAGCACCCGCGTTAGCGTCGTTCAACCCGTGACGCCATCTGTGCGCAACGCTGCTGCTTCGCATCCCGTCAGGGTTCCCTTTGGGAAGATGGTGTTAATTTTTTTGTGACAGTAAATCGAATGTAGTAGCTCTCCTGCCACTTTTTGTGAATGGTGGAAATGCATTAAGGCGTATTTCATGTTATAACGCCATCACAGCTGGCACCATCGCAGCTGGCGTGTCAACGCAGTGGTTGTGCAACTATGTGGGGCCTAACCCTATCCGCGATGCACCACGCACTGTCGTCAGAGGAGGCTGGCTTGTCGAAGCTGGTGGAACGACATGACGGCGCCTTCTGGTTCTGTTTTTTCCCTCTTTCTGTCCATGGTTTCCATGGTCAAGGCCGCTCGATCCAGCAAACGTGCGCGTTTTTTTATCCGTGTACGGTCGGTCTTTTTGTCCTGGCGCGCTAAATTTCGCGTGAATTAAGGTGATCCTTGCAGGAAGTAAGGCTGTGACACGTCCTGAGCAGGTTTAAGTCATTGACGGTAAATGATATTAACATACGGCGCCGTGAACAAGTCCCGAATGATTGATGCCATGTGCTTGCGGCCTCGTCTCGGTTTCGACAACCTGCAATATGTTTGAATACATTCTCGCCGAGCAAGTGTACCTTCGGAGATAAAAGGAATCTTTCTTCTTCAGCTGTGCGTATTTTCTTGGCTTTCTTTCGCACTTTGTAGCGTTAGCTGCTGCTCGGTTGCGGTTCCTATTTTGTTGCGCTCGACGTACCGTTTGTTACTAAACTATATCAAGGAGCGACCGCTTGTTACTCGCTCGAATAGGGCTGTTCGCAGGGACGTACTAAGTGTCCTGGTACATGAACAGAGAATGCTGATGCAGCCCTTCTAGACTGTCTGTGTGTGGGTGTCTGTGTGATCGCGGGATCAATCAGTCTACGAGCAGCAATAACTAAATTTTATTTCATGAACTTCTTTGGCAGAACGCACTGTTATTGCAAGGTCCTATCCGAAGGTAGTCCACACAGCTAAGCTGCAATTGACAGTTGAAACAATAAACTATCGCGGTTGCAACAGTACGTTTGACGTTTAGTTTACTTCGCTGTACAGCCGTGAGCACTGTTAAGGTGAACACGCGAGCGCATGGGCACTATCCGAAAGGCTCCAGTGTAGCCAACGTGGCCGCGCATGGAAGCATGCCTGCACATGCCCAGTAGTAAGCGATAACATGACATCGTGCCAGCTGCATTTTGACAGACAAGTATGCAGCAAGCGACGCGAAGCCAACCCTCCCACCTTTCCTGCGCATGCGCGGGCTTGGTTCGATGCATGGCCACGCTTCCTGGCGCTCAGCGTATTGCGGGCGCGAGCGCGCGCCCTGAAACCATGTAAAGGTGCCCTGAAACCATGTTTTAATCGCTAAGTTTTGCATCGAAACGGGTTCTTTGTATTGTCTTGAGGTAAATGAAAAATGAATTTTCGAGATCGATGCACGCAAACGCAAGTTATGCAGCTTACAAATTCAAGATAAAAGCAGACGACAAATATCGGCATCCTGAGACGTGCACTCTGCTTCCAATCAAAACGCGGCTTACACCTTGCAGAACCGGAACAATGCTGCCTTCTGTGACCTGCCTACTACAACCACCGTATGGGCCGCACAGCGCTCCTTGTGTCAGTTAGAAGCGAAGTGAAATTGTAATGCACAAATTTGTACCTTTTAGTAGCTTGATCAAGCATAAAACATGGTCTCAATTCGAAATTTCTTATATTCGATGCATTGTAAGCATGTTTGATGCATAGTTTTATTCCCTACTGTTCCCGGCCAATCAGAACCTGCAGCAAAGCCAGCATGGTGATGCCATATACGCTCGGAAAAGCTATTGATGCGTGGCGCTGCAGTCAGCGCGGAAGCGAATTTCAGGTACAAATTAAAATATAATACGGTTCGATTTCGTCGCTTTCACTGGTGCTTCGGTCATCATCAAATTCTACACAAAGCAAAGGTACAATAAAATCAATCGCCGTAAAATGCGTTTCAGTGCCCCTTTAACAGTGCTCACGGATGTACAGTGCCAACGGAAAAAAATTGGCCGCTTATCTGCGTGCGTCGCTGCAAATGCCGTCGAAAGACGATAGTCTTCTGCCGGCCGTACTACGCTACATGAGATATGGACGCCATCTGGCGGCGCCGTTGGGAAACATGAGCTTGTGCAGAATCCCTGGGGAACTGCCAGGTTGGCAGCACCAAATAGTCGTTAGAGGCGCTTTTCGTGCATAGCGTCGCATTTTTAGCTCAGCCTAACAAACACTAGGATTTTTAGAATTAAGTATTTATGTACTTTCTAGTAAAGGAACAGACCACATAATTCTTACGTATTTATGTTGTGCCTCAGACAAGCGTAATATTTTCTTTTCGATCGACAATGTTAACAAGTATGAACGCAGCTGCCAGTTCAAGATGGCTGGGCGTTAGCCCATAAAGTTTCCTACTAAAATATTAGAGGGAAAACTGGCGCTTCGATCGTGAAAATGCCATGGGAATGATGGTTATGACATGGATTTGTCTAGTCTTCGTGCTCACGGCTTCAAACGTTCTGGTGGATTTGTTTATTCCTGTTTTTTTAGCGTCAATTACGCGAGTGACATTACTATCCTTTTTCATTACGCGACAAAGGAAGCGGCTGTAGTGTACGCTTTACCGGCAGAGATCATCAGACTGTCGCGTGTACTGTAGTCGTTTGCAATTATGTGGTGCCGTGCAGTCTGTTTCGTTGTTATGTTTGTGGATGAGTGGCTACACATTATTTGCAGTGGTGTGTTACCCAACTTTAGAAATATTTGTGCTGAGTCACGCGAACCTTATCGATGTCATTTGGTTGTTCTTTTTTTTTTCTTTTGTATCAGGTGCGACAAAGTCTTTAATCGCAGGGTCGCTTTCACGGCTGACATACATCCCTTGTGACGAGGCTGCCCATATATCTTGTACTACAGAATTTCAATTCCGCTGTCTGATTAATTTAACGTTGACCGTATGCGCCAAGCAGGCGCACAGTTATCGTGCGTAGTAGACGCCCAGTGGGTGATAGGCAGATGCGCCTGCAGACGACGCTCAAAAAGACAGCTCAAATCGAAGCTCAGGCGCAGTTTTCGACGGAGTTTAACGGCGCAGTCGCTTATTTAACATCACGTTTTAGATGCGAAGCAGCTCTTTGACTAGCCTGTGTAACGCTGTCTTGTGCGTCCGTACGGCGAGAGCAACGCGCTCCCCTCGCCGCAGGTGTTGGAGCGGTGCCAAGTAGGTCACGCCGCAGCTGCGCGTTGACATCACGCTCCCCTCGCAGTGCGCAGACGTCACTCTCACCCTCACGTTCGATAAACACTTTACTAGCTCGCAAGGAACGAGAACGCGCCCTCGCCAGCGAGAGACAACCCTGAGGCAGGCAGTGTCTGCTAGCGTCGAATCAATTCAAACGCGACACCTTGTCAAACCGATGTAAACGCGGTGTGCACCCCCCCGTGCTGCTTCGCATCGCCTCATGGTCCCCTTTAGCGGGAGATGGTGTAATTTTTGCACAAAACTAACCACCATACGATGGGCGATACTGCGCTTCTGTAAGGCCTCGTGCAGCGGCTTGACCCATATAGTTTGTAAAAAGACAGTGGAGCACTTGCACTGCGCTTAAAGAAGCAAGCGAAAGCAAGTTTGTTAGATTTAGAAGACGCGCCTACCTTTTACATACTTGAAAACGTTAGCACGTCACTTACACCAGCAAAAATATTTATTTTCGGTTCGAATCCAACTGTATCTGGAACTTACACATTCATGGTCGCTGCTAAATCTGGGGACATGTAGAGGAGGCCACATTAATATATCGCACAATATTCGTTCAGTATTTTTCTAACCGCGAAAGGAGCAACTAGTACCTGTGCACGCACATACTTATTCCAAAATCTTCCGTTTTAGTGCCCTATTTTGTCGCAAACGACCTATCTTTTTGAAGTGGCAAAGCCATATGAAGCCAGAAGAAAGAAGACTATAGGCAAATCCATGTCATACCCATCATTTCCATGCTGGCTCAACCGCCTTGTTTGAAACTCCCACAGCTATACACTAGCGCCAGTTTTCCCTCTAGTATTTTAGTAGGAAACTATGTACACACCGATTAAAGTTTGGTCCGCGTCACGTGGCTTGTGATGGACACCCGCGACACCAGAGCTGCCTTGGGGCGGTGCGGATTCTATGGAATGAGTTGCGTGGTAGTGAAATACGAGCTTTTGGCAATTCCTTTCCTCTCGTTGCAAGAAAATCAAGCAGATGCCTCTATAATCTGTGGTAAAGTCCGAACTAACAGCAAAAAGATGAAACAAGCACGCCCCAGACTACCTGGAGGCGTAGCGAAATCCTGGAGTACAAAAGACGGTCGTGGTAGCCAATCTTCTCTTTTTTTTTTGTTGTTCGGAGCGCGGCCTGTGAAATAAGGCTCAGAAAAGTAAGTGCAAGGCGGATAAGGAAAGTATTTCATCTTGCGATGCAATTGCCCTGCTGTAATGGCCCTGCGCATGGCTTCCAATGTAATTTATTAGCACTTGAATTTCATGTAACAGAAAAAGACGAAGTTACATCCAACGATATAGACCAGTGTAAGTTACGGCACAGAGCAATGTCGCTGTCGCCTCGAACAAAACAACTGGCTAGGAATGCAACCCAAAAGTGTTCTTCAAAGGAGGGACATTCAGAAAGAAAGTGCCACGTAAATAGTTAAAGGTAACTGAGCTGCAGAAAGGAGCTTGAAGCAGACTGGCATCCGTCTAAAATGAAGTGCGCCGCAAAGGCAGACAACATGACGTCGGTTTTTTTCGCCGTCGCATGCACTGTGCTACTGATTGCAGTTGTCCGAAGCCACACCGTCCGCACGAACTTCTGTGCTCACTGTGAGCTGTCTTCGGAGACTCCCCAGCTGCTCCGTGACCGAGCGAACGGCGTCCCGGACGCCTGAAGTCGTTGCCGTCAAAGCATGCTCAAGTTCCGTGCTCACATTTCCTATGTCGTCCAGGAGGGAGAGGCCGTCTGCTGCAGGTATAAAGACCCCAGCCACACCTTTGCACACCTTAAAGTGGCCGATAAAGTCTTTGTAGGCTACACATTCTCCACACTTGAAGCACTCTTTTATGTAGTAAGTGCAGGTTTCCTCTAAGTGGATGTTCAGTCCCTCAAGGTGGCCTTCGTAGTTACAGCCACTACCGAAGTTCACACAACGCACAATCTTTCTTTGAAGCACACACCCGACAGCGCTACCAAAGCTGTAGGAAAATGCTTGTTTGTCGATCGCGCATACTGTTACTCTGGCTTTTCTCGCGTCGTCGACGCAATCCGAGCACACTGCATGGGAGCATGAGAGCTCATATAAATATGCCGACACCAAACCGCACCAGTTGCAACTATGGAGGTCGTCGAGTTGTTCCACGAACTGTACCGTCTTCTGTTCGATATGCTTCCCGAAGCCATGTACGCGGTAGCTGAACCACTGCTGCTCGTCGGCCATGCTGCGCTGTGTGTCGTGCCACTCAACCACGTACTACGAGCCACTGTAGACTTCGAAACGCTTTATACTAGCAACTGCGCAGGAAGTGGTCATGGGCTACAAATGGTCACAACATAAAACGATGTGTGATAAGGGGCGCTGTCGATAAGCACGCTTTCGTGTTCGACTATTCCTGTAAGCGTTATCGCGGTCATCGCTACGAGGCTGGGAAACGTGGTTGCACAAGCGAGGTCGAAGTTCTCGCTTCGCAAAGAGATGACCCTCGTCGCTCGACTATGAAGTTTTAAGTAACAAAAAACAGGTTCCATATCGTATCCGCACTATCTGGTCGTCATGGCTTTCTGCGCACGCGCCACTGCCAATGCCAGCATCCCGGTGCAGCTGTGATCAACCGCAGAAGCACCTGTGGGAATCGGAGCGGAGAGCTGTGCGGTCTGGATTCGAAGCAGTTGCTTGACCTCCTGCCTGCTGCAGTGCGCGCGGTGGAGCTTTTCAGTTGGAGCTCGTTGACGTAAGGGACGAGTCGTGCTCAAGATTTTCGAAGTGTCCCGCCATTCAGTGGACATGACCGCGCCGAGCCAAGGCTGGAGGTACACCGTACGCGGATTTGGAAGCCACGTGGAAATGAGGACTGTGGATTTCGGGGAGTGCCTCGAGAATAGCCACTTCTGCTTCTTGTGCGGTGAGGTGTCGTCAAGAGTTCTCCGGTTAGCGTGTAGGCACGTCATGTGCGATATCTGCGCCTGCACGCACGCTACACATCTTGGTGGCGACATTACTTACTCAGTTGACTGCTGCGGGTACAGCTCGACATATTGCGATAGCTACCTATATGAAAACGTTGTTGACAGGGAGGTTCGCTGCTTCAACTCCGGCTGTGACTTTGTCGGGCGCCTGAAAGACTTGAACGAACACCTGCGACACAGTTGTGACCGGTACTTGATGGCGTGCTCAAAGTGTGAAAGCACATATCCCTTCATGGACATGCGGAAACACTACACTGCTTGCAGAGACAAAACAGGCGTATTTATACGCGAAGCGGATGCTCGTTCGCTGCTTGACAACTTGGACGCCGCTTTCAAGAAGCTCCAGCAGGCTCTGGCCTCGGCCAGACCGAAAGACCGCGACGCGCTTCGGAACACGGTATGTCTGGTGAGCGAGCAGATAGCCAGAATTCGAGGCCAACTGGATACGGGCTTTGCATCGTACAAGACTGCAAGCGAGCTCCTTCGTCTGGACAAGTGAAGACCACGGCGTGGACGGCGATGCTGCTATTTGCTCGAGTGAGAACAAGAGCTATTTCTTCAAATAAATTGTATGGTCATTCAGTTGTGAACAGCAGTCGTCGTCCATTTACGCGTAGACGCGTTCGTGTAAAACTATCGCCATTCTGGCGATGGGCCCGGCTACCATTGCGGAGATTGTACGCCGCTAACTCGCGTTGCAAGGGGCAGTGCCAGCCGGGAGGTTTGTCTATCGCTGTGTTACCGCCCTCGTTAAAAGTGGCGATATTCCGTATTTATTAAACCGTGCTCGCAGAAGCGATGTCGCTCACACGTGGTGTCAATACCGACGCGCGCAGTTCCTGATTTTATTTATTATTTTTTCTTCATGGGGTAGCGCCTTTTAGCACTTTCTTGTGACCCGCAGCTCGGGCTCCCGGTGAACAAGCCAAAACGAGTGCGCGTGTGAGTACTGTCGTACGAATTAGGATACCATCTGTGCAGAAGCGTTTACCTCAATAATAATACTTGCGTAGCTCGCACATGTCACTTTTTTTAATGTTTCGGATGGTTCCAGCTTTGACTCATCATCACCATCATAATCATCATCATCAGCCTGTCTACGCCCACTGCAGGGCAAAGGCCTCTCCCATGGATCTCCAATTATCCCTGTCCTGTGCTAACTGGGCCCAATTTATCCCCACAAACTTCCTGATCTCATCTGCCCACCTAACTTTCTGCCGCCCCATGCTACGCTTGCCTTCTCTAGGAATCCACTCCGTTGCCCTTAATGACCAACGGTTGTATTGTCTTCGCATTACATGGCCCGCCGAGGCCCATTTCTTCTTCTTAATTTCTATTAGTATGTCCCTAACACGCGTTTGTTCCCTAACCCACACCGCTCTCTTCTTGTCCCTTAAGGTTACACCTACCATTTTCCGTTCCATAGCTCGCGGCGTCGTCCTCAATTTAAGCTGAACCCTCTTAGTTAACCTCCAAGTTTCTGCGCCGTAGGTGAGTACCGGTAAGATGCAGCTGTTATACACTTTCCTCTTCAGAGACAGTGGTAAGCGACCATTCATCATCTGAGAATGCTTGCCGAATGCACTCCACCCAATTCTAATCCTCCTAATAACCTCAGCCTCATGATTCGGATCAGGGGTCACTACCTGGCCTAAGTAGACATATTCACTTACTACTTCCAGTGCCTCGCCAGCTATCTGAAATCGCTGCACTCGCCCAAGGCTATTGAACATTAGTTTTCTGCATATTAATTTTGAGGCCCACTGTTATGCTTTGCCTGTTAAGGTCAGTAATCATGCTTTGTACAAAGCATAATTACAAAGCTTTGACACACTAGTCGGTAAGTCGAAGTTTCGGTGTTGTGCTCAGTTTCACACACGAAGTGCAACGCTGGAGAGGGCACATGAGTTCATTTCTTCTTGGCACCCACTATGTGAATTTCTTTTGTTTCGCGCTGAGTTACAAGTGAGGACCTTTCACGCCTTGCGGTGAATCAACACGACCGGACGGAGGAGATATTTCCCCAGTGGTTGGCGTATCACGTGACGCGCGCGCGTCGTGAAAATACGCCTGCCTCGCCTGGTAAGGTTTCCACCACTCGTGGTATGAGTGGGAATTGCTCCTTTCTATTTACGTCCGCCTGTTTGACAATTGTCTGCTTTCAATCCGGCGGAGACAACCCAAAATCTGTCAGCATCGGCGTCGTTAAAGAGCAGATGAAGCAGAAAAAGCAGGTAATCGAGGAAGAAGAAAGAGGGAGTGAGGAAGCAGGAGTAAAAACTGGAAGAAAAGATTGACAGAGCTCGCAGCAAAATCTCGCGTGTAGCACTGTGCCGCGTCCTCTGCGCAGGCCTGAGAGTTTTCTTTCTTTCTTTTTATTGAGGAAGGGGGTGTGGGCCGCTCCCACATCTAAATCCCACATCGGGACAGGAAGGCCCAAGTGTGCTGTGCGACGTCGGTGCACGTTAAAGAACCCCAGGTGGTCTAAATTTTCCGGAGCCCTCCACTACGGCTTTCCCCTCCTTTCTCTCTCTTTCAGCCCCCACCCCCCACGGACGCTTAGCCGTGCTCCCTACATGGGCTGCAGAAATTAGCGTCCTTTCCTTAACCGAACCACAATCGTCATCATCGACGTCACCACCGCGTCGTGGGCCTTCTGGACGTCCCGGAGCTGGTGAATCCAGTCTTGACTCTTGAAGAGCGAATCAAATGTATCTTCCGAGATACCTTGTCCCGTGTAGTCCAGCAGGGAGCGCGCTTAAAATCACTGTATCCGCCGCAGTCGGGACACGATCGGCAGTCCTCCCTGAAACAACTGTGGATGGAAAGGCCAGGATACGAGTCGTATTCGTAAGGCTCGTGCGCAAAATAAAATGCGAAAGAAGGAGGCCAATTGAATCAAACGGGCATCAAGTGCTCTAAATGCGTCCAGTTGCAGTTAATTAAATGTGAATTAAGCGAATTAAATATTAAAAGGTGGCTGAAATGAACCAAAGGTGTACAATGCGTGTGATTAAGTGTTTATGGCTACTTTCTAACCAAAAGTGCGCCCGTTTATCTAGTAGCGGCGAGAGAATTTAGCAGCGGTGGGTGAATGCCCCGCCCCGGTGGTCTAGTGGTTATGGTACTCGGCTGCCGATCCGAAGGTCACGGGATCGAATCCCGGCCGCGGCGGCTCCATTTCGATGGAGGCGAAATGTTGAGGCCCGTGTGCTGTACAATGTCAGTGCAGGTTAACGAACCCCAGGTGGTCGAAATTTCCGGAGACCTCCACTACGGCGTCTCATAATCAGAGCTGGTTTTGGGACGTTAAACTTAATAAGTGAATCAGGCGGTGGGTAAATCCCAAAATCACAGCTTCGCGGATACCCCTCCTTCACAAAGCTGAAAGGCACTGAATACTATCGAATGCTTTGGATAAGAGTGTGCACACTACACGAGTGGTAGGGTTAATTATGGAACTTGCTCGAGAATCAGTGATGAGAGTGGAATGTGCGGTGGTGAGTGTGTAAACGCCGACGCATTTTACCCGTGTATAGATTTGATTGTCAATGATCGACGACAATGCTTGGCGCTATTATTTTATGAGAGTTACTGTCTTAAACTGGGAGCGTCGCTTCCTTTGCGGGGCGTGTACCTTCGGCAGATAAAAGAGTGCAAAGGCGCGGCCACACTACCGGCAAAGCAGCTTCAGCTTGCCGTTCGCGATTTGCCGTCCATGAGCTTGCCAGCCGACGGCGATCGTCCTCAAAAGCGCCCCGCCACGGTGGTCTAGTGGTTATGGCACTCGGCTGCAGATCCGAAGGTCGCGGGATCGAATCCCGGCCGCGGCGGCTGCATTTCGATGGATGCTAAGTGTTGAGGCCCGTGTTCTGTGCGATGTCAGTGCACGTTAAAGAACCCCAGGCATGGTCGAAATTTGCGGAGACCTCCACTACGGCGTCTCTCATAATCATAGCTGGTTTTGGGAAGTTAAACCCCACAAACCAATCATCAATCCTCAAAAACGGCAAGATTTACTTGCCGCAGAGCTTGCTGGACAAATTTACACCGAGACCCAACTTGTCCGGCTGCCCGCGGGTGTCGCCAATGAGCGACGGAAGATTGTTTGCTATGGCTACACTGTCAAGCTGCCGTGACGACGTCAGCATGGCAGCGCTTCGCATTTTTTTTTCCTCCGTACGCGATCCTCAATTTAGCGAAAGAAAATTTCACACGACGAACGTTTAGAGACGTCTGTACCCGTTTTAGTAGCATAAAAACAAACCCAGATTAGAAATAGATACACACGAAAACGAATAAATGTAATCGGTCAAGATTTTAGGACAAGTAATCACATTGTAACGTTGTAATTGCTCGCACTGCGATACTGTGATCAGGGTGCCGAAAACAGTATTTGCTGTACGTTACAAAGCTATCACGAAATTCGATACAGCATGCGATCGGTGGCGTAAATTGAGACTTGAAGATCGGACCACAAGAAGCGGCCGACGGGGTAGCGCCGGCAAGAAGAAACCAAACTGATCGCTCTAGCCCACAAGGGACGGCACGCTAGGAGATACAGCACACTAGCTCCTATGTAGAATATACCTTTCTGTGCGCAGTCCGTTGCTCACACAGATCTACAATACGGCACAAACGCACAGACGCACGTGGTTTTGTTTTTGCGATCAGCACTTTCCTGCATGTATAGAAAAGATCTCTTGATATCGCCATTCACTGCACGCACACCACTGTTTTTTGCATCAAGTCGAGCAGCAGAACTAAACCTGAACGGCCCTCGATGTTTCGGTATATGCAGCTTGGTTGAACTTGAACGATTCGGCGTCGGGCTTAGTACGCCGATGTCAGAGTATGAGGGAGAGCGCCAGATGATTACATCAGCTATCGTTGGGATATATCCGTGCTGGTGCCGTCATTAGGCATTACTGCGGCGCCCCATGCGCAGTTTCACAACTGTCACATAAAAAAGCAGCCCTGACGAAGTTCACGGTGTCCATGCGTAGACAACGCAAAGCACGCGAAACGTCGCCGTCGCACGATCCTGCAGCGATTGTGCGCGACTGGATAGCGTCACGTGGTTCACGGCGATGGGAGAAGTGGCCGTGTATTCGGTATTCGGACATGCGCGCTCGGCTGCCGTTGAAGGCCAAGCAATTACGCCCGAGTTGCAGAGTGGTAGAAAAGCAGACGGCGCGAAGCGCACGAAACCTCGCCGTCTCACGCTTTCGGCGCGATTGTACGAAGCTAGTTCGTGTCACATGACTGCCGCGCCGGTGAAACTTGGTGTGCAGTGTAGACAGCACTCGATCGGCTGTCGTCTCAGGCGTCCGGAGACTGGTGTACCGTTACGGCGAGTTTGCCAGTGGGGCAGAGGAATCGAACCCGAGCACCCGGGTTGCCAAGGGAGCAAGGCACGGTCTTTCCCACGGGGTAAGTGTGGTAAACGAAATCATCACACCAGCAGTTGTGTTCGGTTTGCGTGCATTCATTGATCCTACTAGTGGCACCTGGCTGATTGCGTGGGATCCACCAGACACTTCGTCACATAGGCAAATTCTTCGCGTACTGCTTCGCATTAGGTCGATCCTCAGACTGCGCGGGATCTACCGAGAGAAAAGTAAACATTATTTGTACACGCCGGCTGTTGGCCTCAGGTGGCAGCCAACAGGCGCCTGCCTGCTTTCTCCCTCACGCTCTCTACTTTGAGGGAATTTCTTGTAATTTTTTGCTCGTTCATTGTGTCTTTATTGAAGGAAAGCCATAAGATAATACTGCAGTTATCATTTTTTCAAAACTGACATCGCCATCGGACAAAACGAGGGCGAGGGTGAGTGCAAGCGAGTGGGTCGATGCGCGCTCATAGGAACAGCCAAACGCTCTCCCGTTAACTCGAAAATATGGCACGATCGGCGCCACTGTAAAACCTTGCAGTGCACCTGGCCACTCGCTCCCGCGGCGTGCTCACACTGAGCGCGATAGCCCTTTTGAAACGGGCACAAAATACATATTGAAGGAAAACAAAACAAAAAAAAATAATTGGACCATCTCCCCGAAGGGAACCCTGATTGGATGCGAAGCAGCAGCGTTGCGCACGGGTGGCGTCACGGGTTGAACGGCGCTAACGCTGGTGCTGGAAGAACAGTTTGAAGCGAAACTCGGTGTAGCGTTTACTGGTGTAAACGTTTGTTTGAAACGCAGACACGCGAGGCGAGCGGGCGTTGGAGCCGGCAGCTGCGGGCGCTCCGGCGGGTGAGGGAGAGAGTGACGTACGCGCGCACCTGCGAGGGAAGCTTGCGAGGGGAGCGTGACGTCAACGCCCAGCTGCGGCGTGACCTACTTGGCACCGCTCCAACACCTGCGCCGAGGGAAGCGCGTTGCCTCGCGTTTGTGCGGACGGAGGGACAGCGGAGGGACAGCGTTACACAGGCTAGTCAAAGAGCTGCTTCGCATCTAAAAAAAACCCCATTGACGCGTGGACACGAAAACGCAGGGCGTGGAATATTGTCCCGTACGTCTTCTTTTCTTATCCGCGTGGCAGCAGCGCTGTTTCTGTTCGAGGTGACATTTAGTTGACGCTTGAAAGCCGCACTAAGATTGAGCATACTTGATGTACTAAAACTTGGTGTCACGTGGTGTCGGCTATCTTGTTAATCCGAAACTCGTTTTTCTTGCTGCTCTTTCTTTGAGACTGTCGCTGGCCTCTTCCGGGCGTGCACATGCCTTCCCGCTCTTCGAAGATTCATCCCTACTGGGATGATACAGAGTTCCCAATGGTCGCAGACTCGATAGCGTTGTCGTCATCGACGTAAGCAAGGGTCTTAGGCACACCTTTTGCAACTGCAACTTCCACCGCGGGGTCAAACGAAACACGGACAGGTGAGCACGTAGGCCAAACACTGGCGAAATTATGGTGCGAGACTATTGCACTTTTGGCGGACTGACCTCATGCTTCGAATCCATGTGTATGCGCCCGTAATGATGACGAGATGGTGTGCTCTATACCATTTGGTATAGAGTGGTTAGGCAAAGAGCTCCGCTGTTCGCGTTTCATTCGCCGCCGACAGTACGATCATACTTCGTACCGGGGAGACCTTTTCTGAGTAGTATCAAGTTCAGTTGTATTCGGGGTATCCGCGTGCCATTGAAGGAGGTCGCAATGTTTCTATCTTCTCGGCATCGCTGGTAAACTTCCGGAGTTTTCCGCTTCTCACGCTACTGCAGGCTGTCAGCAGCACAAGGCTGCTGTTAAGCGGGGAGGCTCCCATGCTTTTTGCGCAAAATACGGGCCATAGCCGATGCCCACAGTGCACGACCGATCGCGATGAGCCACAGGAGCCTCTAAGCAGCACTGCTATCCGTCTTTGAAACATGAGTACATTGAAACAAGTTGCTTAAATTCTCGTATGACTGTTTCAGTCATGCTACTTTATGAAGGACGGTAGCGCGCACAGCGTCGCAAAATAACTCTTCCTTCACTCACCTTTACAAACGCTTGCTTACAACTATTGGTTCACTGGCCTCGTCAGGCTGTCCACAAACAGCTTTTAGCCAGTGAACCTCTCCAGAACCTATTTCTTTCTGGGAAATAAAAATAATTTGATTTTGATTTGATTGTCCGATATTGCTACTTTGGTATTCTTGGCCCGCCGTAGTTACAAGGGACTCGCTGTGGGTTTTGCGAAACTAGAGACCGCGAAATCGAATCCCGGCCTTGACGGCCGCATTTCGATGGAGATGAAAACAAAAGAAAAAAATGACAGACCCCACGTGCATTGGGAATCAAGGAAATCCGAAGCACGAATCAGGAATGCAAAATGGATCTGTAGCCCTGTTCAATTGTTCTGTTCTAGGATCATTGTGATTTCTAATATATATGAATTATCCTACAGACGTAATTAGCTCTTATCGGATGGGGCATAAGTGCACGTTTGCACGGGGACTTTGGAACGTTTTTGGAAGTAGGGGTTGGTGGGGGGGGGGGGGGGCAAGTATTGTCGTCTTTGTGTGTTGTGTCTATTATTTATTTGTTCTCAATGTGTGTCGTTCCTAATTTATTTAAATTATGTATGGTGTAATATTAACTAGCAGTTTTAATGACGTTCATTATTGTTTTAATTCATTTTAGCCGTACTGAATTTACATATTTGCATCCTCGCTTATTTCACATGGGTATACACTTCAAGAATGTTTGGAAATTTCGGAAGTACTGAAAACCTGCGCACACCGCGCAACGTCTTTGCGTGTTCGAGTTCATTAGAAAGCACTGGAGCACACAACCACAACCTTGAAAATTCTTGTCAAAAATTTTATTTCAGCGTAAACAGTCAGAAAAAATGTGTGTGTGTGTGGGGGGGGGGTTCTCCCTACGGAAAAATGTTAGGGGGGCGACCCCGCTGGATGCCCCTTTCTCCTCACCGATTCCGGAACCCCTGCCGTTGCATTTTTGGCGATGCCGCTGAACCTGGCCAATCTGTCCTCCCACTCCTATGCCTCGGAGGGCCCTGCCGACGGTTCTGCGTTATACGCAGTTCGGAATGCGAGTCCTTTTGCTACATTCTGTGCCGACGTATTAGGGTACAATGCGGGATCACCCGAATACGGAGGACCGACCAAGACCTTGGCGTTTTTACTGTGTGAGGCACAAGGCCACAAGGGTGTGCCCATGTGGCGTTTACACTCACGCGTGTCTCGAGTCGCCCCGGAATTGCGACTTGCGGATGGTTTTCTGCTCGAAGTGACGTGTCACTGCGTCGCGTGCCCTGCGGGCGCCGAGCTTCATCTTACTCATTGACTTTGTCGTAAACATGTCTCCAAGGCAGTCTGTCGTCCGCAAGGTAGTTTAACTCATCAAGCTAGTGTCTGACTTAAACTGGCTCATTCTGGCGATGAAGGGTGACTATTTTGTTTGGATCTCACAAGCATATATTTCCCAAGGAGGCATGCTTCGCTTTTACAGGAGGAGGAGGAGGAAAAAACTTTAATAAGAAAACAAAAATTAAAGGCAGTTCAGGGTGGGGCCCTCAGTCCAGGGCTCCACTGGCTCTTGCGGCTCGCTGGGCTTGGTCCAGGAGGGCCAGTTGGCTCTCCCGGTCCTCGCTTGCGAGCAGTGCCTCCCACTGCCGAATGAAGTCTGCTACCCTCAGAAGGGGTGAGTTGATGTTTTTTGGTCTAGCCGCACATTCCCACGTGATGTGGGCTAGCGTAGGTTTTTCGCCACACCACGGACAGGTTTTGTAACAGGCTGGGTGCATCTTGCAGAGAAGGTTGAGGTGCGGGTATGAATTGGTCTGTATACGACGCCAGTCCCGTGCTTGCGTTCTATTCAGTTTAGGGTGCGGTGGCCCGAAGGTGCGTCGCTCCCTCCTCTGAATCTCTAATATGTCGCGTACTATGGATGGAGGTTCCTCTAGAGCGCTGCCCGCTGCTCGGTCGTTGCTTCCTCGAGCGATGCGGTCTGCCCTTTCGTTACCTTCCAGTCCGTTGTGCGCTGGACACCACATTATGCTGTGGTCAATGTCGAGGCATGAGCCGAGAATTCTTGCGACGCTGCGCGGTAGCGTTCCCCGCATGAAGAGTCGACACGCTGCCTGCGAGTCTGTGAGTACATAAGCCGGCTGACCCTTAAAGTCGGCGTCTCGTATGGCCAGTGCAACGGCTGCAGCTTCGGCTGTGCATACAGAGGCGGTCTTCACCATGGCAGTTATCGTGGTGACTTTGTTGCTTGCGGCGATCGTGTAGAAGTCCTTGCGAGAAGTTCCGCTCGCGTCCGTGTAGTACGCTGTTGGGTCATTTCCGAATCGCTTCTGCAGGGCTCTCGTCCTGGCCTGCCTTCGGCCTGCGTGGTATTTAGCACTCATATTTCGTGGAATAGGTGCGACGTATAGTCGATCTCTCAAATCTCGGGGCAACAAATCTGTTTTGTCTCCACAGAACGGAGGTCGAGGGTCGCATCCCAACCGTTGTAGGACAGACCGGCCCTGGGGCGTGGAGCTCAGCCTCTCTCTTTGCGAGATGAGCACCGCAGTTGCATGTTCTTCATATTTGTTGTAAATTCCCAAACGCTCCAGGCGCTCCGTGCTGACTGTGTTCGGGAGTCCCAGGGCCGATTTGTATGCCATTCGGATAAGAGTGTCGACCTGCTGCATTTCAGTTTGGTTGAGTCTTTGGAACGGGAGGCCGTAAGTGATTCGGTTAATCACAAACGCTTGCACCAGCCTGATTGTTTCTTCCTCTGCGAGCCCGTTGCGACTGCGTCCCACTCGACGGATCATGCGTGCCACGTTCTTGACGGTTAATTTTAAGCTCCGAATTGTGGCATCGACGTTGCCGTTCTCTTGAATAAGTAAGCCAAGCACTCTCATTTGGGTGACTTCACGAATAGCGTGGCCCTCGAGATGGAGATCTATTCCCTGGATACCGGCTTTCTTGCAGCGCTTACTGCGTACTGTGATGAACTCTGATTTTTCTGGCGCGCATGTCATACCCGCGTGTTTGGTGAAAGTTGCCACTTTGTCTATGGCCTCCTGTAACAGGTCTTGTTTCTCGCCATAAGAACCCCGGTGTGCCCAAAGCGTGATGTCATCGGCGTAAATCGTGCATCCGAGGTCCCGCACTTGTTCAAGTTCTAAGGCCAGTCGCCTCATTCCGACGTTGAACAGAAGTGGCGACAAGATTGAGCCCTGTGGAGTGCCTCGATTGGGCATTGCGAAGATGTCAGAGCGCGTGCTTCCCAGACCAATCGTTGCCTTTCTGTCGCGAAGGAAGCTGAGGACGTACCGAAACACCTGTCTTCCACAACCTAGGTCTTCTAGGCCTTCGAGGATTGTGTGGTGTGAAATCGTGTCAAACGCTTTTTTGACATCAAGCGCCACGACTATCCGGGCTTCCTTGTTGCGAGGTGGGTCCAAAACTTCGTCTCGGAGCATAAGGAAGGCGTCCTGTGCTGACACGTGCGGTCTGAAACCAAGCATGCAGTGAGGAAAAAGTCCATGCCGCTCGATGTAGTTGCTGAGTCTAGTTTGGATCACCTTCTCAAAAAGCTTCCCTACGCACGACGTGAGCGATATTGGCCTCAGGTTATGTAGATCTCTGGGTTTAGCCGGTTTTGGTATAAGTATGATGGTAGCCTCTTTCCAGTCGTCCGGTACTGCCCCGTTCTCGGACCATACGTTATCGTTGAAGTAGGTCGTCAGCTGCTTCAATGATTCCCGACTCAGGTTGCGGAGCATCGCATTTGTAACGTGATCCGGACCCGGAGCAGTGTTTTTTCGGAAAGACTGCGCAGCTGCGTAGAGCTCTGCTGTTGTTATAGGCGCGTCCAACTCAACGTTATCAGGCCCGTTATAGCTGTATTCTCGTGACCGCGTGTCCTCTGGTCCTACGTAGATGCTCTTGATGTCATCAATGAGGGCATCAGCTGTGCCATCGTACTCATGTTCGATTAATTTCAGCGTTCTGTTTGTGGTGGTCCGTGTTCCCGCTGGATCTATCATACTCCGGAGAATAGCCCACGTTCGCTTCGTGCTAAGCGTGCCTTTGAGGTCATCACAAAACTGAAGCCAATTGGTTTCTTGCAGCTGGCGCGCGTACTCACTGGCTTCCTGCGCAAGCTGGGCTATCCTAATCTTGAGCTTTCTATTGTGTCTCTGCCTCTTCCATCGCTTGGTCAGACTTCTCCGAGCCTCCCAGAGGTGCAGTAGGTGCCCGTCGACTGCCGGCGTTTCTACCGTGGTCACAATTTTTCGTGTAGTACTTTTGTATATGGCCCTGATGGATGCTGTCCAATCTGCAGCGCTCTGGCACGGTGCAGTTTGCTTTTGCTTCTCCCTATAAGCTATCCAATCTGTTATGGTGGCTGCCCCTAATCTATGCCGAACCCGCGTCGTATTCATCGAAACAGTAATTATGCAGTGGTCACTGCCGAGGTCTTCGCATAGGTTGGTCCACGTGACGCCTCTGCCATTGTTGCTAAAGGTTAAGTCCGGTGACGTGTCTTTTACTACACTGTTCCCTGTTCTGGTTGGTTCATCAGGTCTCGTGAGCAACACTAGCCCTTGGTCCTCCGCGAGGTCCGCTAGCCTTTGGCCCTTGGGTGTGTCTCGATCGTAGCCCCAATCAGAGTGCGGAGCATTAAAGTCGCCCAGGATAACTGCTCGGTCGTTTCGTTTCACTTTGCTCAAGGTGGCCCTGACTAACATGTCAAATTTTGCATGCCTGTCCCTTGGTGGGCTGTAGACGTTGGCGATAACAGTTTTCGGTTTGCCCCGCCTACATGGCCAGATCGTGAGGATTTGATGTTTAACACCGCAGTTAGAGGCGTAGTCCACGCTTACCGCTATATCCGCCCGTGTCAGCGCTGCTATCTGAGTATGGTCAGGGTGCGTGTGCAACTTGTATCCCACGAGGTTCGGTATCCTCTTGCCTGGTTCTTGTATACATATTACGTCCGGGGAAACAGGCGTCGTATCTATAAAACGCGCTAGTGCTGCAACTTTTGTTCTAAGCGTCCTGCAGTTCCACTGCCAGACCTCGAGGCTCTCAGTTACTCTTGTGCGGTGGTTAGCCATCTATAGTGCTTTCGCTGTCGGTCAGCTCTGCCTCTTTGGGTCTGCGTGTCGGCGTTCCTGGGCTGACACACTCTCGTTTGTTCGCTCCCTCTTTCGTGGTGTGCGAAGAGGAGTCTTCTATCTGTCGTTTCAGCTTATACAGCTCCGCAAAAAGAAGTTGCACTTGTCGCGCTACAGTGCCCAGTTTATCGTCTTTTTCTGTCACCTGTGGCGTCGCGTTCTTGGCTTCTTGTGTGGGCTTCTTTGAATGCGAGTAATTCCTTTGTTTTAAATCTGCTAGCTCCTTTCGAATTTCAGTAAGACTGGCCTTCAACATTCTGTTTTCCTCTAAAATCTTTTGATACGCGGGACTCTGAGTAACTGGATCGGCAGTGGGATACAATACCCTCGCCCAGCTTACCTGTTGTGAGGCTGTGGCTGCCGTGAGACGTTTAGCCAGTGGAGCCCTCTCCTGTTCGGGCAGAAGAGGCTTGGTGTCACGCGCCCTGGATCTTGACCTGGACCTCTGATGGCTCGGTTGTCTGGTACGCGATCTCGATCTCGATCTTCCTGTTTGCCGAGGTTCAGAGGGGGCCCCTTCTTGCCGTTGAGGAAGCTCTGGGAAATCGCTGAGCTCCAGTTCCTCTTTTGTTGCGAACCACCGTGAACGGTGTTCAGCAGATCCGTGCATTTCATTTCTCGGTCTGCCTCGTGGGAGTCTTTTCTTCAGGCGTTTCCGACAGCTGCGGTCGCCTGTGAGGTGCTGGTCTCCGCAGGCAGCACATCGCGGTGAACACTCGTGTCCGTCTTCAGGCTCGCGAGCCCCACAGATTACACACACATTTGCGTCCGGTTGCGGGCAAACGTCCGTGCGGTGGCCGACGCTGTGGCAAGTCTTGCAAACTTGCACCGAGTTGCGGTATGGGTGACATGCCATCTCCCCACCACAATAGTAGACGAACCGTGGTAGGACCGTTCCTATGAAGGTGATGGCTGCGCTCTTCGAGTCACCCAGCATTCTTGCCTGAATTATTTCCACGCCTTGCGTCCGGACTCGAAGGTTTGCCTTGATTGTTTCTCCTGGCGTATGCGGCGGGAGTCCATGAATTACTCCTTTGACGGCGCCTTCTCCGGTGGCGGCATACGCATTGAACGCGTGCGTCTTGCCATTAACTGTGAGGGATGTAATCTTGCGCAGAAGATTAGCGGTCTCCTGCTCAGATGTTGAAACTATTGCGATGTTTGAGCCCTGTTTTATGCGCAATATAAATTGCTCACCCTTTACCTTGTTGTGGCAGGCCGCGATCACAGCTGCTGCGAGCATTGGGCTGGTTAGGGTTTTCAATGGGAGTCCTTGGTGCGGGCGTAGAATGATCTTGAAGTCGTCCCGTGGCAGTGGTGGGAGCTTGCTCCGTCGCGCCCTGCGTCGGCGGTTAGAGCTTGAGTTATTCTGTTCCCTCTGCGAAGGTTCGTTCCGTTTCGCCTGCAGGCGTTCCTTCGCTTGTAGTCTTTTCTGGCGGAGCGTCAACACTGTCTGCCATCCCTCTTCGTCGGGCTCTCTCGTAGGCCGCTGCAGAGGCGCTGCGTCCTTGGGAAGCTCTCGTGCAGTATCTTTCCGAGAAGTCAAGGCGTCAGAGCAATCCATGCCGTCTTCATCTGTGGTGGTTGTCCCCTGGGCCGACGCATCCATTGAGTCGCCTGTCGCAGGAGTGTCGAGGTGTTGAGACGCCATGCGCGTCAGTGTCTTTAACAGACGCTGCACAGACGCGGCGCGGCGGCAATCGCCGCGCCTTACCTTTGGCGCGGGTACCTACGACGCCAGGTGGATGGTAGCTTCTCGAGATCGCAGAGCCGCTTAAAACGGACCGAGGTCGAGAAGAATGGTCTCCCTGGGTTCCGCAGAAGTTCACGGTACCGATGATACACAATTTCAGTGGGTTAAGGGAACTATAACCAACGAAAAACATAGGTGTTGCGGAGCTCGATGTGGGTGCTGACGCACTCTCCGGCGCCGCCTAGCGGTCTCGCTTTTACAGCGAGTGTTGCGGGCTCGTGTCTGCCTTTCAATGTTTCAGAAAATGTCGTAGATTTTTCAAGGCTGTGGAGGAGCTTTTTAAAGGCTATAAAACGTCCTTTGAGGAGTCCCTTGCAGAGTGTAAATAGTGCATCCAAGTGCTTGTGTGACTGTACGTGATATTATGTGTTTATCAGTGCACATACCATAACTATCACGCAGAGCCTTGAGTGCATTTGTAAGGCACATAACCAAGCAAACATATCCAGCATTTCATTCAAGATCTTTATTTACAGATACTGCAATCCCCAGAAGGATTTTAGCATTGTGAAAATCACTGTACGAATGAAGACAACATAATTTATGTAAACAGCACTTGCCTTCAATATAACGTGAAAAAAAGATATGACAATAAAAGAAGTGTTGAATAAGGTCAGATTTCAGTTTATACACGTTCAACAGAGGCTTGCAGCAAAAGAAGTTTGGATAGCCGTGAGATTATCCCGCTCAGCCACTGTCCTAGGGAAGAAGGAATATATGGAAATCCTTTTTTGTGCGGAATGCGGAAATTCTTAGCTAGTGCCTCCGTCTTGTGGCGTACCTAGAAAAAGAAGTAATTATATCAGCTATATTAACATAGTAACTTTTGTTCAGAAGCTAATATAAGAATTTTAGTCGCGAAATCCTATTAAGCTCTCTTAGTGTTGTTTCAGAAGTCGTGTAACTGAGGTTCGGGAGTAGTTAGTGTAAATGAAACGCACTGATTTTCTTTGCACTCGTTCAAGCTTTAGTTTGCGTAAACGGATCCCAGATAATGACAATCTTCTCTCTCTTTCTCTCCCCTTTGCAGAGTCGAGCACTATTACCTAACGCCCGCGGCTGGTCGGATAATATGTGAAGCCCATTTCACTCAATTACTGAGTGCCAGATATTTATAGCTGGAGAAATTCGGAGAGAAGCTCTTTAAAATATTATTTAAGATTAGTACATTCAGAAGCGCGTTCGTATAAGTTATCACAAATCAGCGGAGATGAGATCCGCTGTTCTTGTCGGAATAGAAATGCCAGCTTCCACGGCCATGCTGTAGAAGGCAGATGACGTGTCAGAGAGCAGCGTGGCCACGGAGTCGAATTCCCTGACCCTTCCTTCTTGCAAAACAAGAATCCTGCGAAAAGTAAAAAAAATGAACTCTTCTTGCCGTAGGCAGAAGCACTATCTGTGTGTCAGTGTAAGTTGTAAGACACCTTAGTTCGTAGACTTACTTGCTATTAGGAGACTCCCGTTGACAAGAAAAAAAGAGAGAAATAAGCAAAAAAGTACAGCAGATGTAACTCATTTTGCAGTAGGCACTACGCAAAGCTACGCGGAATCTTCATTTACCCAATGGTGCTTTTATATCGCATGTGTTCCAGGACCTCCTCCAAACCACGCTTTGGAATGACGACGTGTGATGTCTCTCATCATCACATTCTCGAACCCAAAATACCACGCAGAATTATGCCTTGTGCCTGTACCAACCTAATCCCTGTCAGAGCGCCTTCTCAAAAAAAAAAAAAAAAAAGAAAGAAAACTGCAGACCCCATCCCACGCATTTCGGGGATCGGTGTCACGCGAAGCAGTCAGAGAGGAAATTGCCAATGACGAATTGTGTGGCATTAAGCGAAGCGTTACGGTTAGTATGAACGTCCTTGTGAAAGGTGAATCATTAGGTGTACGCCTAACGTGGGCTAACCGGGAACGTCGAAAACATCGTGGCGACTGAATGGTAGCTTACGGTACGACATTAACATACAATGTACGCGCAGTTGACGTTATACAAACGCCATCATCTCGACTGCTGGTGCATTGGGTTAATATTTGTTAACATTTGCTTTAAGGCGCCATAAAACGCAAACCACGAAAGAGTTACACGGGACAGAGTGCCCGCTAACAACGGCTTCATTTGGCAGGAATCAAGTACACATGTATCTACCCTCATCATCTGAGCGGAAAACACGTTAACGTCAATCGTGGTATGGCCCCGAATGCTCAATAAACTTTTTGTTCTGATTTACAGAATAATATGGGAGTGTCCATCACGCACAGGTCACCATTTTTTGTTGCCGTAAAGTGATGATTTATTGGTGTAGGCATCTGTGGCGCCACCAGTGCCATCAACGTCTCCTACAGGTTTGCTCACCGCAGAGCATTAGTAGAATCGCTCTCGTCTTGGAAGATACGACGATGTCGTTGGCTTCGTAGTAGAACTCCATACGCGCTACCCATGATGACTAGTCGGTGCCGGATACATATTCTTGTATCTTGCCTTTAGGCATCGTCTTCAAGAAAACCTTGGTCCTTGGGGTCTCGTTCCCTCGTCGCCAGTATTACAACTTGTCTTCTATTGCACATGGAACGCTGCCCAACCTTCAGCTACTACAGCTGCTGTACGCTCCTCCGTCCCGTTTTTCGATGTCTTTCTGGGGATGTATGGTATCCAGATGGGACGGAGCTGCCTACCAAACATTAATTCTGCAGGCGTCTTCTGCGATGTAGTGTGCGGTGTCGTGTGTCGCTTAAACAAAAACCACGACGATGAAGGATCATCATAATCATCATCATCATGATCCTTCACATTTGGCCTCAGGTGTAAGGCCGGTTCTGAAGACGTCACGGACACCCTAGAATGAGGCCTCTTGCGCTATGCCCCACTATCGAACCTCAAGTCTTTCTCATGGCCATCCGTGCCATGCCCTTGCCGACATAACCTTATGTTAGGCTTGCAATCGCTCTCTTTTTTTTTGTTAAAGGCTAGGATGTTCTATAACTCACCTCACTCAAGATACGAATGTAAATATTCTGTCAATATTTCTTCTCTTACTCTGCTCTAAATCTCCCGCAGACGCATGGCTCTATTGCAATTGCCGAGAAAATGCCAGCAGCATTTTTCTTGTGGCAGTTTTTGCTCACTTAATCTAAAAAGAAATGCGAGAACAACTTAACCCTCGTTTATAAACGATCCCTGTGAAAATTCCGCTCCATTCGAAGAATGAGCACGGCTGGCTTTGGAAGGCTATACTGCCGTAGCGACCAATGAAAGCAAACTTTAAACCTTAAAGAAGAAGTGTTTCGGTTATACACGTTAGGACAGCCACTGAAACCTGTATTGTGAACACTATATAGTGCGCGTGTTTGACACTTCCTTCACTCACCTATCGTAGTCCAGGACTGTGTGGATGCGGTGCGCCACGGTAAGGAGTGTGCAGTTGGCGAAGGCGTCCCGCAGTGTTTCCTGGATGAGGCGGTCAGTGTCTCCATCCATCTGTGACGTCGCCTCGTCCAACAGAAGGATTTTGGATTGACGCAGAAGAGCCCGTGCGAGGCATACAAGCTGCCGCTGCCCGACGCTGCACAACAAACGATATGTGTCATATGTGTTACAGTTCGCGTTTTTGTGGCCGTTTTAGTTTCCCCAAACGCGAAAGGCACGAGCGTGACGAAACAGATCAGCGTTTTCGTTTCTTTTTTTCTTTTTTGAAACACTTCGGAAAACTGGGCTTTCACATGGCTAAAAGAATTTGGATTGTGTACGCTGTCGTAATGGCTGGACAGGAAACCATGATACTGTGTAGCTATACCACATGATGGGACTCAACAGTTGGAAATACCACAATACACAGCCTGATGGGACTCAGCAGTTGAAGTACCACAGTGCACCAATACATCGGCTTCGTAAAAATACATCGGCTTCGTTTGTCCTTGTGAACCTTTGATTGTCCCCGCTTTTCTAGCGCAATGTTCAAGACAAAAGACTGATATTTTACAACTGCTGAGGATGCCTATACGGTCGCACTTTGTCGTGTTTTCCACCAGCGCCATTGTACAGCTATCGCTGTTTCCAGCGTGTGACTGTATGGACAACATTGTGGCAGCAGATTGGGAAGTTATGAGAAGTCTTAGAGAATTTCGTATACATTATAGAAGCGGGACTCGGCGCCCAGTCATCTAAAAAAAAAATAAAATAAAGATTTGCTACGAGAAAAATGTGTACACTTTACAGTGGGTTTGAGACGCCTACTCTATCTGTATGGCGGGGTTGCCAACTTGCGCTCACTGTTTTTGTTCCTAAATTTCAACTTTAACCAAACAAATGTAAAAGCTACAAATTAGCTTTTTGTGTGTCTTCCATGCTGTAAGCTGATTCGACAAAAGTCGTTTTCAGAAAGTGCTGATGGCTGTTGATTAATCTTATAGTCATTACGCCTCCACTAAATACAAAAAAAAATCTTCACCAAATTCCAGCACGAGCCAGCTTACCAAGAAAACAAAACAGAGAATACCCCCTAGCATGGAGGTGTAATACATAGAACTATAACAAAGCAAGAGCGCGGATGACCGTATCATATACAAACTACAAAGACCGGCTACTTCGTTCAGAAACAGTCCGAAATTAAAGCGGGAATGGCAGCGTTATCTACACAAGAAAATCGATAATTCGAAACTCTGCCAGTGTCGCTTCTTGGACCTCTACCGGGCATACTTTGCGCGAAAGAACAAAAAAAAAAAAAAAAAACCAATAATAACGAGCAGAACTTTTATCTATTTAATTTTTTTTCCTTTCCGAAAGTGAAATATTGCCTGACAGCACGCCATGCTGCGATCCCCCAATTGGGTCGACAGAAGTTAAATGTAAGTGTATTGGAATATTGCGCGGAGGGAATGAAAGGGGATATGAATAGAACGGTTCATTCAACAAATGTTACCTAACCGGTGAAATCCTACGTGGTATATAGCCACAACTTTAAAGGGCTTCGTTTATTGGTTCTAGATGTCCTAGAGCTTTGTTCATCGCTCTTTTAATTGCTGCAGAGAGGTCGTAAGTTCATTGTACATACGTTCTAGCAGTATATGTTATACATTCCCCGTTAACTAGGACCATGACTTTAGGAAAAACAAAGAGCTCTACTAAACCCGTAACGACTGTGTATTCCTGGTAGTTGTGCGTACTTACAAAACGTACGTTTTCATCACTAAGTGTTATAAACTTGATTTGTTCTAACCGGCAAACTTTTTTTATTACTGTTCGTATCGCTAGCATGTCAATTACACTGTCGTAAAGTGCCTCAGAATCAAGCTTTTGTTTTGTGCTGAAACTTGTCTGGTTGTTTCCTTTTTGAGGAAAAAAAAAAAGCAAGAACGCGCGAACGACGTGAAACATGACGCGCGTTCGCGGGCCGCTCCTTCATTGATTGATTTCTGCGGTTTTACTACGTCCCAAAACAACGATAAGATTATGAGAGACGCCGCAGTGGAAGGCTCTGGAAATTTCGACCGCCTGGGGCTTTTTAAAGTGCACTGACACCGCACATTACACGGGCCTCAACACTTCGCCCCGATGTAAATGCAGCCGCCGCGTCTGGGATTCGATCCCGCGAATCGAGCGCTTTCAAGCGAGCTTTGATGCATCCATGGCTGTGTTCGTTCAGTCCTTTTTGTTTTCACCATGGCGTGCTGAAGCCAACAAACGAGAGAACATTGTATATAGTGAAATAAAGTTTCATTCATTCATTCATTCATTCATCGCCACTTCGTACAGGGCTTCTTCGTGCAGGATGGTTCCATACTGTGGGAGACCTGACTACTTAGGTAGAGGAGCCGCTCTACCTAAATAGAGCGTTTTAACCTGACTGGCGGTGCGGTAAGCCTCGGCATCTGCTGACGCAGCAGTGTTGAGCCCCCCCCCCCCCCCCCTCTCCTTTCTTTGTCAATATTTCAGTCAAACAGGTAATCGGCGAGTTTCCATGCCATGACCGACGGAAAACCTAAATCCTTGTATCGCGTGACGATCCACGAACACAGCCGTGTATCCGACAAAGCTCGCTTGGGAGCGCGCGATTTGCGGCGCGCGCCTATTTCATATTTTGTGCCTTTCGCGCCTTCTTGTCTTTTTCTCGCCAAAAATAACCATCCACACTGCATCACGAAACAAACGGTTGATTCAGAGGTTATTTGAGGCGCTCTACAACTTCGTAATTGACATGTTTGCAATATGAGCAGTACAACAAAAATTAACAAATTAGAACCAAGTAAGTAATGAACACTTACCGATGAAACAAATACAGCTTCCGAGTACACAACTGCCAGTAAGATGGAGTTGGTGCAACTCTGATAGGGCTCTTGCTTTTTTTTTTTAAATCTCGGTCCGAGTTAACTGGGACATCCTGTATAAATTGTTTCCTGTCCAGCTTCCAGAGGTGGGACCAATCAAGCTTGCGCTACAAAGCTTTTATGCCGCCATCAATGCCTATTAATTCACATGTACTAAAGACGACATGAATATAGCTATGTCAGCCATTGTTGCCACGTTTCATGTCAGGATATCAGTACTATCAGCCGCGAATGGTTATGCCTGTCGGTGACGAAAAGTAGTTCTTCGGAAGCGTAGGACCTCCTACAAACATCGTTGCAGGCTAAGCAAGGGCGAGAATATGACGGCGTAGAAAATCACTGAAAACTATAAAATACACGCCGGAATGAATATATCGCCGGAGAGGAGGTATTAGATGGTAGTAGAAATTAAAAAAAAAAGAAAAAAGAGAGCTACTATTCATGATGCTGGAAGTGCCAGCTCTAAACTTTTTTTCCACATGATTCTGCCGTAGTAGCTCGACTAAGACGTTCCACCACCGCACTAAGCCTATGCGATACCGGTTCTTTCAAAAATAAAACGTTTTCTCCGGTGCTTTACCCACCTTAGATTCGTGCCGCCGTCAGTAGTCTCTAAAAGCAGCCCTTTAGGGTCAGACGACACCACCTTGGAAAGGTGCGAACGCTGCAAGGCTTGCCAGATGTCCTCATCAGAGTGAGAGTTCGTAGGATCCAAGTTTGTTCGCAGTGTCCCTCTCACGAGGCTTGGGTCCTGCGGTGTCGGCGAGAAATATTTTTTAACGTACTCTTTAGCGACGCCCCAGGCAACGCCTTGACTGTAAGAAATAAAGGTGTCTAGTGACTACTTGGTGCAACTAATTAATGGGTAAGCATGATATAGCTCTGTATTCAGCTTAATGACACTGCAGTACAACTTAAGAGGTGCTTGTGCATATTTATGATTGATGGACTTAGCCGTATATGCATTTATTGCGAATTCAGTGAGGGAGGCTTCGACACACAAATTCACGGTCGTTGTTGTCGTTCCCGCACAGGCCCAAGTGCAATTACAGGAGTGCGTATAGGTTCTGTTACGTGCATCGAATGCGAAAGCCTGGAGTGTCTGAACGCGATGGCTATATCAACATTTATAGTATTTCGATGTTCATGTCACGGGACAATATCACACGACGGCTTCACATCCCATTATGTGATGACATTACCCCATGGTCATATGACTTTTGGTGGAATCTGCCGTTGACGACGCCGGCTCTTTTGTCCGAATGGGCATACTGTAATGCTTTCTTAATATGAAGAGCCTACTGCAGCCTGGAGAGATTTGTGACAGAAAGTACGCGTAAGATCGCGCCACCGTTGCTTAATATTGATTTCTCGGGTTTTATGTCCCAAACCAGTTGTGATTATGAGAGACGTCATAGCGGAGGGCTTCGCAAATTTCGGCCACTTGGGGTTCTTTAGCGTGCACTGACATCGCACAGCGCACGGGCCTCAACATTTGCCCTTCGTCGAAAAGCAGCCGCCGTGGCCGGGATTCGATCCCGCGACCCTCGGATCAGCAGCCGAGTACCTTAGCCACTAGACCACCGTGGCGGGGCCGCCACCATAGCTTGCACATGCAACTGAACCCCAAGTGGAACTGTGCGTCTGCTCCTCTGTTAAACGCGGCCTGGTGCAGCCAGGTCGTTGCAACTCGCAGTAGCAGTCGTCTTATCACTACCGTTCTTATCAACGGCTTATCACCTGCCGTTCATCTTATCATCTGCCGTTCCAAAGGCTGATGAGGCTGTGACGACTTCGTGGGCGCCGTCTGCTCACGCCGAACATCGGAGATCACGTAACCTCTAAGAAGCAAGTGGCGTAGCGATGCACTCCCACGCTCCTCTCTGCGTTGATCCTGGCAGCGTTAGGAATGCCAGTGTTCGTGATCATCAAGCGAGACGTGCTCGCTTTTGCCTGTGCGCGCAAGGCAGCATATTGCTTAATTAGCATGCGAACATTTACTGCAATATACTGAGCCGATAACAACGGGGAAGTTAGAGCGTGAAAACAATGACGCGCTTAACTCACCCATTGCAGCGCACTGACATTAAACGTACAGACGCTTCTTCATGGTGGGAAGTTGTGCACAGTTTATCAGCGTCCGCTTATTTCTAAGGACACTACTGTTGCAGAGCTGCCTTTTGCAGTGTGCTTTAGAAAGCCCAAACAATCCAATATGTCCTTATAATACCTTAATCACATACCGGTCACCCCAATAAACTATGGCTGCAAGTGGCATGGCAACGTACGCGGTTTTCACACGTGATGTGTGTTGGTGACGCTACTAATAGCGTTGCCGGCTGGCCCAGTGAATGTAAACAACGCTCAATGAAGTGAGCTACGCTTCTTGCTGGTGGTGGTGAAAAACATTTATTGAGTTCCTATTTACAGAGAGGTTGCATGGCAAACAAGCCCCTGGGCGAGCCTGCCTACACTACTGGGTGGAGTCCCTAGTCAGGCACCCCATTGGTCGATGCCGCTGTTCTGACGCGCTGGACCATGGCTTGTTGGGCTGGAAGGTCAGGCAGCCGAGCAGGGCCGCCTCCCAGTCCTCTCGGGTTGGGTTTAGGTTAGGGGTTATAGAAGGATTGAGCTGGCATGCCCATACCATGTGGTAGGTGTCAGCTACCTCCCCACAGTACAGGCAGAGGCCAGAAAAGGAAGAGTCAAAATGCTTAAGCACTGCCGGGCACAGAAGCGCAGGGTGCGCACAGGTCCTTGAAAACCTTCAATACCCTTGAATTTCGAAAGTCCGTTTTCAAGGCCCTTAAAAGCCTTGAATTTCTGACTAGTCCTTGAAAAACCTTGAATTTCATAAATATTCAATTTTAATTTGTATTTATCAGCATCAAAATGGCTTTCGTTGGTGAAATTTCCTTTAAAAGAAAAACAAAAAGGTTCTGAACTGTAGCGAAAAAAAAAAGTCTTGGTTTTTGTACCTATATAGCTGATTCTGATTAGGCGACTGGCAACACTGGTCATGCGGTGTGATCAGTGCGAGCCGTGCGAGCGCCCGCCGAGTCACGCCCGTGCGCTGGCTTTGCCGTTGTCGTGCCTCCTTGGTGTCAACGCTTTTCTAAATAATCGTGTCTTCTGTGAAATGATGTGCTAATCAAAAATGCCCAGAAAAAGCAAGTTCCAGCCGACGTGGTATATCACAACAACTACAAGCAGTGGATTGCGCCCGACACAACAAGTCCGCATCGGGCTAAGTGCAAGCTTTGCGGCCAAGTCTTCGATGCAATGAAAGTAGCACAAGGGAGCACACTGAAATGCTACCTGACTCCTGTCGCGACAGAGCAGTTCGCTACCGCGCCTCTGTCGCAGGCACCAAGCGCAATGCTTTGGGAGCTGTTGCCAAGCCTAAACGATGCTTGTAAAGCGCACGAGCTTGTCACTGACGCCGAAATTCTTTGGACTCGAAGGTGGTTACGTCCCATATGTCATACCGGACATCATCCCAAGCAGGGGAGTTATTCCGGCGGATGTTCCCGGACAGTGAAGTAGCAAAGGCGTTTTGTTGCGGCGAGAAGAAATGCGCCTACGTGATATGCCATGGTCTGAGGCCTTGCTTTCTTTCGGCTTTGCAGCGAGATTTAAGGGCCTTGAAAATCTTCCAGTAGGGCCTTGAAAGTCCTTGAAAACCCTTCAATCTTTTCCTTCAAAACCTGTACGAACCCTGGAAGCGTATTTGTGAATAGGCGCAGAATTCTCTCGTCCGCCTCCTTCAACCCTTTGCAGGGCGCAGGAAAGCGGCGGTGGGAGTCCCGATAATGGGCACTTATATCTTTGAAGGTGAGTAGAGGAGAGTTTTCGCCTGTATCGGTAATGTCATCGGTGGGCGAGGCAGTGGACCGGGGAATGAGTGCGCGGGCAGCAGCGTGAGTTGCCTCATTGCCTGGTAGGCCCTGATGACCGGGAGTCCAGATTAACGAGCGGGAAGAGGGGTAACCAACCCACGGACAGGATCGAAGAATTTTGGCAGCTAGGGGTGAAATACGTCCCACTTCGAAATTGCGGCAGGCTCCTCTGGAATCTGACATGATGATTCTCGAATTGTCATGCGAGATGGCTAGGGCTATGGCCACCTCTTCGGCATGGGTGGCATTGTGTGCACGGAAGGAGAGGCCATCCACCTGCCTGTCTTGGTGGACAACGGCGGCCGTATACCAAACCCCGTGGTAAGGGCCGGCGACGTTAGTATAAAAGACGTTTTTGGTGCCGTATTTTTTTACGTTTCTTGGAGACGCTAGCTGAAGTGTTTCGGCTTAGCAGTGAAGCGTATCTCCCTCGGGCATTGAAATGGACAATTCAATTTTGTGTAACATGTGCAATGACGAGCTGATGTTATCTTGTATAGTAAATGCTATAAGTGTGGTGTGTTTTTTTTTTTGTGCGGTTACCTGAGGGATGACTGTGATGCTCCTGCGTATCTTGCGAAGTGGCACGTTTGCGATGTCGACGCCATCGATGAGAATCCGGCCCTTGGAAGGCCTGAGCATGCGCAGCAGTGCGAGGACCAGTGAAGACTTGCCGGCACCAGTGCGTCCCACAACTCCTATCTGGAAGATTAGTTACACAGTTTTTTAATTTCTGGTCATGCGTGAAGCCGCCAAGGTGTAACAGTGTTAACGACGTGTGTGGATAAAACTGTTGTGGCTGGGGGAAGGCGAAGGCGAATGTGAAGCCAGCGATGCTTGTTCTTAGGCTGTCTTGTTGAAATCGCGCGTATACGCCTCAGCTTTTTAAATGCGAAGCATTTCTTAGCGAACTTCGGCGAGTTTGAGCGTATCTATCTATCTATCTATCTATCTATCTATCTATCTATCTATCTATCTATCTATCTATCTATCTATCTATCTATCTATCTATCTATCTATCTATCTATCTATCTATCTATCTAGCCGCCTACGATTTTCTGCTCTCCTGGCCGTTTCGCTAATCGGATGTTTCCGAAAATTGGTATGCCACATCATGACTACATGACGAACATAAATGACAGGTCATAACATGAAAATCATGATATGCATGTCATGAGCGGCATGATTTACATGCCACGGTCTTGGTGCTCTCCTGGCCGTTACGCTAATCGGATGTTTACGAATATTTGTATGCCACATCATGACTACATGACGAACATAAATGACAGGTCATAACATGACAATCACGACATGCATGTCATGAGCGGCATGATTTACATGCCATGGTCTTGGTGCTCTCCTGGCCGTTTCGCTAATCGGATGTTTACGAATATTGGTATGCCACATCATGACGAACACAAATGACAGGTCATAACATCAAAATCATGACATGCATGTCATGAGCGATATGATTTACATATTTACATGCCATGGTCTTGGTGCTCTCCTGGCCGTTTCGCTAATCGGATGTTTACGAAAACTGGTATGCCACATCATGATTACATGACGAACATAAATGACAGGTCATAACATGAAAATCATGATATGCATGTCATGAGCGGCATGATTTACATGCCACGGTCTTGGTGCTCTCCTGGCCGTTACGCTAATCGGATGTTTACGAATATTGGTATGCCACATCATGACTACATGACGAACATAAATGACAGGTCATAACATGACAATCACGACATGCATGTCATGAGCGGCATGATTTACATGCCATGGTCTTGGTGCTCTCCTGGCCGTTTCGCTAATCGGATGTTTACGAATATTGGTATGCCACATCATGACGAACACAAATGACAGGTCATAACATGAAAATCATGATATGCATGTCGTGAGCGGCATGATTTACATGCCACGGTCTTAGGGCTCTCCTGGCCGTTTCGCTAATCGGATGTTTACGAATATTGGTATGCCACATCATGACGAACGCAAATGGCAGGTCATAACATGAAAATCATGACATGCGTGTCATGAGCGGCATGATTTACATGTCAGTCTTGGTGCTCTCCTGGTCATCTCGTTAATGGGGTGTATACAAAAATTGGTATGGCACAATATGACTGCACGGCGAACATAAATGACAGGTCATAACATGAAAATCATGACATGCATGTCATGAATGACATGGTTTACATGTCACGGGTTTCGTTAATGGGACGTATACGCAAATTGGCATGCCACCACATGACTGCATGGCGAACATGACTGACAGGTCACAACATGACAATCATGATATGCATGTCATGGGCGACATGATTTACACGCCACGCGTTTCGTTAACGGCATGTATAGGAAAATTGGCATACCACGAGATGACTGAATCATGAACGTAAACGACAGATCATAACATGAGAATCATGACATGCATGTCATGAGCGACATGATTTACATGCCACGGTCTTTGTGCTCTCTTTGCCGTTTCATTAGTGGGATGTGTAGGAAAATTGGTATGCAACAATATGACTGCATGACGAACATAAATGACAGGTCATAACATGAAAAGCATAACATGCATGTCATGGGAGGGATGATTTACATGCCAGGCGTTTCGTTAATGGGATGTATACCAAAATTGCTATGGCACAACACGACAGCATGACGAACGTAAATGACAGGTCATAACATTAGAATAATGTCACGCGTGTCATGACCGGCATGATTTACATACATGCCATGGTCCTGGCGCTATACTGCCGTTTCGTTAATGGGATGGCTCCGTCTACTGACCAGAGGGCGCTACGTAGCTCTCGTCGGACGCCTCAGTCGCGCACGGTGGAAACCGAGGCGACAGCGACGCGCGCGTTTCTTCGCTACTTTCCGGGCGTGCTGCGAACCACACGAACGCTCGCGGCGTTGCCCTTTGGAACAGTTTGTCGCAGGTTTGGAGCGCGCGTCTCAAAGAAAATAAAAACGAAAGAAGGTGGGACGGGCGGTCGCTGCTGCTATAGAGTTGGAGACGCGCATCGCGTTCGCGTATTTCCCTGTCACAGTCTGTCCAATTTTGCTTCTTCTCTTCGCCAGGCAGTGCATTCTGGCGCTGATGTCGCACATGGAAAACTCGACTGCACGGAGCCTATACGAAAATTGGTTTGGCACAACAGGACTGCATGACGATCATAAATGACAGGTCATAACATGAAAATCGTGACATGCATGTCATTAGCGGCATGATCTACATGCCACTCGCTTCTTTAAAGGGATGTATACCAAAACTGCTATGGCACAACACGACTGCATGACGAACGTAAATGACAAGTCATAACGTGAGAATCATGACATACGTGTATGAGCGGCATGGTTTACATGCCACAGTCATGGTGCTCTTGCGGCCGTTTCGTTAACTTCATATGTACTAAACTCGGTATAGCGAGACAACAATGCAAATCCATTTTACGTTCCTTATGCGTGCTTCGCATTTCCTTGGTTCCCACTGCACGTGGGAACCAAGGAAATCAAAAATTATTATGATTATGATTTATTATGATTAATAATAACGCTGAGCTTAGCGTTTCGCTGAACTGACAGTGACATTCGGCTTTGCTTTGCTCGGCTTGTCACGTCAGCGCAGTGCTCTACAAGTCTGAATCAAGGGAAAGATCCTTCAAGGCAGGAATGCCCTTACTACTTCTAAGAAGACACCTTTACGTTCCTGTCCAATATCCATGAATATGTGTCGGGCTCACTGCGGTGTTCTTACCTTTGTTGTGTTGCTTTCTTTATTATCGCTTTCTCTTAGTTACGCGTTACTTATATTGCTACCATATACACCGTTGAGGCCTTACGTATTCACGTTGTTTTGACGATCCATTTGTTTGATCCTGGACAGAACTATCCCTCGCCTGAGTACCCCAGAGAGGGTCGAAGTTCTGAAGCTAAATCTTCGATAGAGCACATTTCTTGCTAAGCACAACCTGTGTTTCGTGCAGAAACTCACGTTACATTTTTGGGACAGGTTAAATGGTAGTGCCATCGTATAGCAAGGGATGTGAACAAGCAAACCAGAGATGACGCGCTACTCGCGTGATATCGCCAGACCCTGCAGAGCTGACGTTACATGAGACGCGCGCACTAAGCTACAGGATGGCACAGATACTTTGATGTCTGCTTCCAGTGCAGAAGGTGTGTCTATTCTGAATGAAGGAACTGGATGCCATATAGAAATTGAAAGGACCCTACATTTAAGTGCGTCTAACGCAATGATCTCGCTCTGGTCGTGTCGCGGTTCGGTGGAGCAGCGGCGCCGGATTTCTTTTGCACCGCACATAGAGGGAGCTGCTTGTTGTCTGGCTATAGGGTGCCTCGGATATCAACACCGCTCGTCCTGGGGGCAGGGTGGTGACACCCATAGACCACCGCGCCGCCGTATTGTGCCAAAGAACTCGAAGCGGAGGCCCCCAATTTTATAGTGAGGTGTAAATAAATAACAGACGCACGCGCAAAATGGCGAAAGTAACAAGATTTACCGGATTCAGCAGACTCCGACGTTAAATTTGAAGTGTCTGGCATAAATCGCACCTCTGCGTGCTCGGACACAATATGGTGGTGTCGCTGGACGTGTCACCATCCTGTACACAGTAGCCTACACCGAGCCACCCTGTCTGGCTATACTACACATACTTCGGTTTCCTATCTCTATTGCCATACAGGGTCTTAAAGCGCTGTGACATTGTTCGTGTAGGCGAGGTCATTTCGAGCAATTGTCAGATGTGTATCTATAGAGATGATATGCGGAAATATCCCTACACAACTGCTTCGCAAAACATTAGACTTCTTGAGTGAACAGAACGCGTTCCTCTCCTCAGGCGAACGACAGTTTCGCAAGCACGCTCGACCGAGATCCGGTGAAGGAACGTACCTTTTCCATGGGCTTGACAACGAACGTGACATCTTTAAGCACGTCCGGATGTACACCGGGACGATATGAGGCCGAGTAATTCTGGAATTCAATCATTCCTGAGCTGGGCCAGACTGATGGCAACACATTTGGCGGCGCGTCGCTCTCGCTTTCGCTTGCTGGGACGTCGATCTGAAGAGGAAACATGCAGAAATTGCATTTTTATTGCATTTGCTTATAATAAAATTCTCTGAACGCAGAAAGACGTTCTCACACGCTTGAAATATTGCATCACACCTGCTGCGAAATTAAATTTTTGAAGCAATACTGCATTCTACCGCTCCGCTTCGAAAATGACCAGTGTGATGATTTGTTCAAGTTTTGCGCAAAGATATTCTCAGATATATACCACACACAGCCAGACAGAACAGTACGTTACAGCCTGAAAGGCAGCAGAACGATCCTATGAGCACCTTCAGGCCTATTCCATCTTTTCCATTTCTCTGCAGTTGTTGATGCATTGATTCGGATTTAGAGTGTATAACGCGAGCTTTATCATTTCTGGGTAGGTTCTAGGCACCATAAGCTGCAGCTATGCAACCTTGGTAATATTGATTTACAGGGGTTTCGCGTCCCACAACCGCGACAAAATTATTAGAGTTGGATCTGCAAATTTTTACCACCCAAGATTCTTTGAAGGGCCACCAAAGGGAAATATAAAATTGAGCAGGATTGAAATATCAGGTGCGCGCTATGGCCACTTCGCCGTTCCTGGCGAGAACTGAGCAATTGTAAGCGAGCGAAGGAAGAAATTAAAAAATTGGAGTGGCGCCTTCTGTCCGGCCGTGTGGGTACCTTTCTGAAGTGACTCCAGCTCATCTATTATTACTGCTTCAGGTTATAACTGAAAAACGAACTAGATAAACATTGACAACAAATAAACGTGCAGTACAAGAGTTGTCGCGACATATTACAGCAATGGAGCTCATTACGCACTGGGTCGGCAGCCGAAATCTTGACGTCAAGTCCTTTTCTTTTTTCGGCGCAGTCGACACAGATTGAACGCAGAGACCAGAGACTTTTGGCAACAGTTTTCGATGCAAAATATTTCTTTCTTGGCGCACAGAAAGCGGTGATAGACTGTGACACACCTAAAACATAGATCTAGCCAAACTTAATATATTTCTTTAGTGTCCGTTTATTAAATTGCACTGACATAACACAACACACGGGCTTCTATAGTCTGTTTCAGAAGTTCGGTGCAGCACTGTAGAAGCTACAGGCCTATTCGGCCAATCCGGGTGGTGAACACGTGTTAAACGTGTCCTTCCGCGGCTTGTCATCGGCCAATGGCGGTTGCTGCAGTGGCAGCTGCGCCCTTGGAAGGAGGCGCAGAATTTTTCCGAAGCGAGAGGTATCCTCTCGCCTCGGAGTAATTCTGCGCCTTGACTCTGCTGTACGGAACTAGTTAAACAGAAGAACCTCAAATCGGTCTAGTTGGTTACTGCTATACATGTTTACCGCTACAGTAACAAAAGGACAAATACCACCCGTGTCGTCTCTTTTTTCTTTGTCCTTGTGTTATTGTAGCGGTAGACATGTATAGTGAAACTGAGTATGCCGTTTCGCCCCCATCGAAATGCGGACGTCGCGGCCGGGGCGTAACCTATGTCGAAGGCCCATAACAATGAAGCTACTATAGAGATTACTATAGAGATGACGCTCTTAAAGCCTTCAGTCATTCTGTAAACGTGTCTGCATGCAGATTGCTGGAAGGTATGATTCCCACTTAGCAATTTTGAGTAGCCGAAGAACACGGTTGACTTTTCCTTCTGACCTATATAGGGCTCCACTAAGTCTTGATTTTTCTGTGATTTATGTGCCTCATATTTCAAGATAAGCATTTTAGTTTTCATATTCAAGACGTGGCATTTGGTATTAAAGTAAGGTGTATACTGCATGCGACTGCCCGCAGTACACTTCAGAGAGACAATTCCTTCACCATGCGCTCAGTCAGCTGGATGATCAACCACTGTCGGATGAAGAAATTCCACGGCATCGTCAGGAGCTAACGTCACGGAAGAAAGCCGTGCGAGCGCTGCTGCGCTTCTTGCGATCTAGGGGCCTTAATGATCGGCTGCCTCTGATTGGAACATCTTACGTTGGCGCGTGTTTGTGTGTGTTTGTTTGTGTGCGTGTGTGTGTGTGGTCTGTGCGTAAGTTTGCTGCGTGCATGTTTTTTCGCACGCCTCTCTATGATCTTTCGAACCTTAATATCCTCCCTCCCCGGTGCAGGATAGCAAACCATACCAGAATTTAATGTCTGGTTAAACTCGCCGCCTTTCCTTTTTGTCTCGCCCTCCCCTCTTTATCTCTCTCTCCCCCCTCTCTATCTCTCTGAGGACTGAGGACCTTCACTGATGCACGCAGAGCCTTATTAAGCAAACAATGCCATTAAGGCTTTGTCACGTTTCAATGTACTTACCTCTGGAGGAAGCTCAGTGTACTCCACACAGCGCTCGAAGGAGACGATCATTTGAAGGACGTTAAACAGCATTATGCACAGCGACATCAGCGACAGAGGAATCTGTTCAGGATGAAAAATACGGGGTTAACTCAGGATGGGTAAAATTCCAATAGCTAGCGTTTATATCCTTGCCATATTGCATGGACAGCAACGCTATAGATACATTAATTAGGTTCTGATTAACTGGTGCTGTGCAACGGTGAAACGCCTTCACATAGCGATCGTTGACGATCATTAGAGAGTTTATATGCATGGCGTTGTCTGACACAGCACGTTTGCTTGCTCCCCAGAAGGAGTCACTATGAAATTAAAAAGTTAAATAAACGTTAGTATAGAGGGCAATTCCGCGCAGATGGAGAACTCACGTCATGTATTTTCACTTCGAGAAAAAAGCGTCCATGTCCCAAGCACGAGCGCTGGGCTCACTCGCGACCAGCATCTGGAAAGCGAGTCGCATATTGTCGAGCCCTCACTCAAACCAATGGAAGCTCGAAAGAACATTCAAAAGCATGTTCCGTTAAACACGTGTTAAGCGTTATGCCGCATCTGTTGCTTACTTAAGGCCCTTCTGCGCATTTTCTGCCCTTCTCAATCAGCCACGTTGTTTGTGAGTGTGGACGTAGTCCCTATGCATCATCAATTTGAAACTTCAATATCAGGCAGCTCTTCTGAATCGAAAACGTTGACAGGGGTTATGTCGCAACCGAAACGTTGATTGCAGTTGCATCAAGTTAATTTCTTGTGGGCTGACAGCAAACTGACAAGAACCAATAATAGTATTTAGCGTTGGCACTTGGCACATTGAGCAAGCGTGTGCATAATGGATTGCATAGAATTCATTACTTATAACCACTTGTGAAGCAATGCGCAATTTTTACACGAAGGAAGACAGACAACGGGACGTACGCCACTGCGAACTCATTTGATATTGGCGCTCGTCTCGTTGTCTCTTTCTTCTGGTCAAAAATTGTGCCTTTCCTTACAAGAGATTTCTCCAGCTAGCCCCTCAAGAAGTGCTTTAACAATATTTTTATCTATACTTTTGTAATTGATCAATTACATTTTATTTGGCCACAGAATTCTAATTCGACAAGTTTTTTCTATTCTTTGCCTGCTTACATCCAACCTAGAGTTACTGTACAGCTTCCCGCAAGGAGGCAGAGTTGGCGCTTCCCATTTTTATTCATCGTTTGCAATCATGCTCTGCGGAGGAACTGCCGCTCAGACACAAACAAACAGGTTGAGCTTCTCTTCTAGTTTGGATTTCGTCGTTATAATGTGTCCTTTAGTCTGGTAAAGCTAACGTAATAAACTGTTATATTTTCAATGACAACCGCAGTTGTGATTCTTTTCCCATAACGTCTACAACTATAACAAAAAAGATGCTTATTCATTTTTTTCGAGACAAACTATTTCTTGTAAATTATCAGAAAGTCTATTAGACTGCGTGTATCTGGTCTTCCGATTACCAATGAGTATTCTCGTTTTTGTTCGGAAGCCAAGAAACGCTTCACTTGAATGCGCTACGTAGCAAAATACATTTCATTAGGCTCTTCGTTTCACTACAGACAGCGCTGTAACACCGCTTCGTATTCCTTCCCAATAAATACTGTGCTTTAGCGTGTGCCAGCGTCTCGTAATAATTTCCTTTTATTTCATTTGAACGAAGTTTTTTGTGACTGCGTTTAGGTAGAGTTCATATAAAATAGTCCTATAATTCTGGCTTTTCGTGCATTCCTGCGAGCTAGGGCGCGTATTCTTTGTTTCAGCCTAACAGACTGCCCTTACCCCTCTAACACCCAATGCAAGAATGAGTGTGATATTTTACCTCACTTAATATTTAATGACTTTAAGAGTTCCAAATGATGAAGCGTTGCGCGCTCAAGTATGCACACCTGAGAGCTCTATATCCAGCTTCAAAATAAGTCCTCTGGTATATAGGATACGCGTTAACTTACCAGTGTTTAGTAGCGAGATAGAGGGCTCAAGCTCTGATAGAGACAGAGTTATATTAAATGTCTTCGCTGGCTGCATACAGGACAGATTTTTTTCGCTCTCACGACCGAGTTTCTAACAAGTGTACGCATTCTTGACCCAGTTTATCTTCTGCGGGCGCGTGTAGGGGTTGTAGGTTTTCTTAAAGGTCTACTTCGACAATTTTTCGAGGTCATTGGATCGTAGCGAAATTCGCTGGGTACATTTCTTGGCACACTTCCGTCATTTGTGCATTGTTCAGGCTCAATAAATTGTAGACTGCTTACAAATCAGTTTTTACTGATTACCTCAGACCGCCCACCTGGCTTCCTGCAATTATTGGCCCCGCTTTGCATTGACGTCATCATTGGCAAAACGACAGAAGAGCACCAGTACCATACCGTGGCCTTCGAGATTTGGGCGCGCCAACCAACCTTCGCGATATTACCGCCAGGAGAAGGGTCCATGCGCTGACTCACCGTGCAAAAGGCGTATTGACTGATTTGAAGTCACTGCTGGGTTCGATCTCGGCTTCAGTTTCGCGCTTTTTTTGCTCCTTAAAAGCTATTTTCGCATTTTCTGAGCCTTTCTACTATCAGGAGTATGACAGGAGCGCCTCAGGAACATAGAATCGTCATTCATTTGACATGCTAAAAAAATAGCCGGAGTTGGTTTTTAAGCCTCAGCTGAGTGCATGCTGGTGGATAGCATGCCATAAAGACACACCTGACGCTGTGATGGCCATTAGTTATATCTGATCCACAGCTCCAAGCCAAATATCGCCGACCTATACATGTGATGGATACGGCATCGTAGTTCAGCGGCTATAAGGCGTGGAACAGCTAAGCTGAAGAACGCGGGTTCAGTCGCCGGCCGCGGCGGCAGCACTTTGAGGGATCGCAATGCATAAACATCGTGGACTCTGCTTGAGGTGTAAGCTAATTCCAAGTGGTCAGAATTAAGCAGAAGCCTGTCACTACGCGGGCCTTGTAATCATGCAGTGGCTTTTTACTTTCTTTCTGATATGAATGCATGTTCCACACATTGTTTCGCTCTTTTAACTTTTCCTGAGATGTGCAAGGACCTGCTGGTGCGCAATATAGTCTTATGCTCTTTAAAACGTTGTTTGAAACTCTTTCACTTGAAGCTTTATGTCTGCAGCGTTCAATAGAAGTTGTGGTAACAGAATTTCGAAATACTGTGCTTGTAATTAGACTGCCACCGGCTAACGGCTGACGCTGAAATGAAACAGTAACGCACCGAACACGCGGCGCTGAGTGCCAGTCCCACGCTGGCCGGGTCGGGTCCATCAGGCCCGGCAAAGACGACGGTCGTCAGCAGGGTGCAGATGACGACAATGAAACCGGTAGCCGACGTCAGCGTTCGCACGAAGCCGTAATTGGCTCCGAAGCAGGCGTAGCCGCGCATCATGGCGTCCGTCAGGCGGTAGAAGTGGCGTGCGAATCGGTCTACTGCGCCGTACGTCCGCACGCTGCTCAGCGCGTCCACGGTCTCGGTCACGTGCTGCAGCAAGCGGGACATGGCCAGGCTCTCGACGTAGCGACAGATGTGCGACGCCTGTACCGCTGCGAACTACATACGCGGGGACAAAAGAAGACACACATCATACTAATGCAGCACATGAATTCTCGTCACTGTCAAGCGAGTATATCTTTCCTAGTTCACGTAAATTGTGATTCGGTTCACAGTGTGGCAGGGTGGTAGGCCTCGCCCCTTCATGCATATTTAAGGCGGCCCAGTATATTTTATGAACTAAGGGACTAGTGGCCGCGATAGCTTAGCTGCTAGGGCTTTGGCTCGCTGAGGTCGCGGGATCGAATCCCGGCATTTAGATGGGGCGAGATGCAGGAAACGCCTTATATTTAGGTGCACGTTAAAGAGCCCCCAAATTATTCAGGAAGTCAAAATTACTCCGGAGCCCGTTACTACGGGGCGTGCCTCAGATCGTATCGTGGTTTCGGCACGGAAAACACTTCAAATTATTATTATTATCCGAATTAGGCACTCTTTAAGGACACAATCGCAATGTGAGAACTTTCTCTAGTACTAAAGAGAGAGACACAGAAAGAAAGAGAGAAAACGAAAGAAAGGCAGGGAGGGTAACCTGGGCTAAGCCAGACTGGCTCTCCTGCTATAGGGTGAAGGAGACAAAGTTCGAGAAAGAGAGACAGAAAAAAAGTTGGACAATAAGGGCCACCGTGGTGCCTCCGACGTTGTGTCTGTTGCCTGTCCATCCTCAAAGATGGTCGGTCTTCAGACCATCTTCAGTCTACAGTGACCTTCAGAAACTTTAGCCGCGCTTTCATTACTTGTCCAAGCTGACATATGAGCAGCGCCATGGTCCCAAGATCTCGACAGCAGCGAAAGCGACGCTGCTTAATCGTTGTTGCTGTACGGAGTTTGTTTCATCTGCGAAAGACGGGTAGTGGCACAGGGGTTTCCGGATGGCTGCCCCCACGGCGCATGCGCTGTGGCCAGCTCCTTGGGCGATTTCAATTTTGAATAATCGTTGGTGCATGTGACGCCCAGTCGCAAACAACGCATTGCTGTCTCTTCAAATCGGGAAAGACCTGGTAGCATTCGTAGTTGCAGAGATGGGTCGAGAGAGTACAGGTGCTGGTTAAAGTCCCTAGATGAAACAAGATCTAGGGACTTTAGTGCTGGTTAGTGATATCAGGTGTCAGCCCCAGCTGCATTGTCATCATGTGTGCTACCTTGCTCAAGTGTTTGGCTACGAATCCTACATAATGGCATGATAACTTGGTTCGCTCCTTCGTGTACGTTTCTGGCAGAGTCGTCGGTGAGGTCATGGTCCAAGATATCGTAATGACTCGGCAGCCACTGAAACACGACGTTGTGACCCTTTTTGATCTCATTGTGGTGAGCTTTTCGTATTTCCGACACAAGTTGTTTGTACGATCGGCGACAGAGAGCTGATGAAGGACACTGTAGCACTGTCCTTGAGGCGGAAGATATTGCGATCGAGTTAGTCGTTGGTAAATATATTGGACGGCACATATTGGCACGTGAGAGGTCTTGTAGCTGCTTCATGGTAGCACGGCAAGTGGAACTGCTAGAGTGGTTCCGATTGTGGTGGATGGCTCTACCATCCACCAGAATCGATCAGTACCACAAATTTTGGTAGCAATCGTTTACTGGCAACTTGCTATGGAGGATTGATGCCGGTGGCGTCCGGTGTGGTGCGACTGATTTGATGCGAGCGAGTCGAATAACTTAGTTGACGCAATGAGCTTGGAAGACCTCTGACGCTGCATTGTTGATGCTTACCGCAAACAGTTTGTTATTCATGGCTCGTGGTGGTAGATTGAGGGCTTTCCGATGAGTCAGGAGTAGTGGGCGGTCTAGCCCGAGTTCGTTTGTTTTGAGAATGCGCAGGTACAGAAAGTGTAGGTGACACCACCGATCACAATAATCCGTACGAGACGCAGCACTTCCGCTTCTCTCGTGCCACAGTGTCTATTGGCAATTCTGGATATCATTCGGGAGATGTATGTGCAGGTGGTGCGGAGGGTTCGAGCTACTGCACTGTTGCTGCCCTCATTACTAATGTGGACTCCAGGACGCGGATGGTGCCCACTACCTTTAGAACGAATTGATCGAGTTGGATAATCAAAGAGGTGTGATTGCCACGTCGCCTAAATATCAGCAATTCTGATTTAGAGGTGGAGCAGCGAAGTGTACAAGCGCGGCCGATTCGTTCCGTAGTATCCGTAGCCCATTGGAGTGCTTCTTCCGTCTGTCCCACGCTGCTGGAGTTGGTCCACACAGTAACATCATCTGCGTATATAGCGTGCTTGAGTAATGGCACCTCTCTGATCGCACTGGGAAGGTCCGGCAAGGCTACTAAACAGTAGTGACACTATGCCAGCAAGGCTACTAAACAGGATGCATAGTGGTAAACGCACGGTGGTGAGTGATCCGATGGCCGACTTTATATACTTAGGGCGTATATTATGATGGGAATTACTGTGCGGCATAAATTGGATGAATGAACATGCAAAAAAGGAATACATTGCATGACGTTGGAGATTTGCATATAACCACGATACCTACTTGGCACCTAGACATAAGAACATGCCAAACACATAGCTTACCAAGGAAAGCAAGAGGCAGTGACAAGAATTGGAAAGAAAGAAAGAAAGAAAGAAAGAAAGAAAGAAAGAAAGAAAGAAAGAAAGAAAGAAAGAAAGAAAGAAAGAAAGAAATCCTTTAGCTCCGTTTGTCACGATTTTCTAACGTTTGCGATCGGCATTCTCTCCAGAAGCGTTGGAAGCGACTGCGAGTTTTAGCGATTACTATGCAGCTGCTCTGAAGACCAGAGCTTCTTTCTTGGATAGTTTGGTTCATGACTGATATTAATGAGCAGGCGCGAACACATGTGCGTGTAAACCTAACGTATGGATGGCTGATCCCAACAGGACTGCTGTTGGCCTTAGTCACTCGTGTTCTGTAAGGTTTGAATGTGCATTTGTTCGCGCATACTCATTACATAGTATGCCCCGAAGACTCCTCAGTGAAGTTCCAAATGTGCGCTCACCAGCCCGTAGCAGACCAGAAGGGCCACGACAGCCGTGACGCCAACTACCGAGGGCGTCTGCGTGCCGACGACGGCGATCTTGGCCAAGGTGAGGAGCGTGTTCTGGACGCACTGCTTGCCGCTGAGAAACGTGCGCGCGTCGACGTAGTCGATGTCCGTCGACAAGCGGTTCAGGATGCGTCCCCTCGGCGACTCGTCGAAGAATGTGACGGGGCTCTGAAGCACGTGACTCAGCATGTCGCTGTGCAGCGACCGCGAAAGACGCCGCGCTGACATGGCCAACAGCACGCTGCCAGCAGCACGAAGGAGCACTGCAAGTGGAGTACGCAAGGCATGCGTGAGCTTCACACAAGAAATTCATTAGGAAGACTGAAAGGGTTCTGTCATAAAAATGTCATGCATAAATTCGTTAAGTAGTTGATGTCCTTTTTTTTATTTCTCCTTATGTTTGCATTTACCACATTTTTATGTAAATTGTATGTATAACTTTTTCTACAACTTCTTTCTGTAACCATTTTTCTATTTTTTATTTGCATACTCTCGCCTTCGTGATTGATTGCACATACACTTCCTTATGCAAGAGTGAATACACATGTGTTATTAGTACTGCTATATTTTTGTTCTATGCGTGAAACCTTTAGTGTGTGTCGTACTAAAGTTATCCCCCCTCCCCCCTCCCTGTAATGCCCAACGGTCCTTTAGGGTAAATAAAATAAAAAATAGTGAAGTGATACGACGGATCTAAGGACTAAATAGTTAAGCAGAAGCTTTGAAAGACAGTAGAAAGGACAGCAGAATACACTTTAACTTATCTAGTCTTTTGTAGCTGGTCTATTTGATCGATTATTATTACCTCGACGCGCGCCAGTTAGCTGACACGTCAGCGCCGGAACACCACACTGGGAGCGGTGGGGTTCGATTAGTGTAATCGCATATAGGCAAGTTGGCTTAACCAGACCATCAGCCTTACTCGAGATGTCACAGCGTTCAGATAAAGCGAGCCTGCACCCAGCCGCTCCGAAGAAATCTTTTTGAAAGGTTCTTTCGGCTGTGTATTTCTGAGACAGCTTCGACGCACGCGAGAGGTACTGCAGGGCTTTCTTAATTAAGGTTTGAGCAATAATGAGCGTGTTAAAGAACTTTAAAAGAGGAAGTTTGCTTGTTCATGCGTCTGAGTAAAAATTTCTAATAGCTCTTCGGTTGCGAGATTCCATCAAAGAACCGCACCGCGATTGACAATGTATTTGATTGATTGATTTGTGGGGTTTAACGTCCCAAAACCAGCTCTGATTATGAGAGACGCCGTAGTGGAGGTCTCCGGAAATTTCGACCACCTCGGATTCTTTAACGTGCACTGGCATCGCACAGCACACGGTCCTCAACATTTCGCCTCCATCGAAATGCAGCCGTCGCGGCCGGGATTCGATCCCACGACCGTCGGATTTGCAGCCGAGTGCCATAACAACTAGACCACCGCGGCGGGACGATAATTTATTTGAGAGGAGGCGTGAAAAGAAGGAGGGTTGAAGGAAATGTAAGGATGGTAAGCAGGCGGCGCTCGTTTGGAAAGTTGCTCCGGCCAAACGGAGGGAAAAGCTTGAGTGGAAAAGCTTGGCTCATGCTAACACACACGTACGCACGAGCCCATTGTCCAGCCTATCCAAGGCTCTCATAATGACAAGTTGCAATGATGGTAAATAAGCGAACCCTTTCACGGCTGAAGGTCACACACCACGTATCACAAAACGTAGACGCGTTTCTGCGATTGTCCACTTGCTTACGGCAAACTGTAGGAGTGTTTACAAGAGCTGCGAAGTATATTTTGCCCACGCGATAACTTAAGTACGTATATCGTTAACTGACGCATCATTTGTTAAATTTACTTGTTGCCGATATAATATTACGTACATCTTGCATACCCGTGTCATAACTGCTGCCCACTCTGTTATTATTGAGTTACAATGTCCATTCAAAAATGAATCGTTGGGCTAGTAGATTATGCGCAATAAAACAAGCACAACACATGCATATGAAAATACATACACTGAGATAGAGAGAGAGAGAGATGGAAATAAATAAATAAAGACATTTAGACAAGGGGTGGTGTCAGACCTCTCACGTTTCCTCCCCGTGATATGTATAACTGAGCTCTATTCTTTTGGGAAGTGGCATGTACCAGCTGGATGGTTCAGTACATAACATTTTTTTTTGCTTTCTTAATTTTTAGATGAATTTAATACCCTGATAAAACATTCCTTCCAAAGCGAGATGTACACCTAGACACATTTCTTACAATTCAGCAGAACGTGAACACGCTCTGTGCAGTTAATCCCGAGCAAAATGACCGACACTTCAGCTAAAGACAATGGCAGTTTTGAGGTAGAAATTTCAGTGCTACCGATTTTTGAAACTGAAGCATCTTTGTTTCTATGTCTGCATTTCTTGGAACACAAACTCCTGACGTGGACTTCCGGTTAAGAGCAATAAGGATTACGCGACTAAATATTTTCCATACGGCTACCATTAGGTATGGGTGCGCGCTGAATGCTTCGATGAATGATGCTATAGGTGCAGAATATGTCACGTGCACTGGTGTGGCCGCGAGGCCGCGGTGACAGAGGTACAACCTGTCTTTCTGAGCGATATGATGCATTCTCCCTTCTATATATTGTCGCGGTTCAACTCGAACAAGTGACAACACGTTGCAAGAGACAAAGAAAACAGCGTGTGGACGCCACTAGAACAGAAAGCTCTTCTTCGTCTTCTTCGGTCTGGAATTTCCCCCTAACCCCACTAGCCGGAGTTCATTGAAACACCTAAGTCGTCGTCGTCTTTGTGCCTACACAGAACGCACGCATCAGTATTATATCCCCAGGTATTTTAATGTTACAACGATGGTACTCTGTCGGTTAACCCTTTGGTTGAAATCAGCCATCTGCAGTGATCGATTTTATGCAGGCCTTCTCGCAGGAACCACGTACGTTCTAGGTGCCAGAGATCTTTAAGAGCGTATAGCTCTTATATCTAGCATAATACGTCCTACCTGGACGGAAGTGATCATCATCGTGAAATATGTGTGCGGGCACATCTATGAAGTGCACAGCGTTTGCGAGTGCACTTCTTTTCTTGCGCTCGTGCCTTCAGCCCTCTACTACATAAAGGCAAATGCCTTTCATACCATAGCATAGATTGGTATAGTACGGCAAGAGGGTGGGAGAGGAAAGCGAGGGTGGGGAGGGGGACAGAATAAAACGTGGCATAGCCCTTGTATAGTGTAGTACACCAAGGGGATCGGTGGCAAGCAAGTGTGCGGGGGAGGGGAAAGAGCAAAGCATAGCTTACAAAACGGTTGGGAAAGGAAGTGAGGACGAGGAGGAGCGTAGAGGATTAAGCATGGCGTAAGCGTGTGCAGCAAAATATTGCAAGGGGGGGTTGGACGCAGGTGAGGGTGTGGAGGAATGGCGTGAGGGTGACCAGGGGGAAGGAGGAGGATGTCACACCTGGACGTTGCCCGCCAAGCCAGTTTGAACCTAGACACTTGACCCTAGCCACGCAACGTGACATGACAGTCACGTGAGTGTCCCGCCAAAACCATGTAGCAGCTAGACATGTGACATGTTCCAGTCAAAGCCGCGCAACAACTAGTCACGCGGCAAATCACGTGGCTCCTTCCCGCCAAACCATGCAGCAGCTAGACATGTGACATGTTCTAGTCAAAGCCGCGCAACAACTAGTCACGGGGCAAATCACGTGGCTCCTTCCCGCCAAAACCATGCAGCAGCTAGACATGTGACATGTTCCAGTCAAAGCCGCGCAACAACTAGTCACGGGGCAAATCACGTGGCTCCTTCCCGCCAAAACCATGCAGCAGCTAGACATGTGACATGTTTCAGCCGAAGATGTGTAACAACTAGTCACGTGACAAATCGCGTTGCACGTTCGCGCTGAAACAATGTAACAGCTAGTCAGGTGGCATGTTCCCGCCGAAACCATGTAACAGCTAGACACGTGACAAATAACGTGTCGTAGTTGAGCTTGAAGAAGCTAGGTCGGCCACAAACTCCCCCCTTAGTCCAGCCTTTCACTACTAGCGCAAGGTGCACAACTTCGGAAATTAATTTAGAAGGTGCGCCACCACTGCGACTACGTAGTAAGAGTCGCTGTGGTTAGCAGTGAAGTAAAAGGCCACGAGAGTGTAATAATCCAAGAAAACCTGCTTTACGAAAATGATGACAGCAAGACTTATATGAGTAGCGCGTTTTTCATATGGAAGTGGTTAATGTGGTAAATTTCTCACGAGGATACAGATCGTAACATCAAGTGCCTACCGTCCGTCAAGCACAGCAACACGAGGATTTCCACCCATTGTTGCTGCCCGGAGGGACTACTGGTAGTAACGCCACCTGCTGCCGAATCTGTCCCCCACTTGATCCACACCTGCTGCGCGCCAAAGGCACAGGCAGCTCCCATGAACGCGACGACCCCTGTGACAGCCGGCCACCGTGTGAGGCACAGGAGTTTGCAGAGCAGCTGCCATCCTGTCTGGCAGGAGAAAAAAAAAGAACAGGTTAGCAAGGGAACCGTGGCAATTCGGGCCTATTGGCTAGTGCCTACTAGTACACCAGAGACGATTTGTAGCTCAAGAAACAGCCACACAAAAGAAGACGCGATGGCAACGAGCGCTGACTATACCACCAGGTGTTTAATGGACACCCCACGTGTATAGGGGAAGGCGACTATCGAATTACGGGCTCTTAGAGTACTAAGCAAAGCTAAGATGTCTCAGCTGCTACATTAACTCAGTTAACACGCACTACTGCTACGTTCTTGAGCCATGCTCTTAGTAAGACTGCTACACTACAGAGCTACGCTCCAGGGCGGTTGTCTTGTGTGCGGTGTGTACCGCTTGTGTAGGTCCTCTATTACTTGAACTTACTAGTTTCTCATATTCTTATTCTGCGTTCCTTATAAGAATACAGTGCCCATTCTGCTCGTGAATTTCATGAGGCATGGTCATTTGACTAACTCAGCAGTACATGACTCACCCGGACTGTTGACGTGCTCTCGTTACCTGGCAGACATGTTCATTGTGGCGAACGTTACACTATATAGGTTGTGGGAACATCAGAGATATTCTCAATGGACATTAGTCGGTAATATCGGTACATCATGTCAGCCCGAATCGCCAATGGATGAAAAAGCGACCTATGGGTTAATCGGCGTTTCGTATGCTACTGCTTGTTTCCTACTGGGCACACGTCGACCGTGTTGCTGTAGTGCTTAGTGACACAACTTCTCTGTCATGGTTAAATAACAAGAGGTAATATAATATGGTAATATATTCATCCATTCTGAAGTCCCGAACCAACTCATAATAAGCCACTATATGTTTCCTGCTGCACACTATGTACGGTAGCGGCATCCACATTAATTCGCGCTATGGCGACTCCGTTTCTGTGGGAAAATGTGGGAACACCACAGTGTGCAAGTGTAGGTGCGCGTTAACGAACCCTAGGGTACTAACCCACAGAACGACAACTTCACATACGCCTTCTCAGCATTCTGATCCCTATAAATGTGCAAAGACGCCGAATCGAGTTTGTTAACTGCTCCTGCAACTTCGATGACATTAGTAGTTTATGAAATAGGAGAGGAAGCCAACAAATTTAACCCCTGCAAAACGCTTTAAACGTTTCAAGCAACCCAGCAGCACGTGTCACCGATCCTTACCTTAGAGGACTTCCCCAACTCGTCTTGTGTTAACCTTCCATCTACGTCGTTGTCTTCAATGCGGTCAGAGTAGTTCCTGAAAGATTAAAAACAGGTCACAGTTTCGCCTGAATGGTGGAACGTTTGTTGTAAAAGTGTTCTATGTATACCGAAACCAAAGTTAGTCATATTGAAGGGACTAACCAATAAAAGTAAATTTCTCCGGAGGGGCCGGAAGAGGCTCAGCAGAACGACCCACTTCTCACATTCAATGAAATTACTAAACATTACCAACTTGGCCGGAGAGTCTACCCTCTTCCTCATCCGAAGCTCAGCAGAGGTCAGTCAGTTACTCTACGAATGTTGCAGACGGGCTCTTTCCCGTCCCGGGGCTTCCTCAGTAAGCTATACTCGGACGTGGACCCTGGCTGTCCCGACTGCAGTGAAACTTTTTGTTCTATGGCTCACATGCTCTGGCGATGTCCCGCGTTGCCTAACGACGTTCTCTCCAGCGAAGCTGAATGGGAGGAGGCCATCACAAGCACGGTGCTCCAAAAGCAAGCCCAGGCTATCCAGAGGGCCCACGAAAGGGCGGAGCATCATGGCGTTCTTTCCCCCACGTGGGTGCGGCCAGCGGTTACAACGGCCTCCCGCTAGGGAGTCCTTACGTAGTTCCTCAGGATTAATTAAAGTTCATTGTCTGTCTGTCTGTCTGTCCACTGTATGAATGCACTAGGCTACACGGTATCGCTCAAGCACACTCAAAAATGTGAACGACCGTGGGTACACGCTGCTTCGATGTCTACTAGTTCAAAGCGGATGAACGTTTTGTTGACGCTGTCCCTGCCACATTCCCATCCCCTGGGAATGTGGCAGGTACGATAACCTAGCGCCAAAAATGCTCGTGAACACAGCGCGACTGATAGCAGCAGCCATTTGAGCTTGATGAGCCGTGGTCTCTGCCATTAACTGCCCGCAATGGTAGGGCCACGCCCACTCGATGGAAATGCACGAGGTGCCGTCTGCCGGCTAGGTAATGTAATGTAACTCGGTTTGGGCATGGCCTGACAAGAGAGGCACACGCGGAAACGCCGGCGTGCAGGTATCCACTCGTGTCTTATTCGTTAATGTGGTGGTTATAAGGACAGGAAGCTGAGCGAGTTGGTAGGGGTTCACTATGGAAAGAACAGGCGGGCAAAACGCGGACACAAGGGAAGAGGAGTGGCCTCTTAGCCTTGCTTAACGGCGTTCGCGTTGTCCAGTCCTCTTCCTTGAGTCCATGTTTTGCAAGCCTTTTCTTTCTCCAGTGGTTATGGTGCTCGATTGCGGATCCGTAGGGTTCGGGTTTGATCCCGATACTTTCGATGTAGGCGAAAATGCTAGAGGCCTGTTTACTGAGCGACGTCAGTGCGCGTTAAAGAACTCCAGGCGGTTGAAATTTCCGGAGCCCTCCACTATACGGCGTTATAATCCTTTCCCCTAAACTTAGGGACGCTGAGCTGTGCTCCTGAGAAGGGGTGCGGATAATAGCGTCTTTTCCTTAACCGAACCACAATTGCGACAGTGGTTTGAGGAGGCACCCTAGAGGAGCCTAGGGCGCCGCGATGCCAGCACCGCCTCCTTTGGTAACAGGGTGGTGACACCCATTGAGCACCGCGCTGCCATATTATGTCGAAGTGCTCGACGCGAACGCCGCTGCTTTCGTAGTGATGTGTAAGTACAACAGAAGCACGCGTAGAACGACGAAAGCAACGCGATCGATCTGATTCAGCAGACTCCGACATTAATTTTGGTGTGTCTGCCATATATCGCGCCTCTCCGTGCTCCAACACAATATGGTGGTGTTGCCGCACGTGTCACCACCCTTTACACAGTAGTGTGCCTCGAGGCACCCTAGAGGAGCCTAGCTCTCTGCACCACCGCAACTCGGCTGCTCCACCTTGGAAGGCCAAAAGGCCCTCGTGGCCAGGGCGCGTGCAGCCGCGGCAGCCACAGGGGTCCCGGACTAGGGACCCCTCCTAGAGGTTGTACAGGGTCGGCCCTTAAGGCCGCCCCTATCTCTCGCTGTACATACTATCAATAAATGTTTTTCACCACCACCACCACTGGTACAGGAAAGGCGCAAGCGGGTAGGAGCGCTCCTCTGGCTGCGTCCGCGCTTCCATCTTGTTGCAGCGAGAGTGGCACATTTTTTTTCGAATAAATGACACCATCTTCCCGAGGGGAACCCTGAGGTGATGCGAAGCATCGCGGAGTTCCCTTTATTTTCACTTGCGTTGGTTACCCACATCGCGTGAACGTTGTTGGAAACTCCGTACACCAACGTCCGGCTGACTGCGTTCAGAGCAATCACAGCTTGCACGGGACCGTCCAAGTCCGTGATTTCGGGGAGACGCTCGATTTCATCGTCGTCGCACTCGGCTTCGTCCCCGTCGAACTGCGTCAGTCGACTCCAGTCAATCTTCATGTTTACGTGCTTATACGGTGGAGTGGTGTCGATGTGTTTGAGGCAGGCGTGGATGTTGCTTCGCTTGACCAGACCGCACTTGTACGACGCCTTGTTCACGAGTCGTCTCTTGATGTGCACGTCGATCGCGGCGTCTTCGGGTACGTTATGAGGCAGACACTGAACGAGCTTAGGGACTTCGATCGGAACGTTCACGACCTGATCTTTGATGCCGTACTGTCCGTTGCCGTGCGTCAGACGTGTATACTCATGAAAGGGAGTCGCGGAGCGATGAGACGTTCTACCGCGGGATTCAACTTGGATAGATGCGCGGGTCGAGGTGGGTATCGGTATCCGTGGCTGACGCTCATAGACGGAACCTTGCCCGACGTCAGCGAGTCCTTGCACGATGCACACACCGCGTAGTCGCCGTAGTCGTTACCATCGCCGAACTCTTGGAAAAGAACCTCGATGGCGTTGTGCGATGACGTTCGTTCTGGATGTTGCCGATTCGAGTCATGTTGTTGTCGAACCACAGTCTGTCGCACACCTTACAGCTGTGGCCGAAGCTCCGTTCCAAGAAGTATCGCTTGAAGCGTTCGTCGGCGCCGACCGTCGCGCGCGCGGCCGCTTTCGCGGCGTGGTTGCGTTGACGAGCGGCATCCGGATCCGCTTGGCGACGTTGGCGCGTCGAAGCGGCTTCGCGTTCTCGAAGCGCGGGATCCGCTTCTCTACGCTGGCGTTTCGCAGCTGCTTCTTGTTCTCGAAGCGAGGAATCCGCTGCTCGGCGTTGACGCTCTCCGCCTCGCAGCAGTCTTCAACGGTGCTAACGGCTCTGTTAACTGGTTGGCTGATGCTGGCTGAACTTGTGTCAGCCAATCCGCTAGCAGGACTGTCAGTACTCGTCAGACGCCGGAGGGAGACTCATCCGAGGAAGCAACTGAGGCAGCGGCGCGTGCACGCAGTTATATATAGCGCTGCGTGGAGAGGAGGACGGAGGGAGAGGCGCGCATGCGCACTATTGCGCAGCTGGCGTGGAGAGGAGGACGGAGAGAGCAGAGCGCTATCGCACAGCTGGCGTGGAGAGGAGGACGGAATGAGTAGTGCGCTATCGCACAGCTGGCGTGGAGAGGGGGATGATGAGGAGAGGTGCGGACGACAACGGACAACGGACATAGCCCCGAGCAAAAGATGCTTCGCATCTAATATAAGACAGCGTGTCAACGCTACATGCGAGAATTTTACCATGTTGGGCCAACGTAGATCCAAAATTCGTTAGCTGTGGTGGGTATAGCCGCCCTGCTGGCAATGAGCCTGAGCTATATAACGAACACGAGCTGCGCCTGTGCTCTTGGCACAGCTCAGGTGACAAGAGCCAGGCCACCGGGGAAATCAGTGTTGCTTATGAAATTATAAAAGGCAACGAAGCCAGCTTGAGCCAACTTTACGGCATTGACTGTCGAAGAAGTACCTGTCGCGGACGAGTGGCTGTTGTTTGCCTGCACCTACGCGTGCTGGTCCCGGTTGCGAGTGCCCACGCATGCGCGGGCTGTGCCGGCAACTTCGCCTGTGGCTTTTGTCTCCCCGCACCTGTGGGCTCTGGCAGACGGGGGCGCCTGTGCGCGAGAGCCCATCTTTATTTAAATGTTGCCGAGGCAAGTTTTTTTCTTTCTCGCGTCACTCCGCGGTGCCCCCTGGGGCACGCGACAGAGTTGAGAATAAAGATTCAGTTCGTTACCAGACACCGTCGCTGTGGGTCCTATGTACACGCCTTTACGTACCATTTCTACAGCTAGTGACTGTGAGATGTGATACAGAGGTGTTTCGTGGCTTTTTGTAATTTTTTCCAGGGAGTGCGATCATAGTGACAGCTGCGTTACATTCTGCTTAAATAATTTTAGGGGCGAAGCGCCTTAGGGTCGAGGCATGTCCGTCCACGTTGTTTGTCCGTGCTCACAGCACAGCGTCATCTGCTGTCTTGAGAGAGAAAGCGAATGGCGCACGTTGACTGTGGAAACGCTCTTTCTGCGGATGAACGCTGCACCAGCTCGCAAGGAACGAGAAGAGAGAGAGAAAAAAACTTTATTCTATCTATATACAGGGAGTAGGTGGGAGGTGGCCCGGTGCGAGCCACCCCTCACAAACAAGGTGGGCTCCTCATTGCAGAAGCCCATTGGCGTCCAACGCGACTCGGCCTCGGTTGACCAGGGCCTTCTGGCTCGCCAGGTCGGAGCAGCCGAGCAGGGCTGCCTCCCAGTTCCCCCGGGTGGGGTTCGGTCTTGGGGTGAGGCGAGGGGTTGACTGGCATGCCCACACCATGTGGAAGATGTCCGAAGACTTCTCCGCACAGTGCGGGCATTTTCCTGTACAGGCAGGATCGAGATATTTAAAAACTGCCTGGCACAGCAGTGTTTTGGTGTAAAGGCGGAGGAGTAAACGCTCCTCCGCCTTTGTAAGGCCCTTACAGGGTTTAGGATATATTGAGTGGCCGAATCGGTAGAATTCAGCAATTTCTCGAAATGTTAAGGCCGGATTAGGTTCGAGATCCATTTCGGAAGGGTCTGAAGGCGTTACCCGGAGAGTGAGCGCGCGGGCGGCGGCGTCAGCCGTTTCATCCTTCGAGGCCCATGTGAGCTGGAGCCCATATGATCCTTCGGGACGCGGGGGGTCCGACGTAATTGCTGTTTTGTAAGATGCGGTACACCAGGTGTGGGACATACCCGCGTTGAATATTTCTGCAGGCCCCTCTCGAGTCTGTAATGATGACGCGCGAGTCCAGGTCTGCGGCAGCTAGCGCGATGGCGAGAACGCACCCTCGCCCGCGAGACACAACGCCGACGCAGGCAGCGTCAGCTAGCGAGTTTCTTGATTGAAAAAATTGGCTGCGTATCTGCGTGCTTCACTGCAAATGTCGTCGAAAGACGATAGCCTTCTGCCGGGCCGTATTACGCTGCGTGGTATATGAGCGCCATCTGGCAGCGCCGTGGTGAAACATGAGCTTGTGCAGAATCCTTGAGCAAGTGCAACGTGGCAGGACCAAATCGTCGGCACAGGCCTTTTTCTTGCATAGCGTCGCATTTTCAGCGCAGCCTAGTAAACACTAGGGTCTTTAGAATTACGTATCTATGTATTTTCTAGAAAAGGAACACACCATCTAATACTTACGTATTGACGTTGCGCCTCAGATATACGTAATATTTGCTTTTTGATAAACAGTTTTCACAAGTATCAACGCAGCTACCAGTTCAAGATGGCTGGGCGTTAGGCAAGTGCTTAAACTTTGGACGGGTGGCTGAGTCAGAGTAACATAGCAAGCCTGTCATGTTACTCTATGGCTGAATCGTGTGACAGACAGACTAAAATTTCTGCGTTCAAGTATCCCAAGAAAGACTGTCGTCTTTAAAAACCGACTGCTCGCGCTGCACAACCGTTCACAGGCCACCCCGTATATATAAGCACTGGATCCTAAGCTGCAATGTAGTGTGGCAGATTTCTCTTGTGACTAGTTGAACAATAAAGATTGGCAGTGTGTGCGTTAAGTAGTCCGGAACTCGGCACGATCTACGACATGGGAGTGCAAGAACCTCACCAAGACCATAAAGGCATGAATGACAACGCGTGTGTAAATATACATACGCATTGTCACTCATTTACATGCATGAGTGGGCAATGTCACGGGTGATTTGCGGTAACACCGAACGATCCCCAGTGCTTCGCCCACTCGTCATGATTCACTTCGTGGAGATGCGAGGATTTTTTCTCCGTCTATTGAACTCTCAGCTGTTCGACAGCTCCCTTGCCGCCTCCAATCTTTTCCTTTGTTTTATGTGCGCTGGCCATCATATGCGTATACTCCAAATAGCCACGTTTGATAGTTTATTACAGGCGCACCCCTCACGAATACAGAACCCAGCGCGTTGATTTTCTCCAATTAAAATCCGCGCAACTTCGGTAGTTCGCATATAGTCGGCGAGCGCGAGGCCACATGCGAGAGCCCGGACTTCGACGACGTAACGTCGTTGAGTTACTGCAGGAGCTACGGCATGGCGTAGTTCCCGCGACTATTCCAGAAATAAATGTAATCATTTCTGAGACAGCTGGCTACGACGTGGCCTACCTGCCCTGGTTTTTCGCATCTAAGAAGAAAAAAAAAACTACAGTATGCCTTCCATGGCTTCTTTGTCTGCCGGTTACATTAGGTTGTGTCTAATAAAGAAAGAAAACCCCTGATTCATTCGCCTTCTATTGTTAAACAGCATTCCAGTCGGCTAAGTGAAAAAAAAAAAGAAGTGTACTTACTCATTTTTTGTGAGAAGCTGTGCTGTTTGGTCTTGGAGAGCTTCACGAAAGTTTTGAGGTGACTTGGGGTCGTTTATGAGGTCTTCGAGTTTGTCGTACACCTTGATCCGCTTTTTGTCGACCAATATGAGGTTGTCCATGTGGTGCAAGTACTTTCCTTGATTGCACACCATTATTCGCGTCTAAAGAGCAGTAACGAAAAAAAAAAGAGCATTGTAAGAGCTATAATGTTACTTCAACCTACCGGAACAAACGAATGCATCCTAGATGCGGGAAATTCATTATATGCTTAAAAACGAGCTACGTTTTTATTGGTCTAAAAACCTCAGAAGGCTCACCCTTTCGCTACTGTAGACAGATGCGCGTAGCATACGTTCCGCAATCGCTTGTTTTGAAGTTCTGAGGACATGCTTCATAGAGAGCGTACATTCGAGCGCGATTCGAAGGTTGTCGCGGGAGCGTCGACTGGCCTTAGGTCCCGGGGCCCTAGCGAGCCGTTTTGGAATGATCAAGATCAAGATATTGCTTTCTTCTCCTCTCTGTTATGGTCTGTTTCATGCTACAAAAGAACCCTCCCATGACGAACTCTCCGCCGTTTCTCTACCTTTGTTCATTGCGGTGAAGCATAGACTGTGTTGCAGCTTATCTTTGCGGTGGGGAACGGGTGTGCCGGCTGCTTAAAGTTCAACTCCGCGTTTTTTCATAGTCCGCTGGTCTAAGTAAAATTTTCAATATATGTTCTCCTTGGCACTATAAAAATATATGCAAAGTCACGCGGTTAAGGAGCTTTTTGTTTAAGGGAAAATGAATTTTAAAATTTCTTACGAGATTCCCATACGGACCACCCTGTGTTTTTGGCGTCATTACTTACAACGCTGCCCACCCGAAAAAGCGAGCCGTCAAGTGCGAAATGATGATACTCCAGCGCTCATATAGTCTCTGTCAAGTTCAGAAAAGCTGGAGTGACTCAATATATCTTCGGATGACCTCGGCATTGTCATTTTTCTGGCACAAGCATTTTATGACGGCAGACAAGCATGTCACTGCTTGCGCGTCACGAAGCGGCTACACGTTTCGGTTTTGGTTTGAATACATCGTGCATTCGGTTATTTAGAATATTGGCCCCTTTCCGAGTAAACTGAACAACCCTGGTGGCCACAGAGCTATCAGTACCATTCAAAACAGTGACGTCAGAATATGGTGAGAAAACCGGCGGAATTTCCCTTGAATGAACAACAAACATAGTGAGCGAAAATGGCCAGATACCTCCCAATCCTTGGAAGAGAATTCTGGGCATCGGCTGTGTTGTTGTTCTTTGTCAACGCTCACGTGATCGCCTCCAAATCGCGCTCTACTCTACAAATTAGCTCTTCTCAGCTAGCAAGGTGCTGTATATATATTGAATAGATCCAAAAGATGTTGAGGCGAATTTCAGCAACGGGGAAACGGAAGGCAAGATAGTAGGCATTTAAAATTTGTAACTCTCTTGGTTAAAAACTTTCTGAGTTCAACTGCGGCATCGAGCACCGTTGACCTCCATTTTCCCGAACCCCCCTCAGGACCGCAATAATATTTTCAACGAATCGACCAACCCATAAGCATGGTTGGCACGGCTTCTTGCTTCCAAGAACTGTTGACACGAGGCACAAAAGTCCGACAGGATAGATACTGCATAAGTATGCTGCAATGTTTGTCGACATAGTGTTTCTTAAAGAAAGAAAATAAAAAACGGGTTTATTCACGTTCGCTGTCGCAGAAAAAATACCGCAGTGGCCAAACTAGCAGGATTTGGGATAGCTTAAGTTTAAAGGGGCCATGCAAGACTTTTTTTTGAACGAAGTGACAAAACGGTACCGATAAGTCGTAAAGGCTCCTATGAACATGTGAGTTATATATTGTCACACTGAATGCGGGAGTGTGGAGTGCGGTGTCAAACACAGCTGGAACGCGCCCGCTCTTCTTTCCAACTGATGACGTCACTGGAAGCCCAGACTAGTACGCTTGAGGCAGAAACAGCACCATTTTGGGATCGCGGAAAGATGATCGGCTATGCCTTACTTGTTCGTTTTGAATTAAAGAAAAAAAAAGGAAATGTGCGCAAACATGATCGGCTGCGTCTTGCTTTATGAATTAAAGAAAAAGAAAAAATGTGAGCATATATTTTAAGTAACAACTGAAAAAGTCAGGCGACGTATTCAGTGCCTCCAGTGATGTCTGCTGAAAGAGGGGAGGGCGCTTTCCAGCTGCGAATTTCCAGCTGCGAACTAAACTGCGAATTTCGTCGCACATGTGGTGGCAGTATACTATTTGACTGACACGCTCACAGGGGCCCCGCCACGGTGGTCTAGTGGTTATGGCACTCGGCTGTTGATCCGAGGGTCGCGGGATCGAATCCCGGCCGCGGCGGCTGCATTTCGATGGAGACGAAATGTTGAGGCCCGTGTAGGTCTGTGCGATGTCAGGTGCACGTTAAAGAACCCCAGGTAGTCGAGATTTCCGGAGCCCTCCACTACGGCGTCTCTCATAATGACAGCTGGTTTTGGGACGTTAAACACTATCAATCAATCAATCAATCAATCAATCAATCAATCAATCAATCAATCTGCAACACACGTCCTAAGGCATGATGTTTGCAAGGCTAAATTAGCCTCAGTGAGAAAGTAGACAGTGCTGGGATCTCGATAGGCGTCGCAACGACACCTGCAAGAACTTGCTCCTTTCGGATGCATTACAGAATGCTCAGGAGGTTTTCGCTGCTTGAAATAACGTGTGGTGCGTGCGCGTACATGCGACACACGTAATAGTGTACATGTACTTTCATACAATGTTATAACACTTCTCTCGTCTCGCCGCCGCGTATTTCCTCAAGGTGACCTCTACATGCAAGCTGTGAGGCTTCCGGCCTCAAGAGTCGACGTAGTCTGGGTAGGCTGCGCCGAAGCAAACAAGCACTACGAGAAAGGATAGGGTCAACGCACCCGTCTGATTGCTGAAGCTGAAAGAATGGCGCGAGAACCAAACGCCCGCTTCAGCAAACCGCCTTTAGGTCTCTCAGAAAAAGTTAGGTTCCTGGTCGATGGCGGGCATGGCACGCGTCAGCTAGTTTTATCTTTCTTGTCACGCTTTTCTTCCCTAGGGTATTTTTGTCTTTCGCCAATGACTTGCATGCTTATCGCTCTGTTACTTCCTGTTACACCCACGTATATGTAATGAACCAACAAACAACGAAGCCCAGGAAAGCACAGGGGAGTTTTAGTGTAATTATAGTTGTATAGTAATTGTGGAATGAGTAGAAAGGAGTTAAAGTGCACGAAAAAAAGCACCTGCCTTCGGTGGGGTCCGAACCCACGACCTTCTCTTCATAAGCCATCTCTTCATAAGATCACGCTCTGTGTGATGCCTCCTGGAAAGAAGAGTGTTCCACACTCGCCTTCATGGCTACGAGTGGCGCTGCCTAACACTCCAAGGTTTACGCGTGCATAAATACTCAATAAAGTGGACGGGAGAACGACCGCCTTCGTAGCTCAGCTGGTAGAGCATTGGACGCGTTGTCCGAAGGCCGTGGGTTCGGTCCCCAGCGAAAATAGGTGTGTTTATACGTCCACTTTAATTCTTGTCTACTTCCTCCATAATTACAATGGTACAATTAATGCACTACAATAACTGTGCTTTCCTAGGCTTCCTTGTTTGTTGGTTCATTATGTTGTTTCTAACAAGTAAACGAGCCCTTGACCCATTTCCTTTCGTTACCCCATGCATATTTGCCATGTGTGCTCTGCTAATCTCCTTTTAGGTACTCCAATATGGACCGATCACTAGCCAATGTAGGCTAACGGTCCACATATCCTGTAATATTTTCCATGATTTGTCAATAAAAATCAGATTGATTGATTGATTGATTGATTGATTGCTTGAATCCTTCAGCAATAAGCCCTCAGTTGAAAGTCTGCGTGTGTCTCTTTTTTCCATGTCCTCGTTTGGTTCGGCGCAGTATACCTAGATCGCGTATCACCGAATGGCCCAATCGACCACTCTGATTAGTCAACGCAACGAGATGCACGCTTTTGTGGGCGGCTTACCTTATGCTTGAGTAGGCCCTTCTTTCCGATGACGTCCCTAAAGACGCGGCTAGCCACAACGGGGTCCAGGGCACTGAGTGGATCGTCTAGTAGGTACACGTCACTGTTACTGTACACTGCTCTGGCGATGGAGATGCGCTGTTTCTGGCCGCCGCTGAGGTTGCTTCCCTGTGACGCGAGAGGAGTAAGGACCATCGTTTCACAGTTCAGAATCGCTGAACTACAAGAAACCTTATTTAGATATAAAGGTACTGCAGCGATTCATTGGACCAACTAATGTAAAGGTACGGAATAATGAAGGTTACGTCCAGTATTTTTGAGAAAGAAATGTACCCTGAGGATTCGTTTTCCCCTTTTTTCTTTTTGCAAGATGCTACGGCGTGCCGTAACCTCGACAACTGTCGTAAAATTACGACGTGCGTATTAAATGATCGTTGTCATACGCAGTATGTGTCTGGCGAATGAGCGTGCAGTTTCTTCTGTCCTTCACAACGCCTGCCGAAAATTCTGACACACATTGCAGCAATTAGGCTGTCGTGCATTACTTTCCTAGTCATTGATCAAAAGTTCAGAGTTCGCCTGTCATTATAGGACTGCAAAGGTACCTCATAATCGAGTCGGCAGAGTCATCTTTTCTTTCGCGCGCAAACATTTACTTGCCGACTCAACGAGTCATCTGCCCATCCTCTCACCAGGTCATATAAATTGAGACGCGCGGGACAAATTAAATTTTACTAGCGGGTTTCGATCTAGGAAATATATAGGGCGAAAGTTGTCGTGCCGATGCCCCTCGGCAACAATGTCCCAGGGGATCGAACCTCGCGACACCGATCAAGCGCAGAAAATAACAGCGTGCTATCATGGACGTATCGAAAACGAAGATCGTGCACGCCGCCTCAACACAGCTTCGTACGCTGACTAATGAACAGGTGATTGTTAGCGAGCGCCTACGCATCGTCACTTGGGTATCTCCCTGAAGAGACTGCGTGGAACGTATTTATATTCTCAACCAAACATTCTAGAGTAATTGATGCCGTACATCATCAGCAACAAATACCGGGCTACTCGCCTCAACGCAGCGTCATACGATGACTTAAGAACGCTCGGAACTTTTTTACATTGTTGAGAAAACATTATGAATAAATATGCTATCGAAATAATGGAAATTGACTTTGTATCTATATGTAGGCCGCTTCCGACGCGTTCCCACATGGCGATCTATATCCTGACTGCTAGGAAATTCACATTACCACTGCTTCAACTTAGCTTCGAATTGCGAATGCTCGAAAGGACGCCGTTTGTACTAAACGACCGTACACTTGAACGAACAACCACGACAATGTAGGAGGCTTCGGTATGTCAAATACGGCGTTCCAAAAAGAGCAGTACGAAAAAGAATCAATTACACAACATGACAACAACATAGCGGAAAGGGGCCGTTGTATGTGTGTCTTCATCGGTATTGGGATCCCGCGAAGCAATAATTTCCGAGAGGTAAATGTGCAACAAGTCTGTATCAGTAATATAGAACACATATGGCACGTCCACTGGCGCATATTTCTAGGTCATTTGTTTGCGCAGCAGCTTCAAAATTCACCTAGTGCGAAATGCTTGCACCATGAGAACCGTACCTTTTCGCCGACCTCAGACATATCCGCAGCAGCCATGCTGTTGATGTCGTTCGTCAGCTGGCAGCATTGTATAACACGTTGGTAGAAGGCCGTGTCCATTTCCCTTCCGTAGAGAATGTTATCCCTGACGGTCATGTTGTGAAGAACCGGCAGCTGTGGCGCAAACGCTGTGCGACCCTAAACAGAGGGATGTGCATGTACACCTTGGGACTCGTCTCTAGCATGTTTAATTAATAAACTACAAAAAGATTCCAGAACAGAGCAGCGATGTTTATCTCCGTTACGTACGCAAATAATTTACGGTTGTAATGAAATGAAAAAAGGAGTCCAACTGAAAATCTCTTTCGCCTCGTCGAAAAAAAAAAAAACTGCGGTAGAAACTTTCATGTCAGATATTTAACGAAAAAACTGAACGGGAATTGATAGTGACGCTTGCATACAACAGCCAAATTGTGTCCCAGGGCACAGACCATGTATCCAAAATAACGAAATATCGGACCAAGAGAACACTCTATGCATATTGTTGTTGTTTGTTAAAACTATTGCTCAGTGTAATAGAATGACATCTGCGGAAAAATGCTTCGCGAATATATATATATATATATATATATATATATATATATATATATATATGTGTGTGTGTGTGTGTGTGTGTGTGTGTGTGTGTGTGTGTGTGTGTGTGTAGTATGGCGTCTCGGTTGCAACGACGTTGATTCGGACCTGCTACTCGGCATCGAACCAGCCAAGGCCTGCACACGACAATGATGATGCCGAGGCACTGAAGATGAATATATATATATATATATATATATATATATATATATATATATATATATATATATATATATAAGGCTTTATAGCTCCCTCCTTTGTTGCCTCTCGTAAAGCGGAAAGATGGATGGGCAAACAGTGAAGGGCATGCGTGCTTGATATGTTGGCTCAAAATACTCGCAACACAAAGCTACACCTCTCGCCAAACGCCGGCGAGATTGGGGGCTTTTTTCGTAAGATATAGATACGAAAACAGCGCCTATGAGACGTTGGCGTCATTTCAGAAGACTCAAGCGACAAACGTTAGCCACGGCCTTGTAGTGGAATGCACAATATGATGCTTAAAGGCCAAGCGACATGTTGGGGGAGGAAATACGTACACGTGTAGTCCACTGATTTCGTGTGAGCATCTCGTAGCTATTGCGCACGCGGGAATTTTTCTAGCGGTGATCTGGTTCGCTCGCGAACGTGCCTTATGAACGTTGTATAGAAGAGCGAATATATAGCACTTATGATGTATCATATGGTTCTAATAGCTACTTAACCTAAAACAAGTAACCGTAAAAATACCACAATTCCCTGGGTTCTCTGGCCGATCAAAAGACGCTCTTATGCTAGTACAGGACTGGGATTGCCTTTATAAAAAGCTGAGCGATTAAAAATTGCCGCATTCACGCGGGTGGCTACATTGATGCCTGTCTCCACAACGTCAGTGTATCTGAAGTATGGTAGATGGAGACTTAATTAATGAAAAATTCAATTGGTCTTTGTGATTCTGTCATTACTGAAGGTCTGTGTATTAGTTTGGAACAGCTCAGAGGCTACCATACGTTCCTTAAGTGTTCTTGCTGATTCCGTCATTGCTTAAAGTCTGTGTATTAGTTTGAAACAGCTTAGAGGCTACCATAAGTTCCTTAAGTGTTCTTGCTGATTCTGTCATTGCTTAAAGTCTGTGTATTAGTTTGAAACAGATCAGAGGCTACCATAAGTTCCTTAAGTGTTCTTGCTGATTCTGTCACTGGTTAAAGTCTGTGTATTAGTTTGAAACAGCTTAGAGGCTACCATACGTTCCTTAAGTGTTCTTGCTGATTCTGTCATTGCTTAAAATCTGCGTATCAGTTTGAAACAGCTTAGAGGCTACCAATAAGTGCGGCGCATTGGTGACCTACCGTGCAGGTGACTTTTCCTTCAATGACGTGCATGTCACCAAGCATAGCAGCCAGCAGGGAGGACTTGCCGCTACCAACGAACCCCACGACGCCAACCAAGGATCCTGGTTTTATCTCCAAGTTGACGTCTTCGAGCTGGGCTTCCGATGCACCACCGTCAGGGAGCGGCCAAGCGAAGGAACATTCGTCCATCGTCACAGCTCCTGAATGCCATTAGAGGTAAACATGGCCGCACAAAAAATGAATATGACCGAGCACAACGCGGCGCTTTGTACGAGCAAACAGGAATGCCCTTGTGCGCCATGATTTCATATATCTTATTTGACGAAATAAAATGCAAGAACATAGACGATATAATTGCACATTCGGAGGTCCCGAAGTAGAAACTGTCGGGGGGACCTCCTAACAAAAACTAAATGGGGGATTACAGAATCTCGGCAAACAATGAAATTATATATTTTATATAATTTCTAGTGTGTCCGCAATACAAGGGAAGAATAAATACAAATGATAAAATGAGATATTTAAAGGTCAAATAAAATAGATTACAATTCACATAAATTCAAACATGGATAAATGTCACGTGCAACCAGCAATGCAAACAAGTGTCAAATAAAGGCAGAATTCAAACACTTAAACAAATAGGCAAAAGTACATTTTCAAAGTGTGCTATAAAAAAAACGTAATGAATTCTATGTGTGTGACAGAATGCTAATGTAATGCTCCTTAGTTCTACGTTTGAATGATAAAAATGAAGATGACTTGATATCTGATGGTAATGAATTCCAAAGTGAAATGCCTGAAAATGCAATGGTAAATTTCCCATAATTTGTTCTGACTTTAGGAAGAAGTAGATTAAGTTGTTTAGAAAATCTTGTATTATTGTTATTAACGAGGCTGGAGTAAGAAAAACCCGGAATATTAAGTTCGGTATTTATAAGGCGAAACATTAGTAGTAACACCTTATGATTGAACAACATGCGCAAAGGCAGAACATTTAGGGAACTGAATATGGGAGCAGATGGGGATGTATGTGGTTGAAATGTAATTAATCGTAATGCCTGCTTTTGTAAAATTTCAAGCTGATGAAGATGTGTGTCATATGTATTACCCCAAGCTGAAAGGCAATATGAAATGTGACTGTGTATGTACGCGTAATATAAAGACATAAGGATATTTCGATGAAAGTAAGAGCGAGTTTTTATGATGATGTGAATACCAAATGAGATTTTTTTAATAAGCGACTGAGTATGGCAGTGGAACTTTAATTTCTCATCCAGAAGAACACCAAGAAATTTAGTACACGGGGATCTCGCAATTACATCATTATTTAAGGATACAGCAACAGAATGAATGAGCAATGTTTCTGAGGAATGGAATATCATAAACGTTGTCTTAGATGGATTGATTGTTAGCGTATTCTTTACGCACCAGGAATGAACATTTGCTAAGTCTGCGTTAAGTTTATCCTGCAGTGCACCAGAACTTTTATCGGATGTGAAAATGGTGGTGTCATCAGCATAAAGAAGACAATGCGCATGTGTTAATATTTGCGGCAAATCATTGATGAAAATGAGAAATAAAAGCGGCCCAAGTATTGATCCTTGAGGAACACCTATATTTATAATTTTTGATGAAGAAAGAACACCATCAACTTGGACTCTATATGATCTGTCTGTTAAATAGCTACGAATTAATTCTAAAGGGGGCCCGGAAATGCCGTAAGATTCAAGTTTGCTTAAAAGAATGCGATGGTCGATGGAGTCAAATGCCTCGGTGAAATCAATAAAAATAGCACCGACTAAAAGGCCTTGGTCGATGGCTAATTTAACCCTTTCAGCAAAAGTAATAAGCGCTAGTTCAGTAGAGAGATTCTCGCGAAAACCAAATTGATCATGAGTTAAAAGATTGAATTTGGACAGGTATTTACTTAGACGATTGCAGATCAGCTTTTCGATCACTTTACTAAAGAAAGACAAAATGCAGATAGGACGATAATTATTCATGCACTTATGGTCACCTTTATTAAACACAGGAATAACTTTTCCTATTTTCAGGCTATTAGGAAAGATCCCATCTTTAAATAATTTGTTTATTACATGTGCTAATGCAGGTGAGATTTCTTTACACACGAGCTTAATGCTTGATGGGTGTATAAGGTCAAGACCTGGACCGGTTGTTTTAACACAGTAAAGCTGTAGTAAATGGTATGACAATATAACAGTCGAGGACGCTACCTTTCCGCGTTGATATTGGTGTCTTGCAATCCAAATTGGAGCTGTTTTGCTCCTCCACTGTGCAAAAGTCGGCAATTCTTTTGAGCGCCAGAGATGTCTGAAAATGAATATTGTAGAACACGACATTACAGAGTACGCGCTATTATATATAAAGTTCCACCAGAAATGGCGCTTAAATATTTTTAGTATCTGAATATTTCTGTTATTTCTGTTTTCTGTTATTCAATAAAGCATTCACCAGCGGAGCATTAGTTCAGAGGCCTGCTTTGCTAAAGGAAATGAGGGTTTTTCAGCGGGGAGTCGCGGAGACGCCTTAAAAGGTCTTTGAAACGGGTGCGCTAATATATGCAATCGGTTGGGTTATAGAACCAGAGTAAATTAGACGCGCTATGATTTAACCGAGATACCTTGTATGAAAGTAGCTACGGTGATGACACAAGGTCCACCCCGTAACCCCTGCCTGTCTTCCTCGACATGGCCAAGAGATCACGAGATTAACCTCTGCACTGTGCGAACCACTGCCCGCAGCGACGAATACCGCGGAGGCCACGTTCTGTGGTTGTCTAGTTCAACTCGGTGCCACCAGGAACCGCCACAATGCCGGCGTCTTCCACTTTCTGATCACGTACAAGCGCTAAGACAATTACAACGGTCTCGGCATCTCAAAGCAGCGCCGCTCCGGGAAACGTTGACGGATGAAAAGTAGCTGGGATAGCAAGTTGCGACCTTTAGTGATGCGCGTGGCATCTGCTTGGGATCTGAAGAGCACGTGAAATAGACTCCATGGGCTTAACGTCGAAACTATTTCAGGTTTCCTTTCCATACACATGCAGAGCTCAATGAAACTTAGTCAAAGTGAACTGGCAATTCTCTATAGAATTCGCCCCTGCTATACGTAGTTGGAAACTCAAGAGCGTATTAACAGAGGGAGAGGGGTACAATGAAAATTTGCCAGAAATGTACCGACATGGACTTCGTGTAAAGCAGCCTTTAAATTACGCTATAAGAACTATATTCTTGTCAGCCTGAGCAGTCTTCTGTAGCAGTCATCTATGTGTACGGCACTTACCAGCGACAGTTGAATGAATAAAAAGAACCGCCGAACAAGTGCCAACGGTCATTGCCTGTGCCTGTACTCGAGCTCTGTGGAATCAGCGCTCTCTCACATGGAGAGTAGATTAATCGTCTGTCGCTTAGCAACTACCTAGGCTATTGACAGATGACTTGCTTAAAAGCTCAGATGCAGTTTAGAAACGCCAACAGATTTTTTTTTATTACCCCTCGAGTGGTATTAATCGGCTGACTTACCTGGCTGACATTTCTCAGAGCCTGTCCACAGGTACTCATGGTCAGATCTGTGGTATACAACAACGACACACATGAGAAAGCCAATGCTGGCGTGAGGACGATTCCCGGTTCTAGCAGCGGCAGCGTTGAGAATAAGATGATCATGAGCTGTAATGTGAAATGCGAGAACACGGTGAAGAGTTCACAATTATTATAGGACAAAAAATAAAATTCATACGTAATAAACCTCCCGTTTATCTTCGCGGCGTTCCCGTAAAATAAAAAATAGACCCCCCAAAACCAGAAAACGAATACAATGGCCAGCGTTCTTAAACGTCCGCCGCTTATTGCGAAATCATGCACCGTTAGTAAATGCAGGCGGCAATGAAATTTTACTTGTGAGGAATTGGTTGTAGGCATTTCGAAACTGCTTATTATTGTATTAATCACTTGCGAAGCTAGAGCTGAGCTCATAGTTACATTATTTTTCCAGCAACAGCCTTTGAAGTGCACTTAAGCAGACCTTGAGAGCGTAAGCTGTTTAGGCGGATGTGACGCCAATCACAGAGGTAGGCTGGGCCTCAGGGATTCTACAAGCGTCGCAGGTTATGCTTGACCTCCAAGGTCGTGCAGATGAGCCGGACTGGTTTGTATCACCCGAAGAACGTGGCACTTTTTAGGGTAAAAAGTACTAAGGTTCTTTTATTGCTTTTTTGTAACTTGCTATGTCTGAAGCACCTGTTCTTGCACACGCTTCTGCGAGAACCCCTTTGCATGATACAATGGGAAAATGTTGAGCGAAGGAAGCGTTGGGTGAACGCTTTTAAACACTAGGCTTTGTGAGAATCTTCTTTAATGTTAACAGTTATACAATTACTCGTAAAATCAGTGGAAGGGACCAGATATGAAGAAGGAGACGTTCCACGACAACCGCTAACACCCCAGGCAGCACGCAACGTAGGGCCGATATTGGTTTTATGGCGGCAAAGTTTGGCCCATCCACGGCCTAACGTTGCCGACAGCAAGCCAGTATCGGCTAAGCCGCCGTCAATGTCTGGCAACGTCGGGCTACTATAGCCGCTGCCCCGCCGATATCGGCAGGCCGTCGACTGTAATCGGCAACATGGGGCCGCATATGCCGCGTTACTGCCGACATCGGCTGAGGCGATGGCTTTCAACGGCAACTATGGCGCCGAGTTTGCCTTTCTACACAAAATATGGGCTGGCCGACGCCATTTGTCGGCAACACTGTGCCAAGTATGCCACCTTAGAGCCTCCGTCGGCTAGCCGATAACTTTCTCCGGCAAATATGGCGCAGATTTTGCCGCTCCCCAGGCAGCACGCCAACACAGGACTTATGTAGGCGTGAAGTCGGCCAAAGTCGGCAGCGATATCGGGCCTAAGTCGGCAAATCGCGCTCGCGCTACTTTCACCCACATCTGCCCGATGACGGCCAGCCAGAATGGCGCCACTGTGGCGAAGCCACCATGGGTCGAACTTGGCCAGCCAGAGTGGGCGAAATTTGGCCAGCCAGAGTGGCCGAAATTTGGCCAGCCAGCGTGGGCGAAATTTGGCCAGCCAGAATGGGTCAAATTTGGCCAGCCAGAATGGGTCGGATTTGGCTAGGTAGCATTGGCCGATGTTGCCGGCATTCAAGCTTTTTTGGCGTGTTGTCGGCCCCGCCGACATCGGGAAACCCCTTGCGCGACCGTTCACAGCCACTATGGTGTTTGTAGTTTACCCCACGTGTGTCGCTACGTTTGGATTGCGATAATTTTATTTTTTGTTTTCACATTTTCGAAGGGCTATGAAGGCATTTTTGAAGGACCAACAGTAGTTTGTGTAAATGTGTCTCTCATGCATACGCGAAAGCTTTATTAACACAGTAATAAGTGGGGCTAAGTGGATCCTCTGTACTTTCTATTAATGCGTTCTAAACAAAACGAATAACACAACAAGAGAGGTTTAAAGGGAAAAGCACTATTTCATTTATTTTGTGAACTCTGCATTGATAATATGCTATTCTCGTACTGCACCGTCGTAGTGGAAAAGCTTCGGCAAGGGTCGAACCTGCGGGAAAAGGCGTGAAAAGTCAGCACAGCTGTGGAGCACATCAGCACTATACTATAATTGCATGCAACTAATGTGCGACTCACGAACAAACGCGGAAATTTAAGAAATGTCAGAAACATTCATAATCGGGTACTACTTTAGAAAATAACAAAACAAAGTTGACCTTTTAAATATAATGAATCTATGTTCAATAATCAACCCCCAGATCTTGGTGTCGTGTTGCTTTAGATACCCAAGGGGAAAAAAACGTGAGTAAAGGTTCTGTTGCAAGGCAACTTTAAAAGCGGCACATTACTTGAAATAGGTGCATTTTGCATTATAATAAATTTAATATTTTTGGCATACATCGGAAAAGAAAACATGTAGACGTGAGCTAACACGAGACACCCCAGGGATGGGGTCGTTAGGCAAAAAATGTCCTTAAATGATAGGTGAAAAGGTGCATTATAAGCAGATATTACAGAAGGAACATCTTTTCAAGGCAACTTTAAAAATGCTATCGCGTGCCGAACTGCCGCACGTGTCCTGCACCGAGGAGCGCGTGTTCGGTATCACGTTACCCTTAAAAATACGGGCAAGAGAAGATAATGTTACGAGAACTGCAAGTCACCACACAAAGGGTGTTTGATACAAGCACAGGATTAACTACATGAAGTAAAACTGCTTTGGGACAATGTACGTAAGCTCTTTATTCGAAAATAAAGAGCCTACGCACCTCACGACACAAATAATATATAAAGTGGAACCGGTGCTTCCACATGACAACAATATGTGCCACGTCCCATTATGAAAACTGGCCAGCAACTTACCGAATTTTGGCATCCGCTCTGCACTCTACAGCTGTGAGTCCGCAACACAAATTCGGCGACGACACTGTAGTCTCCCCAAAAGGCGCAGGCTTGTGTTCATATACAACCGATGTCACAGCTGGGATGGGCATTGTCTTAGGAGGTACACTCGCCAAGGAATCGCGCAATCAACTTGAATGATCGATAAATGCGGTACATGATAAACGATAAACGCGTAGACAGACTGCGTGCAGCCTTTGAAACTCGTTCGTACACCTTGCACGTTGGAAGCAATGCAGCCGCGACGAGTGAGCGCGGAAGGTTCCTCGTGGTTTCTCCCTCCGAAGGCAGCAAACGCCAGCAAAAGCAGGTTCAGAACCACATTCTTTGCAAACTGCAGATGAGCACAATGGATGTTCACAGAGGGGGCCGTGACAATGGTCGTCAGTTCGGAAGGGGGGCGCGCCCCCCTCCCCACACACTTTTTTTTATGTTTAGTTGCTGCTGGCTTAGCACGTGCTATGTTGCTTCTCGGCAGAGCACGCTCGTTTTTCTTGCTTTCTTTTTTTTTTGTAGTCTCAACACATGGAAGACAGCATTTCTGCTGGGCAAACATTTTTGCACAATGGCGGGGACACCCGCCGGGACTGCATTTGTTAAAGCTCGGTGCAGCCTGTGGCCTATGCTGGCACGCATGTGTTCTCTTGCCAGCTACTTGTAACACAGGATTTCGCAGAGACTGAACCACCCACTATAGCTAAAAACGAGAGCGAAATGCTGCACTGCACGCAACAAACGTAGCGAGGACGCACGGCGCCGCGTTCTGCTTGAATTTCTGCCATTTTCTGCAGCGCATGAAAGACATGAACGTGCTGCCTTTCCGCACGACAAGAAATACTGCGATGACTCAGTCTCTACGCGCCCTTCTTTTGCCCTTATTAGTTATAAATAAATTAGTTGTTAAATATCAGAATACGCACATGTTTGCTTATATCAACGCCATAGTCTCATACGAACGAACGTCAGTGATAAATCCGACACACTGCACAGAGCATGCACTCAAGCTCAATATATTCTGCTCATCTAAATAGTACAGCGTAATCGATGGCCGATGTGTAAACGAATTCGATATGTATGGAAAGAACGCACAAACGGACGTTACACAAGAAAGCAAAAAAAAATGAAAGCATGACTTATACGCAATGGCGTGGACATATTAAGGAATTATTAGCCTATTGTATCTGCGTGGTAGTAGAGAGCATGGAGGTGCATTGTCTACCCGACCAGTAGACAATTATTTTCTTTTGCTGAGCTTATGCGAGCTCCGGTACATGTGTGGCGCTGTATACTGGAGCTGCTTTTGAAAGGAATGCACTAGTTTCGCGAACGCACTGATGAAGTAGTAGAGGGGCACGTGGTCAACAACAGCTTGACTTAGGACGGTTGGTTTATGCTGTAACCCTGCTTAAACGTGTGAAGAAACTAGCAAACAGAAGAGAGCTTTGATTTTCAACTGATTTTTTTTTCAGTGCATGCTTGCCGTTTTTATATAACATAAAATACGCAGATCGCCTGCACAAGAACACTGTGTGATCACATACACTCTAGTAGAACTCACCAGAAAAGCTCTCTCTATATCAATGATAGGTGTGTGCATTTGTTTGCCACCTTTGAGATGAAAAATGCTTGCCATACGACTGCTTGGTATTTTTCGTTTTTGCCTTTTTCGCAAATGTCGTGGTCTTGACAAGAGCACTTCATTTGAATTTGCAATACAAAGGGATCTATGTATTTCATGGTCCTCTCAATATAGAGTTAGCACTAGATCAGTATTGTCTCCTCGCTGTCGCGCTGTTAGCTCCATATAGCGTTCTTTTGCATAGGTTGCTAAATGTCAGTAGTATAACGCCGGTGGCGAGTTTATCTCCGCTTCAGCGCACCATAAAGTCTGCGCTAGACCTTTTTTTTTTGTCCACTCGCAGTTGCGCTGTTACCTCCATATGCCTTTTCCTTCCATACGTTGCTAAATGTCAGTAGTATAGCGCTGCTTGCAACTGTTTATCTTTGTTTGAACATATGAGTACTGGTTATGCCCATCGATGTATGCACGAACTAGTTCAAGTGCTATGAATTTAAATTTTCTGACATCCGCTATCAGGTAATTTTCCATCATGCTTGTCGATCCTTCTGGCTAATGTTAACTGTTGCGCCAGCCTGTTTCGCAAAGTTCCCGCAAAACAGCCTATAGATATATATATCAATAGCTTATATGCATGTTTTTTGTGTGCCCTGTTTATGAAAAACAAAGCGCGCGAACAGAATGTCATATATTGATTGATTGATTGCTTTATTTCGTCACAGTACAGTGTAACAGGAGGCGGAGGGAAAAGCCGTAATGACGGCTTGAGGGATCCTCCGCCCCCTTTGTGAACAATGGCAGCAGCTGAAAGGACATCACAATATCATACACTTTTTATACATAGCTTATACAACAAAGAAACCTGCTGTAAATCTTCTGAACCCAAATAATTACTACATTGTTTATACAACAAAAAGAGCCGGTAATTCAGCGACACTTAAATGAGACACATCTATACCTTTGCTAATGTAATTATTTAAAATTCGCGGAAGAGTACATCGAAGCATCTGAAAACCATAATTAGTACGAAAGTAAGGAACGTTCCACATTTCTGTATTTCTAGTTTCATAAGTCTTTTCCTTTAAGCAAAGATTCGCCATATCTGTAAACAAAGAGTTTGAGCGTTTGCAGCTAAGACAGTACTCTCGTAGTAGTATGTATTGATATAGTTCATTCACTTTGATTATCTTATATTTTTTAAACAGTGGGTCGCTAGGTGCTGTAACTATAGCGTTGTCTATCAGCCTCAGTATTTTCTTCTGTATTCTCAGTAATTTTGTTAAGTTTGTTTCTGTAGTTGTTCCCCAAACCAAATAGCAATAACTAAGATAAGAACTAAACAGTGATTTGTATATCAATAACTTCACCGAGTTTGGGATGAGGTACCGGATACGGCTGAATATTCCAGTTATTCGGCTTAATTTTAATTGAATATAATTGACGTGGTCATCCCATTGCAAAGAACTGGAGAAATGTACCCCAAGTACTTTCACTGACGTCACTATTTCTATATCTGAGCCTCTAAATACAATGTTATTCTCCAAAGTCACTTGTTGACCTTTCGAATGAAAAACTACGGCTTTTGTTTTAGTTGCATTTATTTTTAACTTATTGTTACTTGTCCAGTTGTCTAACTTCTGTAAGACGTCATTAGCTTTATTAGAAAGGATAGCATCTGATGCTGATGGGACAAATATACTCGTGTCATCTGCATATATAATAAACTTAACTTCTGGGGAGATATGGACAATGTCATTAATATATAAAGTGAACAATAAAGGGCCAAGAATGCTCCCCTGTGGTACCCCTGAAATTATATTTTTCTTGTCTGATACTAAATCATTTATCGAAACGAATTGACATCTGTGCGCCAGATAGCTTTTAAGTAACATGAGTGGGAGCCCGCGAATGCCATAATGATTTAATTTTTCAAATAAAATACCGTGGTGAATGTAGTCAAATGCTTGTGTGAAATCTAAAAAAATTCCGACCACTTTATATTTTTGTTCGAACTGTTGTAGAATATATTCTTTTTGGTCCAGTAGGGCGAGTTCTGTAGACTTGTGTTTTTGGAAGCCATATTGCGATTTTGTCAGGACGTATTTGGTGCAAAAACAGGATAAGCGACTAAAAATAATGTTTTCTAAACCTTTAGAAAATACGAGGAGAATAGATATCGGTCGATAATTTGCAACGTTTTGCTTGTTCCCCTTTTTGTAGGGAACTATTACGCGTGCCGTTTGCATTTTCGAAGGAAAAACCCCTGTCGAAATACAGAGATTGAATATGTGTGTTAGTGCTGGACTGATCAGATCGATAACATATTTCACTGGTTTTATTTGCATGCCATCGGCGTCGCAGCTGCGACTGTTTTTTAAGCCGAGAAATACTGTGCGGACTTCTGGTTCAATAGTACCTGCTAAGAAAAACGTGTTTGTAGTTTCTGGACCCATAGTTCGGCAAACAGCGGGTGATCTGTCGTTAAAGTCTCTGTAAACGAAGTAATCATTAAAAACATTGGCCATAGCCTCTCCACTGACAAAGTTTCCATCATGGAGTACCTCCTTAATTTCTTCTGTTTTCGGATTGCGGCCCATCAAAGAGTTTATTCTATTCCATAAAACATCTGCTCGTTTTGAGCACACAGTAAATGCTTGTATGTGATACAGCTGCTTTGATTTCTTCATTTCTTTACTTAAGGCATTTCGGAACTGCTTGAAAGCAATTAGGTCCGCCTCGTCGCGCGTACGCATGAATTTCCGAAATAATCTGTCTTTTTTGTCTAATTTACGTAAGAGTTCGCGTGTCATCCAAGGTTTCCGACAACCTTTAGGTTTTTTGCGCTGTTTATAAGGGAAGTGTTTTTTGTATATACAGGTAAAGGATTCTAAAAACGCGTCATAGGCTACATTCGCATCATTTGAGTTAAAAACAGTGTCCCAATGCAAAGTGCCAATCTCTGAACGGAAGGCATCTAAAGCAGCTGGCGAGACATGCTAATAACTATAAGGAATGTCATTCTGAATTAACGGATGTGCACCTGTTTTTACAGAACAACATATCGCCATGTGATCACTAATAGGATACGTAAGGACAGCACAGGTCACACACGACAGATCACAGTTTGTGATAAATAAATAAGTGCTGCTCAAAACGCACGTGCGCTATGTTCCGGCACTGAAACGCGTATACATGAATATATGAAGCTCAACATCTGGGCCCGTATTCACAAAAACGACTTACGTCAAAAATGTTCGTAAGAGAAAATTTCAGCCAATCCTGATGCCGGACATATCATTAGAGAAGCCAGCCAGCCAATCGCAAGAAGCACTTACGAAAGAGAGTTTTGTGAATTCGGCCCCTGATTCTTACGTCGAAGCTCTCAAGTGAATTTCGGTCATTCTTGTCTCGATCGGATCACAATTGTTATATCAGCAGGCTTCCAAAGAGTACCGGCCGATATCAACCATGAAAGGCTGCGGCGTAGTCGACGTTGCCTCCAGAACGGCAGAAATGACTCAATGTTTCCTGTGAAATAATCTTTCTAGGCAAATATCGCGCCAAATTCGCCATTCCTCAGGCGATGCTGACGAACCATCTGGCCAAGGTACCGACCCTTCTCAATTTGCCTAATTCTTTCGTGCAAAGCGACCTTTATAAGCACGTCACATTGGCTTTTCGAGGCAAAGTTACAGTAAGTTAGTTCGCAGACATGAAGCAGTACAGTAACGGTCACTTCAAATCATTTTACTTATTTACTAACAGCGAAGCCGTCGAAGGTCGACCATCCGGCGTTGTCAAGCTGCTTTGGTGTCACGCAAGGGAGAAAAGCCGATCCGCTTTTGCCCTCTGCTCACAGCGACATGGTGGTCGTTATGCGAATCCCAATGTGCTATAAGGCGCAGAAAACGTCTAGTCCGAAGTTGCGGGCTCAATCCTCGCAGCCAAGGCTGTATTTCTATAGCGCGAAATTCAAAGAAAGAAGCAAAGAAAAAAATTGGCCGCGTATCTCCGTGCTTCGCTGCAAATGCCGTCGAAAGACGATAGCCTTCTACCGGCCGTACTACATGAGTCCCGTTTCGCGTGTTTCTATTCCCCCCGAGGAGTTGCGCAAGCGAGAGGGAAAACGAAGAGACGCGAGGAGAGAAAGGGACCGGCCGGAGTGGCGGGCGGCCGTTCCCTGCCTTCCGTTCGGCACGAGCGCGAGTTAAGGGCGCCATCTGGTCATGGTTACGGGAAACGCAAGAAGCTTGCCTAGTACAGGAAACGTCCGCTTTTGCGCATCCTAACAAGCACTAGGGTCTTTAGAATTACGCATCTATGTATTTTCTACTAAAGGAACACACCGTCCAATACATACGTATTGATGTTGCGCCTCAGATATGCGTAATATTTGCTTTTTGGCCGACTGTGTTCAGAAGTATGAAGGTAGCCACCAGTTCAAGCTGGGTGGTCGTTGAGGAAGGGGTTCACCTTTCGCAGCAGGACAGACACACAAACCCACACACACACAGACAGACAGACAGACCAAAATTTCTGCGTTGAAGTATCCCAAGAAAGACTATCGTCTTTAATATCGTCTTTAAAAAGAAAGAGAAAGAAAGAAGGAAATGTATGGTGAAGGACCAAGTACGGTCAGTAGGTAATGAAAACGGTGCGGTATCACGAAACCGCCAGTTGACAAAGGACGTGACGCTCTTGCGGAGTACGAGTATATATGATAGGACGTCAAGCCAATAGAGAACAATTTTAGTGAGTTGAATAAAACAAACCAATAACGATGAGAACTGGCTGCTTTTGTCATAAAGCGACATTAATGTGTGAAGCGTTCAGCTGCACCGGTCGATTGCTTAGAATGAAGCACAGCGTCATACCTAGCAAAATCTGAAGCCGATGTCGGTTGACCACCGGGATGTAGAGCACACACAGAATGGAAACTAACATTTGAATGCTTACGTATCGCGCCGAAAAATGACATATTGCATAGAATGCGCTGATTATGTTATCCATGAAGACTGGGGTCGAGATCAGAGATAGATATTTGCGAAATCGTTCGGTTTTGTTCGGTCTTCGCCCGCTGTCATTGGCCTGGGTCGCGCTAACGTCGCCAGACGTGGGGCGCGGCCACGTCTCTTCATGGCCACGTTTCCTCTGCAGATCACCCGTTTAAGCTCAAGAAGAAAGAAAAATCCTTTCCTAAAACGTTCTTACTATTGTGAAGACGAAAAACATTTCGTTGTATATATCGTCCACAGGGACACAACAAAGGGTGCTCGCCATTTTTTAGGATGCTCACAGCTTTACTCTTGACTGGTCTCGCCCTCCCGTTCCCACACATCTCAGGAGCCAGCCTGTCACAAAACAGCCTGTCACAAACAAAGGAGAACGACCCATCCTGGAAAGCAGCGCCAAAGCAACTGCGCGCACAACGAAACCCGCGCCCCCGCTTCGCGACGTTGCAATGAGCGAACGCGTTCTCTTCCGAACGAGGATTTCGGATCGTAATCTGGGCCTCTCATTGTTCCTTGATGTCATTCATTCACTTCTTACTGCTTTCGAATGTCTTTTAAAATGTTTTTAGAGTTTTATTTTGCTCTTTATTCTCATGAGCCACGTGCGCTTTCCCTTTCCTGTTGTCGCTTCTTTGTTATTGTGTATCGTTTTATGGGCGATATGGCCATTCAAGATGAAAGATGAATCTTTTCCCCATAGAACCTAACGACGCCTTGATGTACTATTATGTACCTTATCTGTGGTTGAATGGTGTCAAACTCAAACTCGACGCCATGAAAGTGCCGTAGTCTTCACAAATAAACGTTTCTCCGCGTTGCGCGTCTTCTCTGCCGTTTATCGCACACCCTTCGTACGACTAAACTTTTCTACGTAAGCTGACATCAGCACGCCAGCTTGTACTGCGCCGGAGTATTGCGACATAAGTGCATGAATCCGATAAACTAAAGCAAAGTACGCCATGAAACTAGATGTAGTGAGCGTTGAGGAATTTTGCCGTTTCATCTAAAATGTTCATACGAGCAAAATTATACTTTCGCATGCGATGGAAGAATTGTCAGACAAAACATTTACGTAATGTCCTTTAGGCACCTGTAGCAGCTACGAAAGGAAGAACTGTCGTCTTTACCCGCTTGTAGTCCGACGGTAGGGAGGACGTAAGAAGGAAAGCAGTCGCTGAGAAAGAAAACGCTGCGCAACTCTAAATCTGGCGACACGTACCACAGAGCTTGTCGATGAGTAGATGCAGTCCAAGAGGGCGTCCAGGAGGTTCGCCCGGAAAAGCCACTTCAGCTCCATTTCTCTGAAGCGCATCACGTTCTCCTTGAGCTCGTCTTCCCAGGCGTACATCTTGACCACTCGTACTGTGGCCAACAAGTCCGTGATGGCCTTCAGGCGCTCATCTCGGACGCGTATCACTTTCGCCTGCGTCAAACGGACCCGACCCAAGTTGAGTCATTTTTTTTGTCCTTTCGTACACTTACGCCTGTAATTTTTATCTTGGTATTTTTGCCTACCAATAAGGCACCGTTTATGATTTTAGTTTGATTACATATCGTATACCAGCGGTGAGTTTTTTAAGGTGTCCTGTAGTAGCGGCCCAGTAACTACGCGTTGCACTGTTATGTACGTGCTGTCGTCCGTTCCATCCCGGCCATTATTGCTATATTGCTTTGAAGACGGAACGTCCCTATCGGCATTTCGCCACCCTGAGACTAAAACCAGAATGTTGGGAGTGAGTGCTAACCACCTGAGTGAACACGAAGCCCTCAATTATGGAACCACTGTTGACTCCCTGTTTACTCCTAGCCTACAATATAATGAAAATGCGACATGTTCATTTCATTGCGTTGTCACGTTCGCCGAAGTGGTCTAGCGGTTACGGTGCTTGACTGCTGGCTCGAAGGGCGTGGGTTCGAACTCGGCCGCGGCGAAAGCATTTTAGTCGGAGGCAAGAATGTATACAGGGGCACGTGTAGAGTACGATGTCAGTGCACGGTAAAGGGTACCGGGTCGCCAAAATTTTAAGTGTACCAGGTGTTCAATAAAACGTACTAGGCAGACGGCATGCCTCGCAATGCTATCATGATTTGAGCGAATGCAACACTGTCGACTAAGGATCGTAAATAATTCATACAAGAACAATAGAAACAAACAGTCATGGCTTTTACAGCAGGAGTAGCAGATCGCACTCTCTTGTACATGAAATGGTACGAAGGAATTGTGCCAGATATTACGTGTCTCTTCTTGATGGAGCGCGGTGTACATGCGTTGGCAGGTACTTGTCCCTTATAGTTAATGCTTCATCTTTAGAGCCTTTCTGCATGTGACAAGCGCAAAGGTAGTTTCAGTAAGTTCGCTGTGGAACACCGGAACTTGAAAACCGCATGAGGTAAGCGCATTTGGCCGCCCCTGTGTTACCTGCGCACGCCCGATGTCCGCTACGGCTCCAACTAAGGGAAAGGACAGTAGAAAAGTATGAGTCATTTCTTCAAGGAAAGCGGTTAGCCCAACTAAAAGATGAGACAGAGAGTAGCACAACGAACACAGGACCAGCGCCGCGTCCCGTGTCCTGTGTTCGCCCGTCTTGGATGTGTGCTCTGTGCCGTCTTTGGGTTGCACTTATATGCCAGTTCTCAAGAGTATGAACAAACTAGCCGAGTAACGAATTCCGTTGAGGGGTAGTGAACGTGAGGCGAAACGTGACCAAATAAATGTGAAACGCTAGCTTATAAAATGGCAGTTAATCAAGAGAATTGTAAAGATTTTGAAAGAAGGACGACTGGGGGTGCGCGTCACACAATATGGCGCCTGTAAATCGCGTCGTGCCTATGTGGGCATGCATGGTAACGGAATATTTATTTGATATTCATTGAAATGTGTCCTTGTCTATGTGCGCCGATGCTCCTGCATAAGACATCGTCTCGTCCGATTTTGTCTGCAATGCTTTTTTCGTATCTCAGTAAAAGTTGGGCGTGTAGACGCCATAGATGCTTTTTCTTGGTCCTTCGAAATCACGTACTGTACAAACCACAAGCTAATAATAATAAAGACCAAACCGTGCGAAGTAGAGGAACAAGATGGTTTGAAAGAGCACTTGCACTCACCCATATACGCTTTTGCAAGAAAGAGCACAAGAGCGGCAGACAGAGCACAATGATGGTCCATGCAGCGCAGCACACCGAAGGACCGACGCCAGCCCTCGCTGCCAGCATCCAGAAGACGAAGGGAAGGGACAAGGCTCCGAACAGCGGCAAGGGGATGGTGAAGCCACAGGTGCCGACCAGCCAGCAGTCAACAGCCAGCATCGAAGTGATGCGGCCGGACGTGAAGCGTGCTCTGGCCAGTGGTGGACATTGTGGTCACCTGTAAGGTCGGCAACCTTAGTGTCTCGGCAGCCGCATGCAAAGATATCCTGCTCTCACTGACAGCACAAAACGCTAATCTGTGTTCGAAGAAGTGCGAGGCACAGGCCTTATGACATGGCAGTTAGCAGGCGATGGACCGCCTTGGCCATCCTGTCACAAGTAGTGTGCTTATGACAAGATGTGTGATCAACCAGTCTCGTAACACGTTCGAACAGCATAGAATATGGTCTGCATTGTACACCGCTAAATTGTGCGCTGGGAGACAGGCTAGGCCCTTACGCAAATATTATATGCGGCCATATGAGGCATTGCACATACCGGGCTGTATATGGCGCGCTTCCGTGGAAGGCCATATTTGCCCACTTCATGGTAGTGTCATACGTGGTCGTTCTTCTATAGGTCTTTCGTTGCCGCATCACGAATTAGGCGAATATGCCAAATACGGGCATGTGCCTCATATATCCTGATACGGCCAATTCCTGATATGTCCATATGTGCATATCGGGCAAAATATGGTTCATGTTCATTTATGGCCTTATTACCGCGGTTTGTGAGGAAGCTTTATACGGTAATTTTTAGGGGCGAAGCTCTGTCCGTCCGTTGTAGTAGAGCGTTACCTACTAGGAACGCGCTACTAGGAGGGCGCGTGTGGGAGGCGCGCCCTCGGCGCGTGCCTCCCGGTGCGCGAGCTCTCTCACTCTTCCATCTGCTGTCTTGTGAGAGAGAGAGAGACAGAGAGCGAAAGGCGCGCGTTGACTATGGAAACGCTCTTTCTTCGATGAACGTGCTACCAGCTTGCAAAGAAGGAGAACGCGCCCTCATCCGCGAGAGACAAGCTTGATGCAGGCAGCGTCTTCTAGCGAGTTTCTTGATTGAAAAAATCCGTGGACAGCCAGCAAGAACGAGAACGGGGCAGGAAACTGGGCGTTCAGGCAGGCCGATCCGGAAGGGACGAGAGCCGCCGATACCGCATCCAAGAGGCTGACGAGGGCCAGGACTGAGGGTGCCGACTCCAGGTTCCAGAGAGACTTCCTGGACATGTCGTTCGGTCACAGCTGTACCGTCTGCGACAGGCTGTGGTTCCAGAACAACCTCGTCTCCCTGAACTCGCTAAGGAACGATCGCGCTCGAACTTGCCCAGTTGACTATATAACTCACCATTTCGGGTGGGGTGACTGTGATTTCGTGATACAGGGTTTCGATGTATCATGAATGCCGACACGGATGCGGAACGTAGAGCGAGGAGTGCCGCTGCAGCTGATGACCACAAGCCAGTCATCATCAAATCACACATAAATCCAACACTCTACAATACGTCAAATAAAGAACTTTAATCGCATTCTTAATCGTCTTTCTTTAACGGAGCTGCCACTAAGCTTCGCCCCACTCCTCATCATTCACCTCGTGGATATGCGGGCTGACACTTTTTTGCATAGATCTTCAAGCGGCATATATGGCCGTATCAGTAATTCAGCAAACACAGCCACTTGCGGACACGTGCCATATATAGCCAGGTATGCCCAATGACTGATACAGCCATGTCACGGTTTTTTATAGGGTAGGCCAAACCACCATTTTCAAAGGAACGCTGCTGACCTTGTGAAAGAGAAAGCCGAAGTTCACACGCTTTTTTAACACATAAGCCAACATTAAGTTCACCGTGCTGAGGAAGCAGGGGGAGGGGGGTGGGAGTTGAGGACGGTCAGAATTCGATTTCATAGACTTTCCGCTTTCTTAATTGCGGTATTATGTAGGAGCGATTTGCCATTACTGACCTTCTTGAATATGAAGCCTTTAAGAGTGGTACGTCCTCGGCAGCCGAAAGTGTTCAGGATGTCCATGTGATAGGATGTTATGAAAAATTCACAAGCAGTGGTCGTAGCGAAGAGCAGCGTCGCGGTTGCCATGCCGACGCTGGTGGTGCTGTTTATGAGTAATCTGGATGTGTTTGGAGAAGACTTTCAAACATTAATCATGGCGCGCCTTGTGCTACATTTACAAGTAAATACACTCTCAACCCTATACCACGTAATAGCACGCGACGTGAATGATCTAGACAGGCGGTGCACAAGAAAAATGTCATATGAATGAGGAAGAAAGGCATACTTGAGAGGACACTAGAGGAAAATATTACGTATTGCGAGATCGATATTTTACTTGTGTTCGAGTCTCTCGTCGCTTTCAGCGTGTCAATAAACAAATTTCCTGCCTCCACAACTGACGCCGAAAGTCCCTTGTGCCGCCGCTCAACCGGAATCGCCCGCGCCGAAACGAAGATTTGACGTCAGGATGACGTCAGATCTTCGCTCCATAGACATAATATATGTGGAAACATCAGTGGCTCATTACATGTTTATTTATTGTCCAAGTTTATTTAATTAATTTTTCACTTACAACCTGGAGCAGTATTGGAATATTCAAACTATATGAGCAAAATAGATTACTTCAAAACGGTACCCACAAGGCAGGGCAGATGGCGCCACCGCAATTTCTATAGCAATTCCCATGCCCTAGTTACGAGGTTGCTATAGCTACAAGGTATAGCAATACATTTCATGCAGCACGCAAGCCAGCGCACCAGGAGGCGTCGCTGTACGCATAGACTTTCGTAAGGTGGGCGCCGTGTGGTCTCCAGTGCACCTGTGGCCGTTTGCTTTTCGTCCGGGAACCTCAGGAGCCTGATCTGTCCTTCATATTACCTGAGCAATGATGAAAGAATATCGGAGGCGGCTGCCTTTGGTGGTGAGAAATAGCGAGGAGAGTGACTTCAAGAGCTAACGCTGAGTAAGGCGTCTGAGGATAACAAGCGTCGACCAGTCAAAGCCAGAGTCCAGTTGACGCATTTTTTGAAGAAGGCAAGAGCTCGCACAGGCTATTGTTCAAAGAAGCAGCTAGGTCATTTGATGTCCTCTCTGGTGTTTCTGGCATTGTGGAGCATCTTGGGCTTATTGCATGTATCTTAAGGTTATCCTGGCAAGAAAAACCGCCGAGACGTGTGTTAATATCATGGGAATTCATGCTCACTGTTGATGCCTGGCCCTTTGCCTCATGCAAGGGGAAGTGCTTGAATTTGTGCTACTTGAACGGAAAGTGTTGGAATGCTGCCGTAGACTCCCTGTATGATTTAACGAATAACACTATACTACAAGCCAACGTATGGTCAGTACACTTGGTGTGGCTGGTGTGGAGCAGACCATACCACCGTGATGCCGCTGTAAATGTAGAATATCTGAAATTATATAGTGGCACGGTTTGTCTTTCTTTTGTCTGACGCAAATTCGTCGGCCATTGAAAGCCTTACACAAGGCATTAGGTTACCGGCTCGGTTTGACAGGGGGACTCGTCACTAAATGCTCACAAAATTAAGGCCTAGACTGTAATAGCATTTTCAACGAGGACGACAGGGCAACACATAACACCCATACTGCATCGACGAGGGCCTTGAGAAATTCCCGCAATGACATATGATGGAACATACTCGAACATAACAAATTTCTCGTGTTCTTTATGTGTTCCTGAACTTCGTTGTTTGCGGAGACCGAGCTGCTGGATCTACAACGTCTTGTTGGCGCACAATAAACTGACTTGCAGCGCGTGGAGGAAAAAAAAAACGAAGACGAAGGATCATATTAAAATGAAACCGAATCAGTGTGTTTATTCAATCAGTTGGCCCGAAAAACGGCTACAAAATATTTGGGCCGTTATTTGGGAAGAAACAGCATTGCTTTTGTCCGTCTATTGTTTCTTATTCGTCCTTCTTCGTTTATGTGCTACACTCGTCGTTTATGTGCTACACTTATGTGCTACACGTCGAAGCGGACACTGCGGTGCAAAATACTGTACGAAAATGTCACCTTGCCCAAGGAAGGCCCAAGCGAACCAAACATGCCAATAGTCTTTAAGGCATAATAAATGATGACAAAGCCCTAGAAATGATTAATTATGACTGTAGGGGGTGAATATTCTAAAGGTACTGGAATCGAAGACGACCTTATTAGGAGTCGAACCCCGACTTATTACGCCTCTGAACCAAGATCTTCTGGCACTCGAACCCCATACGTTGATAGGATGCCGAATCCAATCTTCAAAGACTACAATCCGCGACCTTCTACTGTGCACTCACTCACTCACTCACTCACTCACTCACTCAATCAATCAATCAATCAATCAATCAATCAATCAATCAATCAATCAATCTTATTTCTCTCTTTCGTATATACCACAGAACGAAAGTCTAACTCAAGGCCTTCATAGGAGTCGAACGTAACACCTCACTTGGATTAAGATGAATTGGTACTTATTAAGCTTGATTAAGGAGGTGAATTGACATGGATAACGTAGATTAAGATGGGACAACGGTGTATGAGTATGGATGGATTCCGGTGGATTAAGGTGGTGAATAAGGTGTGCTAGAGAAGCCACATGGTTTGCCCCCTCGCGCCTCTGTAGGCGATGGGTAAATAGGCCTGGAAATTTTTCAGGCGCCTATTTGTGTCGTGACTCGTACGCAGAGAAACAAGGAGGCATTGTCGACGCCTGGCATGGCATCGAAACTTACTCCAGAGCTGGGATTCTTGCGAGGATGCAGGCATAGTAGGCCGTGGTTGCCAACACAACTCGAATAGTGTCCACCCATAGCACTTTGAGTAGGTTGATTAAAAATGCATGGCGGTTCGCCGTAGATATATTGCTGCAAGCAAAAAAAAAATTGAAGTAGCCCGTTAGTACTGAGCGCACAGCGATCACAGAAGAACATGACGCAATATAGCTATTATGAGCGTACAAAGGATATCACGGGGTGATTCGTGTGTATGTTAACTCTGGAATTACGTATGTGCGCTCGCTCAACATCAGCACCGAGTGCAGTTGATTTGGTTTTCAGAAATATCCCTATAATAGCTGGAATATTTACGCTTGATAACGTTCAGCGAATCGTAGGGGGCTTTAGCGCATTTTACGTTCTGCTGCATTTTAAACAGGCTGCCATTGTGGCTGTGGTTAAAAAAAAAGCCTTTTCGATTCTTTAATTGTGAACTAATCATGAATGTTAAGAAAATAGGTTAACGAAGGCACCAAAGAACAGATGATTAACAAAAATTCATGCTTGATTAGATGGTGCGTAGCTTCGGAGATATAATAGGCGCAGGACCGACACTCACGAAAATGAAAAAAAAAAGAACGTAGGACAGACGCGCCTCATGCAATAAATGTGGCGTGTTGCATGCTAAGCCTATATTGTTATTGGTCGTAATAAATAATCACTGATGTTGCATGTGCCAAAACCATGACAATGTAGATGATCCGCGCTATAGAGATAGGTTCCGGAAATATTGATCATTTGAAGGTCTTGAACGTGCATTCCTGTATAAAGCACGGTGCACAGGTCTCTGTAGGAAAAATTAGCATTGAGCCGTTTGTAGCACACATTTGCAAAGAGATCCACACCTACTTCTGAGAAATGAAAGCTTCTTGTTGACGAAAAAATTTGTTCTGGTCCATGGTACAAATTTTTCTTCAGCGAAGAAGGTTTCATTTTGGATAAAAAATCACAGCATATCCACGAAGTGAATGATGATGATGGGGCGAAGCTCCGGAGGTACATCGGTAAACCGTGAATCCTCCGTACATTTTGCCCACTCATCATCATGTAACGACGTGACAAACACGTTATATACACAATGTAATGTTTTATTATTCGTATATGGTAGTGAGACGTGGCTTCCGTTCACCCTTCATTATAACTGCTTTGTGGTCAGTAAAGTGGAGGGACAGTGGTTCTTGGATCGGCTGTAGTGGAAAGTTTGCAAAGATGAGATCGATGCAGGCTCCTCGGATAGTCGTTGGTTGTATATGATCGAACGATATGCATCTGAGAGCATATCGAGATGCCATGTGTTGTATAAGCGAGGTGTCGTCTATGATGTTTACGTTGAAGTCTCCCACCAGTACGAACTCAACCGCGACCTGGCGTTCATACGGGGCGTACCCAATACGGTGCAATATTGGCAAGAACGCCGCAAGCGAGCGCCGGGGCGTCGGAGCGACGGGTCTCCTATCACACTAGCATCGGAATGCAGCGAGCGCCGCAGCGCCATCTAGTGGGCGCTCCGAGTACTAGCGGTGGCTACGACGACGCGACGGCGGACAAGCCCACACCATAAGGAGCTTCGCCCCTAATACGCATGCATTTCCTTGTAGCTTTGCGCCGCGATCGGGTGGCTGCTAATTTTTCCTGCATAAGCGCCACTCCAGCTTGCGGGTTTCCGTAGAACTCCCTTGTCGTACACAGGCCTCTAGAATTTTCGCGTCCAGTGAAAATGCGACTTTCGCGGCCGAAGTGAAACCCGCGTCCCGAACCCGACCTCGAACCCGCGCTCTTCGAGGAAGCTTCGCGCACGAAGAAAAAAAAAATTACGCACGATATATATTACGACCTCGGTCATTAACTGTCAAGCTGTTCGCTGTTGTAGGTATCCGAGCTTCGTAATCGGTGGTGTGTGGGAACTCTGCGAAGCTTGCTTGGCCCAGTTTCGAGGTTCTTGGCCGTTTGGAGGTTGTATGACCCGAAGGGTGAAGATGAAACTCCCCAGAGTGTCATCCCGCCCAAGCTAGTCCGTTGCAAGGGCAGCCCGAAGCCCTGAAGCATTCAGCATCATTTTCGCGCCTGTGTTCGCCACGAGTAACACCAGACATTTCAACAGGCAAAGGGGGCGCGTATGCCACTTGAGGCGCTGATCCCGAGTCACATAGAAGACCTCAGATCTAAAGGCCAACTCCGGCGATATTTCGGGCATGTCAAGGTTAACTCCGGCGATTCTAAGGTCGTGAGGCGTTCCTGTCGCACTCCTGGTACTAAAAAGGCTCAGCAAATGCGAAAATAATTTTTAAATCGCCAAAAAGCGCGAAACAAATAAGGACATAAATAAGGTCAGATGGCAGGCTAGTTGGTGATGCATATAGTAGTAAGTACAACATCACAAAAACAGAAACCGAAGACACGGACCAGGAAGACACGGGAAAGATTGCTGACTTCAACTAACCGATACCGAAATTCAACCCGGAAGTGACGTCGAATCGGTCAAGCTCCCTTTGGCATGGTGCAACAGCGCATGTGCCCTTCCCCTGGCGGTAATGTCGCGAAGGTTGGCGGTGCGCGCAGATCTCGAAGGCCGTGGTATGGTACTTGTAAGCCTGCCGCTAGCAAGGCGCGTTTTTTTTTTCTTTAAGATTTCACTCGGAGACGGGCGACGTCGGTCAATGGGACGTGTTTCGCGGCATGGACTTTCCGCTTATCGTACCCCGGCCGTCTTGGTTCATTTTATTTGCTTTCCTCGTATGTGTCTTCCGCGTCTTCTGGGGACACGGGCACCCCGCTGCGGAGTGAGGAGGGGGATGCTTGGACAGTGGTCGCGGCAGTGACACAGGCGGACCCCGGACGGCCTGGACCTTTAGGACGCCCTGCGGCGTTCCAGTGTACATGTACACAGGACCTTGTGAGCGCCTGCGCGCGCAAGGAGGAAGCTGGCGGTGGTTCTGAAGGCAGTTCTTCCGAAATTGGCGGGCGAGCCGATGTGGAAGCCCATCCCCAATTCTCCGTACCGCGGAGAGACAAAGCGTCCACCCCGCTTGCCTGAATGGAGGCCGCCCTTTTGTGCGTGAGCACGCGGTGATAGCTGCATATCGGTTGTTCTGTAGACCGCACCGCGTGCATCATCACGACGACCTGGGGTCGCTGGGCTGATCGTGGCGGCGGCATGAGACGAGCCGGTGTTGACAGCCACGAAGACGCGCGAGCCTTTTGTTGTTCGGCGTCGGAAGCGCCGCTTTGTGGTCACTGGTTGTGGACCACGCGTGCCGCGGAATGGCTTTTGTTCAAGCGTCCCTTCCTCGCACGCCACCGACGGAATCCGCGTTCTCTTGAGCGACGTGGCTCACGCAGGAGCGAGTTGCTGAGTCAATAGAAATGCATTTCTGAAGTTTTATAATGCAGCCTGGACGTGTTCGAATACACTTCTATCGCCCCCGCACGCACGTCCGTACCTCACCATGTATTAGTACAAAGTGTGTTTATCAGAGTGCTACATTCACATTAAAAAAATTAAAAATAAAGTGCCTGAGAAAGAGAGAGAGAGAGAGAAAACTAAAGCTAGTTCCATGTTGTGAAATCTGAGTAAACAGCAAAGCTGGGGATCTCCTTGTTGCCTTGTTGTTTATCTTGTGACAGCAGTTTCACTTATAGGCTTGCTTTCATTTAGTGTCACACAGAAACCGGCATTTTAATCATGGATATATTCTTTTTCTGTCACAGCCTCCTGGCTGACACCTGCAGTCAACATTCCTTGTGGACGCACCTCGACACCATGGGCAAGGCACATGCTACGTTAGAGCACAAGCCTTACAAGGTATATATTCGTACATGCATAACATGCTGCAGTTTACTCGCTCGCTTTGTATACTGCTACAACATTTTGTCTTCATACATTATGTTTCTGAATGCATGACGATTTCATAACTTGCTCATTTTTTTCTTTTTTTTGTCAGGGCTGCCATGCAACGTCAGGTTAACTGCCCTCGAAAACGCAACCTGCAAGCACAGTGGAACTGAACATCTACTACAGCAGGTCACCTCAAACTTCATCTTTGTGATGTTGTAATTTGTACTTGGTAGGCATGCCATGGAAATATGTTACCAGTAGTTGTTGTCCATAGGTTTCAGGTGTCCATTGTGTCTACAGTACAATAATGATGAAATTTAACACAAGCTCTATACAATAGTTACATCACGTCAGACTTCTAAGTCTGACAATACGCATTTGATTCAAGGCCATGGTGGTCGCATTTCTATGGCGGCTAAATGCAACATCACCCCATGTATTTAGGTTTACGTACGTCTCAAGAGGCCCCAGATTGCACCATTAAGGATGATAGTTGGGCTAGTAGATACATACTGATTTGAGGCACAACTAATTAGCACAAAGAAACCACAGGCAACACAAGGGAATGCATGAGTGGTTCCTACGCTACTTAGTTGTGTCCCACATTATCAACGTCAATCCAAAAAGTTTGGGCATGTAAAGTTCCAGGTATTATTAGCCATATTACAGCCAAACAAACATCAGGGCAGTGAACGGACATTGTTCCGGCATTTAGTCATACTTTATGATATGGTTTACAAAGTTTGTCCGAAACGTTCTTTTTTCTTAAGGCATTGAATTGTAACAGTCTACAAAAAAACAAAGAATGCCGTAGCTTCGACAAGCTCGTTAGTTCAATTAGCCTTTGAATATATATACAACACATTTTATTAAGTTGTAAACAGCTACAAAACAATAGATATTAAGTTTTGCAAGCACTAGTTGCAGCACATGAGTGTAAATGATATTTATGTTATAGGCCAAATTGTGTTCAAGGGATTTGCTCATTTTCTTTTTATATAGCACAGAAATATCCATAATTTGTGGCTGAGCATGCCTACTTCAGGTGGCTGTGACGGCCATTAACATGCCACCCCTTTTCTTTTTTTTTTTTTGGTGTGCTTTGCACTGTCATACTGCACTGCCTATGAAAAGACTTCACAATGTTGCCGCAAACAAACCCTAGGAAATCGAAGATATTAAAGGGGCACAATCAACAGCAAAACTTTGCTGGATGCAAAAGTCGCAAAAGTGCATTATGGCTTAGCCTCATAACACAGCCTCTAATTTGTTTGTACATCGCAACAACCTCTACCCATTGAAACATTTAATTCGAGGCTATGATCAGAGGCTAAGCGGTAATATAGGCGTTTACGAAGTTTTTTATCCCGCAAACTTTTGCTGTTGAGTGTACATACAACACATGTGCAGCTACAGTGCAACATTATCGATACTTTGATGTCGAGGTTCTACAATTAGCAGAATACGGTTTATTTTCGAAGCACAAGTTTAAAAGTGAATAATCCAACAACAACAAGCACATGTACAATAAGCATGACCTTTATTTCTTCTGGCACTGTCACCATTCACATAATGTTCCTCCAGTTCAATTTGTGTGCATGTGTGTGTTTGTACGAGAGTGCATAATTTCTGTTGGCATGTCCATGCAACGCCGACATGCTCATGGCTGAGCGATTCTTTGCCGCGTACACCAACCTAGATGTGTAATGTATTCCTAAAGCTAATCTGCCCATAATTGTGCCTCTATAATCAGCCTGCATTATCCTAGCATCTCTGTTTTTCTATAGTATTCATATTTTGTTCATGCATTGTAGATTATCTGCTGTCAATTATACCGCCTTCACAGCACACTTCAGCTTATTGGTGCAGTTATTGGTGCCATAGCATTGTTGCTCTACATGAACTGCATAACTGAACCATAATAACCCATTTAGCGACAGCGTACACAATTGTGCACTTGTTTTCGGCAACTTGTTCTTTGGCAGTTCAATCGACAAGCGGCTAAGAAAGTGCAAGAAAGACAGCTTTGGATGAATTGATGTGTTCAGTGTGTCATCAGTTTGCCACAGTGTGCTGTGTACTCGTGCAGACGATTTCGTGAAGGCATTACCATATTTTAAGAGTGGTTTGACGTGGGATGTTCAGGGAGCGACATCAAAAATATGATTTTCGTTGGCTCATAATGAACTTAGCCAATAACAAACTGCACTCGCGTTTCAAGTCTGCTTCTGATTAATTTTATGACAAAGATAAAAGCTGACTGGCCTTAGGAGAAACTTACATTGAATTATGCTCTAATTACATTTATTTACTGGGTAACAAACAGTTCAACACATAACCAAGTTTTCTTTCTTGCTATTGAATGTGCAGTGCTGCCAAAATTGTTTTTGAAGATTTGGTGGATTCATAGACGCTGTATCGCAGTTAGCGCTTGAAACAAAAGTGAAATAATTTTTTTTCGCCCATTACCTACACACCTACGGTATGGGTTCACAGCTGATAGTTGAAATTCGTGCCTATCCTATTCGGCACAGCACGACGCTTCTTGTTTGTAACTCATTCATTTATCTTTATACAGAGACGGTGCATCCGCGATCGTTTCGGTAACGTTAACTAAGCGAAGCTAAATCGGTGTTACTGTGACATCTGCCAACGTTGCGCACGTTTCTGATTCTGCATCGTGGATTTACCCGCGCTCGCTGTCTGAAAATCAACGCTAACAGAATGGGACGGCGCAACGCAATGAGAGAGCGACATTCGTTCGATCACTCTGGTATCCCGTTTATCCATGCATATTTTGTCAGCGTTTAGCGTGTTTATGCACAAGTTGGAGCGCACTCAGTATGTATGTGTTTTGTTTGGACGCGACTGCAAAGTGTTGGCCCATGTGTGCACTGTACTGTACGTTGTTTGTACCAGCTGTGGTGCCGCAATAAACGATGCAAACCTTACTTGATTGACGTTGTTTTGCCAGTCGAGGCCTGTTTGGTCACCTGGCGATAAGCTACAGTACCTGTGTACGAAAAGTACACACGCGAGCTGCCGTTTAGCGAGAGGAATAAGCAAAATACTACAGCGGGGCTAAATATAGGAGGGAGGGGGGGCTACAGCAGGACGCAAACCAGCAAAAACGGGGCTTTCGCCGATGATGATGATAGTACTTGCAGCGCCATCTCCGTTCGCCCTAATGCACTTCACTACGCCGCCGCTACTCTTATTTGTGTTCTACAGTGGAAGGTACAGTTTCCGTTCTCTAAGACGGGTATATAGGTGTTCTCTGGAGACACTGCTCTTGTGGACGCCATATTGGTTCAAACGTTCGCGTTCGGTGGCAATGCCTGGCATGCATAGATGGAACGCTTCCAGCGAAACGCGCGGTAATTTGGCTCAGTTTATCCCTTCCGGCGGTAGGGCTTGCACATATAATGTTGGTAACAAATAGATTAGCACTAATTATTACGCACGAAACATTTGATGGCGAAATAAAGGCATTTAGAGCGTATCTATCGATCTATCTATCTCACTGGCTGCGTAGATTCTCGTGCTCTCGCGGCCGATTGATTAAGTTGATGAGTACCAAAAATGACATGGCATGACAAGAGCATGTTGAAAACATAAATGACTGCTCATTACATGAAAATCATCACATGCCTTTAATGTACGCCATGACATACGTGACATGGTCAAGGAGCTACAACGGCCGTTTGGCCAACTTCATGTATATCAAAATTGACATGATATGATAAGAGCATGAGGAAAGTATACATGACTGGTCATAACACGAAACCTTGTCATGCATGTCATATAGCCGATGACATACATGACCCGGTCATGGAGCTCTTACGGCCGTTTTAGTAACTTGATGTGTACCCAAACTGACACGGCATGATAGGAGCGTATGGCTAACATGAATGACTGGTCATAACACGAAAATCATGTCATGCATGTCATGCGCGCCATGACACACATGACACGGTCATAGTGTTCTAACGGCCGTAATATTAACTTTATGTATACCAAAATTGACAGGGCATGATAACAGCGTAAGATGAAAGAAAATAACTGGTCATAACACCAAAAGATGTCATGCATGTCATGTACGCGATGACATATATGACCCGGTCATGGAGCTCAAATGACGGTTTATTAACTTGTAGAGCACCAAAATTTACATGGCATGATAAGAGATTATGAGTAACATAAATAGCTGAGTATAACAGACATCCAACAGTCAAGGCAATCTCACTCCAAATTCACTTGCTTGTGACTAGCTTAATGCGGATTAGCTTAATCCGGCTTAATCCACATTGTTTTGTGGTCATGCTCTATCGTCCAAATGACTAGACAAACTGAATTTACTCAAAATGGCTGGTTCGGGATTACATTAGACCGGATTAGCTTAATCCGGCTTAATCCGGGCTAGAATAATCCGGCTTAATCTCTATTGTCTTATTGTGGCCATACTCAGTCATCCAATGGATAGGCAATCTCAATTTACTCAAAACAGATTTCTTTAGGATTAGCTTATTCCGGATTAGCTTAATCCGGACTACCTTAACGTGGCCATGCTCAGGCATCCAACAGGACAGACAATCTCACTCCAATTCACTTGCTTGTGACTAGCTTAATGCGGATTAGCTTAATCCGGCTTAATCCACATTGCCTTATTGTGGCCATACGCTGTCATCCAACTGACTAGGCAATATCAACTTACTCAAAACTGGGTGGTGGAAGATTCGGACTACCTTAATCCAGCTTAATCGAATTTAATGGGATCGGATTAATGTGACCATACGCAGTCACCCAAACGGCTAGTCATTCTCAATTCACTCAACATTGACTTGTAGACGATTAGCTTAACCCGGATTTATTTAGTCATGCTTAATCCGAAAGAACATAGCCTAGTCGGGTCTAACCTACATCATGGCTATGCCATCTCGTCTTGGACCGGATTAGCGTAATCCGACATAATCTCTACTAATCTTGCCTAATCCCACTTGATAGGTATCTATCAGTATAGATTGGTTAGCGTTAAATTCGCTTGTCCAAATTCAATTAGGCTGCGATATGCTGGCTTAAATAGGCTTTTTCTAAGCTTACCCTGGTTTAATCCGGCGGCTTAATTGGTATCACTGAGTATCAATCAGTATTGATTCGTATCGATTACTATTGATTGTTTTGACTATGCTTATTTAGCATGGGCTACGAGCATGATTAACTTGTCTTGACCAAGCTTATCTAAGCTTATCGGCAAGGTAGCCGAAGCATCTATTCACTCCGCAAGGCTTAACGCAAAGCTTAACATCCTCTTTGTAAAAGCAGCTTCACGCGATGATTATGCGATGCAGCTATAGCGAGACAAACAAGGATTTCTTTAACAGCATGCTCACCGCCAGCGATAAAAAATGCACGGCCACATGCGAGACAAGTCAACAACTAACCTCGCATATCTTGGTGCTGTCGGTCGGATGCCAGCGGTCGCGTTTCACTTGTGCTTCCCATTTTTTTCTTCGCTCGCTGTTGCGAGGGAAGCGAAACATCCGCTAGCCTTTCGCGTGTGAACTGGTACACCATGGCACACAGCAGCCTGTCATAGCGGCCAAAGAACTGATCTCAAACGTCGAGAACAACGTGTTTACAGCACCGTTCCCGCGCTAGCCTCTGCGCGCCGCCCGACACTTTCGAACCAATATGGCCGCCAGGCGGCGCGGGGTCTTTTAAAAGGTGTCTCCACCCTGGAGCGGAGGCGCGCGCACATCGAGGCACCCTAATGCAGCGAGCGCCACAGCGCCATCTAGAGGGCGCTCCGAGTACTAGCGGTGGCTACGACGACGCGACGGCGGACAAGCCTACACCATAAGGAGCTTCGCCCCTAATACGCATGCATTTCCTTGTAGCTTTGCGCCGCGATCGGGTGGCTGCTAATTTTTCCTACATAAACGCCACTTGCGGGTTTCCGTAGAACTCCCTTGTCGTACACAGGCCTCTACAATTTTCGCGTCCAGTGAAAATGCGACTTCCGCGGCCGAAGTGAAACCTGCGTCCCGAACCCGACCTCGAACCCGCGCTCTTCGAGGAAGCTTCGCACACGAAGAAAAAAAAAATTACGTACGATATACATTACGACCTCGGTCATTAACTGTCAAGCTGTTCGCTGTTGTAGGTATCCGAGCTTCGTAATCGGTGGTGTGTGGTAAATCTGCGAAGCTTGCTTGGCCCAGTTTCGAGGTTCTTGGCCGTTTGGAGGTTGTAATGACCCGAAGGGTGAAGATGAAACTCCCCAGAGTGTCATCCCGCCCATGCTAGTCCGTTGCAAGGGCAGCCCGAAGCCCTGAAGCATTCAGCACCATTTTCGCGCCTGTGTTCGCCACGAGTGACACCAGGCATTTCAACAGGCAAAGGGGGCGTCTATGCCACTTGAGGCGCTGATCCCGAGTCACATAGAAGACCTCAGATCTAAAGGCCAACTCCGGCGATCTTTCGGGCATGTCAAGGTTAACTCCGGCGATTCTAAGGTCGTGAGGCGTTCCTGTCGAACTCCTGGTACTAAAAAGGCTCAGCAAATGCGAAAATAATTTTTAAATAGCCAAGAAGCGCGAAACCAATAAGGACATAAATAAGGTCAGGTGGCAGGCTAGTTGGTGATGCATATAGTAGTAAGTACAACACAAAAACAGAAACGGAAGACACGGACCAGGAAGACACGGAACAGATTGCTGACTTCAATAACCGATACCGAAATTCAACCCGGAAGTGACGTCGAATCGGTCAAGCTCCCTTTGTCATGGTGCAACAGCGCATGTGCCCTTCCCCTGGCGGTAATGTCGCGAAGGTTGGCGGTGCGCGCAGATCTCGAAGGCCGTGGTATGGTACTTGTAAGCCTGCCGCTAGCAAGGCGCGTTTTTTTTTTCTTTAAGATTTCACTCGGAGACGGGCGACGTCGGTCAATGGGACGTGTTTCGCGGCATGGACTTTCCGCTTATCGTACCCCGGCCGTCTTGGTTCATTTTATTTGCTTTCCTCGTATGTGTCTTCCGCGTCTTCTGGGGACACGGGCACCCCGCTGCGGAGTGAGGAGGGGGATGCTTGGACAGTGGTCGCGGCAGTGACACAGGCGGACCCCGGACGGCCTGGACCTTTAGGACGCCCTGCGGCGTTCCAGTGTACATGTACACAGGACCTTGTGAGCGCCTGCGCGCGCAAGGAGGAAGCTGGCGGTGGTTCTGAAGGCAGTTCTTCCGAAATTGGCGGGCGAGCCGATGTGGAAGCCCATCCCCAATTCTCCGTACCGCGGAGAGACAAAGCGTCCACCCCGCTTGCCTGAATGGAGGCCGCCCTTTTGTGCGTGAGCACGCGGTGATAGCTGCATATCGGTTGTTCTGTAGACCGCACCGCGTGCATCATCACGACGACCTGGGGTCGCTGGGCTGATCGTGGCGGCGGCATGAGACGAGCCGGTGTTGACAGCCACGAAGACGCGCGAGCCTTTTGTTGTTCGGCGTCGGAAGCGCCGCTTTGTGGTCACTGGGTTGTGGACCACGCGTGCCGCGGAATGGCTTTTGTTCAAGCGTCCCTTCCTCGCACGCCGTGGGGTAGCACGCGTCTAAGAAAGTCGGTGCGGCTAGGCTTGTTTGACGAAATAGCCAGAAGCAGACGCGCGGATGGGCTAACTTTCCCATGGGAACGTTTCCTTACAACAATAACTCTTTCGGGGTTCCGAGTCTTTTGAGCACCGTTCGCTTCCTGTAACTGCGCCTGATCAGACGCGACACGTGCGCATGTAACGCGTTTCACGTGCGCCATATCTTTACCATCGCCCTTCGGCCTTGGGTGGCATGGTTTGCTTTTATGTATGTGTTGTTTAGTGCTGATGAATGTGCTTTTTTTATTATTGTACAAACATACCCCTCTCACCGTCAACAGATTGGGTGGTGATTTCACCAATTGGACCGCCCCAGTTGAGGAGGCGGGACAAAAGGTGGAATCGCTGCCCAATGCCAGAGCGAAGTGAAGATGATTTGCCGGCTGAGACGGTGAGGCGGAGCGGTTGTGTTAATAAAGATGGCTCCGCCATGGGACGGGGCATGCTGGACGGGTGGAAAAAGTGCTACGCACTGCCGGCTACGCCGGAGTAGGGTCGCCCTACGTATAGTTCAGCATCAGTTTTATTTTTATGTACCAGTCAACTATCTGTATTCCCTTTTTGTATACTATACTGTAAATACAAGTTTTCATTCCCTTTTTAAACTGAAGTCTCTGAGCCGCCTCTTCAATTGCTACACGTTTGCCCGAGAGCCTATCGCCGCCATACCAGCGGCAGCCAGCTCCTTCCCAACTCGCCCATGCCGTCTCGGACGGTGCGTTTAGGACGCCGAGCGGGGAGCTGGAATCCCGGAGAAGAACCTTCGGCACCATCGATCACAACTTTACTGGCGCAGTCGACAGGATAGGCTCGCTAGGCGAAGAGCGAAGAGACGGAGAAATTGAAGGCATCACAGCAAGACGGCTTCGACTGGCATCACCTCCGGTGACTGCCACCAGCGCAGCCCTTCTACTGGGGGCGCGGCGGAAGCCAGAACATCCCATCGCCATCTACGACGGCGACGAGGCACGGCCGGTTTAAGGCAGACCTCGGAAAGACATCTCCAGCAGCTTGCTCTACCACCCATCAAGGCTCATGGGTGAACCACCGACAGCAGGGACGGAGATCGACCTCGAAATTGAGTGAGTTGCTTCGGCTCCATTTTCTCCCGCTCCTGTTGTCGTGTTTGAGCCGAGGGGAGTGTCATATGATATGGGAGGAGTTAATTCCCGAGTCGCGTGGCCACAGTTAACCCAAGTGGACTACGAGTTAGGGCGAACTCGAGAGCTCACAGAAAGGGAAATGGAGCTAAATTTGATGCTGGCTCAGGAGCGCCGCAGACAGTTGCAACTCCTGATAGAGTTGGCAAAATTGAAGCAGGCGAGAGCTCCGCGTGCGGAGCAGGTAGGCGAGGTAATAGAGTGCAGGGCGGACTCGGAGCCCGCTGCGAACTCGTTGGCAGCGGGAAAGGCAGCAGTGTCTGCAGGCGTATTGCGAACAGAGCGGAAATGTGCCGCCTCGTCAGAGCCCGAGAAGCAAATGCCGGGTGTGTTGCTCACGACACAGGCGGCTGGTCGTAGTGTGGGGCCGTGCTCTGACGTCGTGGCCGGGGATAGTCCCGATACTGCACCTCTGTGTTCGCAGTGCGTGGAAAACGAGACGCACGCTGCATTAACGGCAGCACGAACTGCCGGACTTGAGACAGAGTTAGGCTCTGATCTCATAGCGGAGGCGAATGCTCGGGAGGATGCTGCTTCTCCGAAGCAGTATCAGGAGGTATCCGAATTGCAGGGGTCGTGCCCGAGCTTCGACCCGCTTGGCGATAGCTGTTGCGGCCGTGAGGTAGGGACGATCGCGTCATCGCCGAGTGCAGGGGCAGCAGTGGAGACCAGCTTAGTGGAACGACCGCGCGGCGGAAACTGTGAAGCGGACCGCGTGTCAGGTGCACATTCGGTGGCTTCCTGGTTAAAGCCCGTTGACACCGCTGAAGCGGCACCGGTTGCGGTTGCATGTGAGCTGCCCGAATCAAAAGAGGAGCCGCGGAGCGAATTAGCCCAGATAGGACATAGCGTAGCTGAGGCAGGGGAGGCAAGCGCCGACAGGTTTGAGGCTGGGACCTTGTGGCGTGGGCGATCGCAGGCACACTGCGGGGACAGCAGCCCCCACGTCCTTCAGGCGCATTCGTTGCTGGCAAACAATGGTTTGCGTCAGTCCGCTGATGATATGGGAGGCCCTCTGGGCACTGCCGCCGCGACTGAGCCGACGCTAAGAGAGAGAGCGACAATTATGGCCACTCTGAACTATCGAAGCCTCTGCAGTCACTGTTTATGTGGGCTAGCTATCGTGATGTCGCACGCACCGGCGAGAGCTTGCCCCGCTGGGGTGACAGGTGTATACAAGTGGACGGCCCATGGGTACGTGCTTGTTTTTAGATTCTTGGTGCATTCTTTTGACCCAGGGGGGGGAAGCAAGGGAATGCTAATGCCTATGCCACCCCTCTGCTAGTCTTCGTTTTTTTGGATTCATATGGCTTTGCCACTTCAAAAAAATAGGTCGTTTACGGCAAAATAGTGCACTAAAACGGAAGATTTGGGAATAACTATGTGCGTGCCATGCACTAGTTGCTTTTTCGCGGTTATAAAAATACTGAACGCTCAGAAATTTAGCAATATTGTGCGATATGGAAATGTTGCCTCCTCTATTTGCGCCCATATTTAGCGGCATTCATGAATGTTTAAGTACCAGATATAGTTGTGTTCGAACTTAAAATAGAAATTCTTGCTCTTGTAAGGGACATGCTAATGTTTTCAAGTATGTAAAAAGTAGGTGCGTCTTCTAATCTAACAAACGTGCTTTCACTCGCTTCTTTAAGCGCAGTCAAGTGCTCCACTGCCTTTTTACAAACTCTATGGGCAGTTCTTAAAGACGACAGACTTGCACAAGCGACTGTAACAGCGATGTATGATGTCGCGTGCCATGCAGCTGCCACTGACTGTGAGAATGTGCTATATGTTCGCCCACTTTCTCTCTCTCTTCCTCTTTCCTTTCACCTTTCAATCTCCCCTGTCCCCTTCCCCTCGTGCAGGGTAGCATACCGGTTGTCATACACTGGTTAACCTCCCTGCCTTTCCCTCTCTACTATTTCCTTCCTTCCTTCCTATGGGTCAAGCCACTGCGCGAGGCCGTAGCAGAAGCGCAGTATCGCCCATCGTATCTTGGTTAGTTTTGTGCAAAAACATGATGCTAAATAAGCAACCGTGCCGTTAAACTCCGTCATAAACTGCGCCTGAGCCTTGATCTGAACTGACTTTCTCAGCGTCGTCTGCAGGCGCGTTTGCCTATCGCCAAATGGGTGTCGACTACGCACGATAAGTGTGCATCTGCTTGGCGCATTCGATCAGCGTTGAATTAATCGGACAGCAAAATCGAAATGGTGTAGTACAACATATACGGACAGCCTTGTCACAAGGGATGTATGTCAGCCGTGAAAGCTACCTTACGCTTACAGATTCTGTCGCACCTGATACAAAAGAAAAAAGAAACAGCAAAATCGCATCGATAAAATTCGCGAGACGAAGCGCAAATATTTCTACGGTTAGGTAAAATACCACTGCAAATAATGTGTAGCCATCCATCAACAAGCACAACAACGAAACAGACTGCACGGCACCCCATCATTGCAAACGACTTTAGTACAAGCGAGTCTGATGATTTCTAGCGGTAAAGCGTACACTACAGCCGCTGCCTTCATCGCGTAATAAAAAAGTGTAGTAATGTCAGTAATGTCACTCGCGTCATTGACGCTAAAAAGCAGGAATAAACAAATCCACCAGAACGTTTGAAGCCGCGGGCACGAAGACTAGACAAATACATGTCATACCCATCATTCCCATGGCATCTTCACGATCGCAGCGCCAGTTTTCCCTCTAGTATTTTAGTAGGAAACTCTATGCCTGTAATCGTGCACAAATGACGTAAGTGTGCGAAGGAACGCACCCAGCGAATTTTATTGACGTCTATTGACCTCGAAAAATCGCCGGGAGTTAACCTTTAATGTTAGTGGAAACGTATCGGTGATATATGTTGAACGTGTAGCCGATTTAAATTTCTTGCGGTGGGCCACCGATATCGATGGCATCAAAGTGAGCTACTGTATCTTATGTGGCAAGGACGTCATTTCCGGTTTCATCTATGGTATTGACGTAACAATTTCTAACTCTTACTTGCCAATACAATTAAAGCCACTCGCATAAGAAGATGTCATTATGGTGTTTCTCGCATTGGTAAGTCGCGTTGTAAGAAGGTGCTTTTCAATGACGAACCACTTCGATCGCACGTCAAGGTGGGTCACTTTCGCCGTACAGTTCTCTTCATGCCAAGGCTGCTGCGGTGTAGGAAATATATGATGATTAAACAAGTGAGCAGTGTGTGCCTGAACTCAACGACGTGCACGGCTGCCCATCACTAATTTTTTTTCCTATCACACAGATTCAAGGGAAGTTTTTGAAAAAAAAAAAGAAAGGAAAGACCATCAGTCGCATGATTTGCTTGGTTTGATCGCCGTTTGTTCTCATGGGGCAGGAATTTTGAATGTTACCGTTAGGTTGTGGGGACAGCACGCACAGGCACAAACACGCCACGAAGATACATGAACTCTTCCCCTTTTCAAAAAGGAAGACCAGACACAATAAACGAAAACTGAACTTACGTTGAACCTATTTCGCCCGATAGGTATGAAATTATCAACTACAGGACCATCTCCATTTTGCACTAATAAAGTAATCATTACGTCGTATTTTGGGAACAAACTCCATAAAATTGAGCAAGTGTCAATAATTTAAGTGCAGAAACACGTTAGCCTATGGTTTCTGCGAGTAGACGACATTTTCATTCGAATGTTTTCCATCCCAACGACTCAAAGAGACGTCGATCGTTTTCAAAGAAAACTTAACCGACGTATGGTGTCGCTCTTGCGTTGCTTTTGTTGAGCCGTAGAACAAATAAAGGTCAGTAATGACTTCCGGACCTTCAAACGTGCAGATGCTGCAGAAAATTGCTACCATGTATAATGTTACTCGTTCCTTACCTGGCCTTCATTCGGGATCCGAGGGCTTTGACGTACATTTCGCATAGCAGCCCTCTTCGCAACTTCGGAAACTCTTTCGTCGTTGTCTGTCTTTTTTGCAGCATGTCCTTGAAGATGCTGCACTTTCGAGACCATGTTAGAAAAAATGAAAGCAATCATTAAAGGGCCAATGGTGATAACAACGAACGGATGGCGTCGGTCAGCATTCAAATTTCGATGATATTTTCTTTAGGCGTAGGTTTTTAACCCCTAACCATGATTCCAAATTTATTTTGGTGCAAGAAATTATTTGCTGGGATAGGTACACCAGTTCCGCCTCCCCCCCCCCCCCCCCCCGAAAGCACTTTTCCGCCAATTATGAGATTTCTAAATATCTGACCACACTTGGCGAAAACGTGGTGTAATTTTTGGTCAAGGTAGCCTTTTTTTTCTTCAAGAAAGAAGTCAATTCGCACGTTGCGAATACTTCGTGACCTTTTGCTGTAAAAACAGTATTTTAGAAAAAAATTTCAAATTTTCAGTCGAAGTACAATACCTTTGATTCATTAATTTATTGCTGTAGACAAACGAAGCGTAGCATAGTGAATCAAAGTAGATGTTAAATTTTTATTTGGGCTTAGGCGAAATATAATTTTCGTTTATTTCTGAATTGTGGCACAAAAACATAAGCATTTTGTCAAAAAAAAATGTAAAGGACATTTTCTGGTTTCCTCTCTTGGTAATGAGAACAAACTAGGTGTGACGCGGACTTGTAATTAGGGTGTAGTGTTCCGTGTCTCTGTGTGCTGAAACTGCACTATAGTTGAAGAACGTCTGAAGAATAATGTTGAAATATGTGATCGGTGCTTCTTTCTAATAAGTAACAAAAACATCATGTACACTTACGCTCACCTGAACAAGACTGTGCAGACACGTCGTCCAAACACTGACTGCGTATCTTGGTCTACTGATCTCTGCAAATGGAAGTGAGAACATTAGATTTGCCAGGCGCTGTTCCTCAGCACTACATTTTGTTTAGTTTGCAATAAAACAGATTTTCTCTCTGCCCATTTGGACAGTTCTTGCAACTAAGACAGTCTTATCCCGTGGATAAACGGCCGCCATAATTAATTAATTAATTAATTAATAATTACTTAATTAATCATACTAAAATTTTATTACACAATGTTATGAAAAATTCATACAAAAATATTCGGTCCCATAGCCTTAAGCGGCTAGTGATGGGTACAATACAAATCAATTCTGTAATAATTAGCGGTCTTAACAAAAAAGAACGAAATTATCATACATAAGCAATAAGTATTAATATAATCACAGAGCTGCGCTATAGAAACGTACACATTCACGCACATGAGACGTGACGTGTCAGCTTGGCATTTTGTTTTGCATCAGAGCTCCGATAAACGAGTAAGCAAAGAAGCATCAGTTGCAAATAAAAGTTTCCTAGCCACGTATATTGTCGATTGATTCATTTTCTGGGGGGGGGGGGGTTAGAACCCAAAACCAGCAATGATTATGAGAGACGCCGTAGTGGAGTGCTCCGGAAATTCTGACCACGTGAGGTTCTTTAGCGTATACTGACATCGCACAGTACACAAGCCTCAACATTTCGCCCCCATCGAAATGCAGCCGCCGTGGCCGGGATTCGATTCCGCGACCCTCGGATCGGCAACCGAGTACCGTAGCCACTTGACCACTGGGGCGGCGCTGTATATTGTGTGCTTGGATACCTCGTTTTCACAAAACAGGAGTTCAAAAGAAGACCCGAAATTACAAGAGATCGTTTCACGGAACGACAAGAACCAGTGTTTTTACAAGACGGTTTGTCAAGGGACAACTCCAGATACTTCTATTTCTAATCACTTCATGCGACATTTTAACACAATTGCTAATTTTTCGGAAAACCATCCTTGAGTGTTCACGTAGAAAAAAAAAAGCGCGCATTTCGTTTAGCAGTTCATGCGAGTTCCAACACAACATCTGAGGGCGCACATATGAACAAAGCAAATCGATCAACGGTCCTTGCACCAGTATTCGTTGTTTATGTAAACGTTGTCTTTGTAATGTAAATATCTTTTCGCAAGCCATTGTTTACCCGTTTACTTTCGCAACACCAAGTAATGTTTCCTTTCTTTGTTTATGTGAGGGATTTCTATTGCCTCGCGACAGAAACTTTTCAAAGTTTATAGGCGTAAATGTCGTGCACTAACTTCCCTAACTTATGTAATCATAATACGTAATTAAGCCGCATACTACGTATACTAGGAAGTTCCACAGTTAACCCTGCAGCATCAACATTTTTTTATGCAGCAAACAAAGTTTACTCTCTTTTTATTGCTGGAAGGTTAATATGCTAAGGAAGAGGGATTATTTGCGACAGAATGCGATATCAATGAACGTTGAACTTATTGCCTAAATTTGCTCTCAGTGGCATTTATCCTGCTTGATTTACATGACACGTCCCATTAAGACATCGTGGCCGAAGCTTTCGGAAGGCGTTAAAACTCGAAACACATTTTAACTGTACCACTTCTTACAAAGAATGCACGCTAAAGGTGGGGACACAATGCACAGGATTGCGCGTCAGTGATGAAAGAGATACTTTTTTTTTTTTTTGAAACTTAAGCCGACGAACTTCCCCGCTGATTGTAACTCTGAGAGCCATATTTGGCATTTTGCACAGTCCAGAGAACTTGATCCAGATTGTTACGCTTAGAAATCTGACTCCTCTTTTACAAACTGTAACCAGCCACATGCAATCATCTTTAAAATATTGAGCAGTAAAACTACGAATAACTCGACTTCCATGTGTTTTGGTTGCTTTAAGAAAGTTGCGCCTGCTTTGAGATCGGCAAAAAGATCGGTTAACGATGTAGAACGGGAAACGTCGCTTGAGCCAACATTTCGACAAGTGGACTTGTCTTCGCCTGCAGGACGGCATCGAGTCAGGCCTCGATCTCTCCCTAACTACTCGCCTGCTCTTTACGCTTGAAAAAAAAAAAAAAAGAAAAAACCGACTGCTCGCGCGGCGCAACCGTTCAACGGCCACCCCGTATATATAGGCACTAGATCTTGACCTGCAATGTAGTGCCGATGGGACATTTCTGTTGTGCGTAGTTGAACCATAAGGATTCTCAGCGTGCACGTTAACTAAAGGTAATCCGGAACTCGGAACGATCTACGACGTGGGAGCGCAGAAACCTCATAAAGACCGGGAGCATGAATGACAACGCGTGTGTATGTTTACACACGCGTTTTCACTAGTTTACATGCGCGAGTGGGCAATGTCACGGGTGAATTTACGGTAACACCGAACGATCCCCAGTGCTTCGCCCACTCGTCATGATTCACTTCGTGGAGATGCGTGCATTTTTTTTAAAGAAGTGGCGAGTTCTTCCGCCCTCTCTCAGAACAGAAAGCCGTTGGCAGATGCCGCGGCCCGTGCCCGGTCCACCAGACTCCGCTGGTCCTCCAAGCTATGGGCCGTTAACAGTGCCTCCCTCATTTCTTCGAAGGCTTCTTCACGCTTAGCTGTAATGCACTCTTAGTACGGTAACCTTTAGTTTATAGGTACACAAATATGTGAAAATATGCTCCTTTACTAAAGGTTAAAGCACTTTAACCTTTATAAAGGGCGATATTTTCACATTTTTGTGTACCTATCAAATAAACTACAGGTGGAGCGCGGGCATTCCTTTCGAGAGTGTGAACGCCTGTCCCATATTTCACTCTCTTTTCAGGAGTGCTGGACACTCTCTGTAGCACAGAGTGTGCGCACTCTGTCTCACAGAGTTCTGTCACTGTGGCTGAAGGGGAGTGAAGGCAGTGAAGTAATGCTTCTGGAGGTGAAAGCATCACTCTCTCCGCGGGAGTTTGGGAACTCTTTCCAGAACTTAACGAAAAGAAAACGGCATGGTCTAGCGTTCTATCGTACCATAGCAGTGATGGAGCCTCGCCTTCAGCGTTCCTTTCGCATTGTCGGCACCCTAGCACCATGTGATGGACGGTGCCCGACATGTTACAAAAACGACATAAGGCTGAGAACTCTGTGGGGTGGATCCGATCCATAATAATGCCATGTACATATGCGCTCATAGCTCACGCGAAGAATGTTTTATACGTGTGCTTTGGTCATCAAAAGCTTCACAATTTAATTGCAGTTAAAACGTTTCTAATACGCAACTGTCGGGAGTAGAGGTTGAATTCGGTGTAGACATTGAATTTGGCACATGCAGCATTGAATTTGCCACTGCAGAGCTTCGTTGCAATATGCAGAACAAATGATTGCCTCAGTTAGGTTCGTACATGTGATCTTGGCTTGCATAGGCTAAATAGGAAGAGTAAAAACCGCACATTTACAAGGGTACCTTTTGGCTAATCCACTTGCGCACGCGTTTGGGAAGCCAAAGTCATACTGTATAGTCATACTCTCGGTCGTCTGTCGCCTACTGGGGCTTGCCCTTGCAAAAGGTGGACTGTTTGATTGTCTTCTGAAGAGCTAAATTTTTGCCTGATGCGTAATGGGATTAATGTGTTTGGGGAACATATAATAATAATATAGAAATATTAACGGGAATAACCCCTGAAGCAAAATAGAAATTTGACACAAGTTTGCAAGTTATTGACTGCTAGTCTATACGCGTACTCGACAGCAAAGCAGTCATGCCCTTGACTGAATACCATATCAGCAACACCAAACGAAAGAAACATTTATCCTTAAAATTTCCGGAAAATATTTCAAAATGATCTTATCGAAACTCAAACGGTTACAACACAATGATATGTTGGGTATTTTAGTAATTAAAAACAGAGCATAGAGGGGCTGCCACCAAGCTTGACTTCTATGAGAAAAAAATCTTGTTGTAATTTACCCCTTCACGAACGATATTTCTATCGGCGTGCACCTTAGGCATACCGAAAAAAAAGCACCAAAAACAGAATAGCAAGGAGGCCACACATTGAATCAGACGCAAACAGGAAGCAGCCAGACTGCGAGTTTTGGTGACAATGTGTGCATAAAGGGTCCGCCGGGTAAACTGAATCTCGTTCACCTTGTTTCAACCAGTGGAGCATTCCACGAATTTACACTGCGAACGAATTATCTAGTGGGTGTTGCTGTTGAGAGTTATTATAGGAAACGTTGATATGAAAGCTGCCCTACGTATGCTTCGAATTCTCTTCAAATTTAGCCCAGTTAATGTTCCTGTATTGTCTCCCACGTGTAAGCGTCGGTGGCGTAGTGAGAGCGAAAAATCCCCATGGTGAAATCAGAGCGCGTGCACCTGTTTCTTCTCTAGCGCTTGCGCCCGCGTCGGACCTTGACACGTTTGGCAAACGAAGAAATCATGAAAGAAAGAAAGCCAGAGGAAAAGAGAAATGTAGAAATAGAGAGAGGGAGAAGTAGATAAAAGTAGAGAGAAAATAGAAATAAAAAAAGCAAGAGAGAGAGAGGGAGAGAGGGAGACGAAAGACAAAGATGGGAAGAGAAAGGGCTCCTAACTTTTGGTATGGCCCACTTTGGATAACAGCTCACCAGTTTCTTTTCCTTTGATGAAACGCTGTCCAGAATGTTAGATTATCTAAGCAGCATTGATGTAAATATAATAAATATGACCACAAAAATGTTGTATCATTGTTTTCATGGATTTACCCCTTTGTATCTGTTTGACCTATTATTAATTTTTGTAACACAGGTATACATACTCTCTTCTAGCTTCTGATGCTTTTCTATCCTGCTTACGTTTAGATTATGTAGTTATTTTAATTTACATTGTCATATTTTTGTGTATTATGCTTTTATTATCTTATTTGCGTGTCACTGGCTCTGACTCATCTATTTTTAGGTAGCGGGAGCTAGTCAAGCTGTTTTAGTGCACCGTTTACTCCCGCTATCCTTCATGTTGTGCCAAACATGAAAATAAAGACAATTCAATTCAACTTGCATGCTCCCGCTAAGTTCACTCGTCAATTCAGATTACTGCTAAGTACATATTACAGTATCACGCTCTGTACGCGGTGGCAGTTAATTAGACGCATAAGGAAAATTTAGTGTAAGGAAAACATCGTGTGCGCGTAACGTTTTAACGATAATATTAGAAGCAGGTTAGACGAGGAGGACGAAGTTCTCAGAGTGTCTGGACAGCGAGGTCACCATTATCCACCTAGCCCCGCCACGGTGGTGTAGTGTCTATGGCACTCGGCTGCAGACCCAAAGGTCGCGGGATCGAGTCCCGCCCGCGGCGGCTGCATTTCGACGGAGGCGAAATGTTGAGGCCCGTGCGCTGTGCGATGTTAGTGCACGTTAAATAAACCCCAGGTGGTGAAAATTTTCCGGAGACGTCCACCACGGCGTCTCTCATAATCAGAGCTGGTTTTGGGACGTTAAACCCCACAAATCATTCAAATCATCATTATCCACGTGCCGTAAATAAATCCATTCGTTCGGAACTCGCCGTAACGATATCACAACCGAGAAAGCTGGAACAACAGCGTGCTTTCATGACGTCTTTAAGAAAGAAATAACAGCACTACGTACCCGTGTATGTTTCGGTCTCTTAATCACGAGATCTCGCACTTCTGAGAGCAGGAAGTTGCCGATCACCGCTGCCGCCGTGACGAAAACAACTATCACCGACTTTTTCCTAAGACCGACCGCGGACAGAGTAACGTCCTGCAACGAAACAGTCATGTGAAATCGTAGTCCCTCGCGCACACATTCGAGCAAATATATTACCGGTCGTTCGTAAGAAGCCAAGCTTCCTTACCGAAACCTCCTGATCTTTGCTATGACGGCTACTTCTGTTGCAGCTTAGCCACGAAATAAAAACTTTGCCATTACCCGAGCGAAAATGCGAGCGTGGTGAGCCCGGCTGATCAAAAACTACAAGTAGGCGAAACTACCGCTTGCTGAGCTCAATAGTCGTAATATTCAGCAATAACCCGGGCCTACCACATGTCGACCATAAAAAAATATCTATTTTACATTTCACCTGTAACGTGTACCAGCTCAGTAATCTGAAATCCAAGGCTCTGACGTCGTCTTTATGAGGTAACTCACACCGACATTTTCAGATACAAGTGATCTTTAGATATTATGCCATATGACACGTTTGTCTGTTAGTAATTGAGATATTATTATTATTTTGAAATAATCTTGCTATTGTTGCTATCTAAAACGCATAATCATGGTACTATTACAGTTCGCGAAGGCCTTATCTATCTATCTATCTATCTATCTATCTATCTATCTATCTATCTATCTATCTATCTATCTATCTATCTATCTATCTATCTATCTATCTATCTATTCAACGATACTGGCGATCTCAATCGAGATCCTAGCAAGAGGACACGTAAAATACTTCGTACAGAAATTCATAAGAAAGAACAAAAATACATTGATGAGTGAAATTAGATTCATAAAGCAGAGACCTAGACACTGCTGTAATATATTAGACAGTACTACCTGAAGGAAATAGGTTCCGAAGCGTAACAACGACAAGAAATATCTTTAAAAAAGCACAGCAGAAACAATAACACATCCATACCGCACAAAGCTGCAAAACACATATTTGAACACAATAAAGTATTTATTTATTTATACATTGTCGCACACTTTAAAAAGGCGCACTATGTACAGCTAGCGCTCTGCGGATGCATTTTAATCAATAGGATGAGTTGTGATAATCATATAATGAACATGACCGGGTAAGATGTGAACTGTACAGGAAATTACACACATGTAACACACCGGCTATTATAAATGCGAGGTAATCAGCCCATTTTGTTGTAGCACTTTGCAATGTTGAGTCCCAAAAAGAGCACAACAGACTTCAAACACACTGAACACCAGGGGACGCTACTGGAATTTTGCAACTGCGTCGTTTCATTGCTTACAAATACTTTCTTCCAGACAGGAACGGAGATTTGTTCATTAAAGGGCAACTCCCGCAATTTTTCGCTGTGCACTGACTTCAGTGAAATTTTCACTATATGCTCTCCTTGTTATTGTGATAATGCATGCAAAGGCAGGCATGTATTATTACACTACCGAGGAGAGCATATTAAGTCATTTAGTTTTCCTGACAATGAATTCTAAAAAAAATTAGCGGATTTTTATGTGGGCTGCCTTGCGTTTTTGACAGCTTTACCTACCACGCTGCCTACCTGAGCAGGCAAGGCTGTCAAAGCAAAACGGTGGCCCTTTCAGCGCTGAAATCCTCGCTGTTAAGCTCAGAAATGGTAACATGATTGAATACGTCGTCGGATGACCGCGTCACTTTTATTATTCTGGCACCAGCTTCGGCGGGGAGACTGTGACATCGCATACAATGCGCGAAGCGCCTCCCCTTTCGATTTCGCTTTGAACGTATCGTTCTTTCAATCCTTTAATATCAATGGTGAGTCTGTGAGCAAACTGAACCACCCTAGGTGCTACAGGACTACCAGTACCACTGGAACACAGTTATATCTGAATATGGTGAAAAAAAACCGCCAGAATTTCCCTTTAAGAACTCTAGTGTTTCAAAATAGGTACATTTAATATTTCCTTTTGACGTCCCTTTAGATGCGACCTATCATGCAAGAGAGCATCCAGAACCATGGTCAGGAAAAACAATTTAGCGTTAGCTGAAGAAACTTCACATTTGATGTATTTTTAATTGTGCGGCGCTTCAGGGACTTGCCCTGTCGGCGACTGTCTCTTCCTCCTGTCGCGTGCTCACGCGTCCCGCCGATACCCCCCGTGCGCAAGCGACGGCGCCAGCGACTCGCCGAGCCCACAATTCCTCCTCCTACGGCACTCCTCCAGTGCGCAACGATAATCGCTGGGTTACGCTAAAGTCCCTGCATATTTTTTTTCCGTTTTTTAGAAGTGATTCTAAGGTTTGACAAAGTGGTGAATATGTTTAGCTGCTCTTTTTCTCACACGCCGGCAGCGGCGATCGTGGTCGCCTCGCGCACGACTGCTCGCGGCGTATACGGCGGCAGTTTTCTTTTTTATTCCAACGAGTCATGGCGAGAACTGCGATAATACAAAGGAACCAACCTGCAGGCGGAATGCAGTGGTGAACTCTAGGAAGGCGTCAAGAACGCAGCCTGTGGACAGCAGCCCCAACAAAGCCACGGCGAACGCAGAAGGCGGTAGGCACCGCATCTGTCGCTTCCACAAAACGAGCATGAGAAGAACCTGTCACGGGACGAAGACAACATGTGACGATTAATGGTTTTAGGAAGAACAAATCATTCCACTATTCTGTGATGGCATTTATCTTGGAGGCCCTCGCCAAACAACCTGAACAAGAAAGCCAAAAAAAAAAAAAAAAAAAAAAACAAAGGAAAGTGCGGCAGTATCACTAAAACAACTAAAGCTTTTATTGCAGTTCCACACTTTCATAAGCAGGGCGAATCAACATGTTGACACGTTTCTTTCAAAACGCAAAGGATGACCCAGCAACCACTTAACGTGATTTAAATGAATTGCTTGCGCGTTTATGAAACTGCAGTTCGTCCTGCTAGCTAGCGTGTCGGTGTTCAGTTTTACAGTTTATTTTGCGGTGTTCTCTGCGACATAAGTATAATGCAGGCTATTCGGTGGCTTCATCAGAGCTTATTCCCCTTAGCTGGGTCACGAAAAGAAACAAATCGGTTCACGCTTGTAGCTGTGAGTTTAAAAATATGTACAGCCACATCGCTTTAAAAACCATGCCACTAAACAATGTATGGCCACGCGAAGTCTTTTAACAAAATGCACGTTCCGTACCGCCTGATAGCCGCTATCCCTCTCGGCATCTTCGCCTCTTTGTCTTCGTTCGATGTGGCATAGGTTCCTGAATTCAGCAGCAACCTCCGCAAAAACAATTACTTGCAGCGCGAAGCAATACTTGCTTGTTTCAGTAATGAACACAAATATGTTTCAATGGGTCACTGTTTTGCGATCGTTTGTCCATAATATTTACCTGAGTCGCAGGCATCACCGGCAAGTCACGCGCATTCGAGGGTGTTATGCAACCTCTGCAATAAATAAGCAGGAAATAAGAGCCGTAGATGGATTCCTCTATCACACAGGAGGGCTCCAGTGAGGCTGTGGTAATCTTCGCAAACCGTAAACGTGGCACGCCTTTGGTACCGGCCCTAAATAAACACTCCTTGTGCTTTCTTTTTCTATACCTTAGTTGTGATTAACATGCTAGGGCAGAGTTTCCAAGGCGAACATGCAGGCATTTCTTGCAAGAGAGAGAGAGAGAGAGAAAGGTCACAAACATTATTATGGCCCAACATTGCCTTCATTGAAAATCCTCTTATTCCAATAAGCCCCAAGCTTTGCCCATGTGCGTGGTGCTTGTCAGCCAGAGCTGATCTACAAGGTCAGATGCAAGTAGTATCGATTTCTTGTTCGCTCTTTCATAGACGGCCGATAGCAAATGTGACACCATGCGCAGGTCGGTTGAACGTAAGGATATGTATGTAAAGTGGGTTAGTTTGTGTTGACTTTATTAAACATTCATGAAGTAAAAGTTCAGATAAAATCGGCAGAACGCTGTACATATAGGACTGAGAAGGGCAGATGATCAGTGTTGCATGTGTGCCTATTGTCAAAAAGCGTGCTCTTTTACAAAGTGCACAAACATACACAGGCGTACACATACACATACATGAGCTGATACTTACCAGCGACAGCGCCATGGCATAGTCGGACACCGCTTCCCGGAGTGCGAAAATGCTCACATAATCATCCTTCTTGAGGTAACTCAGAGCAAAGCAGCCTTTGGTGACGGAGAGACCAGTGGAAACCAAAAGCAGCACCTGCATGTGAAAGCACGTGAGGGTAGGGGAGTGGGAGGAAAAACAAAGTGACATTGCATAACCAAGCTACTGACCTTGTGCGATGTTTGCTCGATGAAAAAGTCTAAGAGATTTCCAACAATCTCTAATCCATCTTCTTGCCTTTTTCGGAAACTCTAAAGCTGTTGGATTTTCGCTGACAAGAGGGGGTTCCCGGACGTTCCTTCCTTAATTCGCGTGTTTATGGTTTCGGTTAACAGGTCCGGAGAACACAAACAAGGCGAAAGTTCCTTCGCCACATGCGTCCAACAAGTCGACCCAGATGGCTCTAGGCAATCAGTGAAGCGCGATACGTGGTCTGCAAGGTCACACCTATAGCGTGCTGGCTCGTATAAGCGAGTGTAGGTGGGGCCCATACGCAATTATATGAGTGGCGCTCAATGAATGCGCCGTTAACGCTTGCAAAATATACTGTGAGCAACACTCAAAACATACACTCTCTTGTCCACAGAAACAATGGATACAATCACGTTAATTCACTTGTAGTTGTACTTTTCGTTGCACTTGTAGTTGTACTCGTCGGTGCACAATGCAAGCTCATGTATTAAGTCCTCTGTGTTATTTCGTTCGCTTTAGACCCCACGTACACTCCTGGACACATAAAACTAGGAATACATATAACTTTGGGATATGTAAACGCCAGTTAGAGTCAGGCCAGCACGTGCGCAATACAAGTAAATATATATTACCACACCAGCATAAGATGGTTCTTTGTGTTATACTCGAGCTCACTTGGCCATGGAAGCTTTTAAAGCGTAAGCTGTTATGATCTCGTTACGATCGCTAATTTTTATGTCAGTAATGTCAGCCGCCATTGCCGGTATCCAAAACCGCTATCACTCATTATTAGAAAAAAAAAAATCTCCATGCCAATGCCATTTGCCTCTAATTCCACGTGTTTATTTTCTGATGGTGTACAGAATTAAGGTACAACCGTCTCCCTACCATTTGCGCGGCATCAAGTAGCGTCCAGTACGGTCCCCTCGGAACGGGTGGGAAGTTGTTGCGTGCTGTTTGCGCTGCGCCGAAGAAGACGATGACTCCAAGTGGGACGCATTTCAGAAGGATGGCCGCTATCCCGGCAGGCTTCAGTTCGTCCTCCATTTCCGTAGCGCGTTCTGGGGTGAAAAAAAAAATCATCACGGAATCACGTGACTGCTGTCCTTTATCACTACGATTGCGAGTAGCATACGTAAAGGTGCCGCGTCAACTTTTCTTCGACTGTGGCAGACACGCCATGCTTCTAAACACGCACCTTTCTTACTAACCGTTATGTAACCAGTATGTTGCCATTATTACGTTACTCATCCATAGTGAACTGATTGCCAGTTTCGCCAACTGTGTATGTGCTGTTTCTTTCTAACTGACGCCGGAGTGCAGGTAGTACAACGAGAAATATTCCTTATGATCGGACATGCCCTATGGCGCAGTGATATAGGAAGCATCGGCCTACTAGAAGCCAGACTCCAAATCCCATTTTCGGGACACTACCGTTTATTCAAGTTCAGCACAGGTGCATATAAAGGCGTCCTCTGCTGAGTGAAAAGCTTTCGTATATCCAGATCTTGCTCCCGCACAAACACGCGATCATCTGCACTTGCAGCGGATAACCTGTTGCTGGTCGTCCTGGCTACTTTCGCTTCACGCGCGCAGTTCGCCGGCAATGTCTCCACAACCACTTGCAAATAAGGCGCCAGCAATGTGAAGGGCGAACAGCTTAGTGTTCCCTCTAAGAGTGGATTGTACGATACGCGTGAGCAACGCTGACATCCTGCGAGGACGCCGAGGCGATAAGCGCGGAACGCGCAAATATTTGCATTCGCATAGTGTCTCCATCTGGCATGGACGTGGTTAAGTCAACCACGGCCATGTTAGACTGCGTTGGGTCTAGTGTCTCAACATCACACAGGTCTGCTTGGAGGTCTGCTTTGGAGCAAGACCGGTTCTTCGATTATTCGATTCCACAGTTATTTGATTAGGAAATCTGGATAACCGGAGTGACCGGTTATTTGGTTGTTTATTCGGTTTTCACTATCCGGATGCTCAATTAAACGGATATTGCAGTACCAGCGCCGAAATTGGAGCTTTCTCTTTCTCTCTTGAATAAGTTACTAGTCATCTTTTCAAACGCTTGTCCAAACATGATCTTCCGCTCTTTATTGTCCTCACGTTTTCTGTTTATCAATTTGCCCTTGTTATAGCTCTATTTCGGGTAATATTACTCGCCAACTGACGCTGTGCCAGACTTCCGCTGTATAGTACAATACGACATACAACACGGGAAGAATGCGGTCACCGATTACAACCCCATAAACGTTTTGCGGAGCTGCACATAGTGGTATTTGCGTCCCAAATTTTGCTCACACTGCACGAATACGCTAAACGGGAGCTCACCTGGCTACGTCATGGCGTCCTCTTTGAATTAACTGTTAGGGACATCAAATGTTCAAGTCGCAAATTCGAATATCCGGATAGCCGGTTACGAAAACGGGATATCCAGATAACCGGTGGTACGCTAGACACGTACACACTAAGCTTTGCTGTTCGCTTTTTTGTCGGCCGAGGAAGGGTCAATAATTTTTTCGAAAGCATTTATGTGATCCGTGAATTGGTCACGAATGTGTACACTTGATAATGTTGTTCCTGCTGATGAATTATCAAAGTAAAGACCCACATAACTATTCACTTACATCATTTATAATCATACCCGATGAATTACACACACACACACACACACACACACACACACACACACACACACACACACACACACACACACACACACACACACACACACACACACACACACACGCGCGCGCGCGCACACACACACACACACACACACACACACACACACACACACACACACACCTTCCGGGTGTTTTTTGCTCGTGTTGTTGGATGACTGCTTGCTTCATATCCTTGTATTACAACACAAGCTAAATTATGATCCTTGAACAAATACAAGTGCTGATGTTTCTTGGGGGGAAATTACACTCTCAACGTTGCCTACTGCAATACGTATTCATTGCAGTGTTATTACATTTCTTCTTTCTGTTGTCTAACCGTGTTTGCGTTCCCAGCCTATAGCAAATTGCGAATACTCTCAAAAATTTAATTAGATCTTGGAGATCGAATGACAAGCAAGCAGCCTTTACTTTGGCACTAATCAAATCATACTCTTCCTCTTCCTTGTCCTGTCCTTGCCGATCTGAGGGGATTTTTATCTGAGTGGACAGTTCGCAATTTTAAGATCAGGCACGAGAAACTGTGAAGGAGGACGTATATCTAGGCCAACTTCGCCTAGGAGAGGATGCACATGCTAAGGAAATTCATTAAAGACTAAAGAGGGGTTTTCGAATACGAAGGCTAGTTAAAAATAAAAAATCTATGTAGATAATGTTTGTTTGAATTGAAGAATGTAAGTTAGGTTACGGTCAGTAGTGAACTCGTAAAGATGGTGTCGCAAGAAAAACCAGAGCAGAAACCTTGTTGCTTTGGAAACAAGAACGAAGTTTTGTCGAGGCAGTGAGAAGCGATTTTCGAGTAAATTATGTGTTCTAGCATTTTAGAAAGAATACATACTAGTGTAATTGGGCGGTAGCTTGATTGTTCCGAACGGTCACCTGCCTTGAACACCGGAACGACCTTACTTAATATCTAGTCATCTGGAAATGAAGAACTGGCAATCGACTTACTAAACATTATTTGTAATAATTTGGCATGAAGTTTCGTTTGCGCCTTCTACAATCTTTGTGATTATTTCGACAGGTCCGGAAGTGCCAGACGACTTCAAGTTCTCGATAAGTGTAGCTATGCCTTCAGTTGTAATGAAAATAGGAGCCATGTGGTTGAAATCATGGCTGTGAGTTCATGGCATTTAGAATCTGTTCATGTGTAAAAACGACCGAGAAGTAGTTATTCATAACATCCGCAAAACAGTCAGCAGGAACATTTGAGCCATTTTGATTGCGTAAAATAATGTTTTGTCGCTAGTTATGATTCGGTAACAGAACCTTTTAGAACTTTTTGGGTTTATCCCGAATGATATTGTGCAAGTGTTTATCAAAAAACTTCGTTCGAACGCCTTAAAAGATTCGTGCACGCCTTTCCAATTTGGATTGAGAGTCTGCATTTTTGGCGGCCGAGAATACACGCTTCTTTTTATCTAATAGTCGTCGAAGAGTGTTTGAAAACCAGTGCTTATCAGCATCACCAGGAATGCAGACAAAATGTACATTCCTCTTGATGTAACCATTTGGCATTAACGGTCCGAGAATTAGGCACTTTCACTGAACTGGTGAAGAAAATTTACCGGATCCTGGTTAATTTTCGCGGTGGCGGCTTTGTTATAGTCGCGCATTTTAATGACTGCTTGCGAGTAGGCATTGAAAGGGTTAGATTAAATAATAGCAGGTTTTGGTCACTAAGACCATTAGTGGACAAGAGAGACTGACACAACTCTGGCTTCTAGAAGAATTCAAGGTCAAGGATGTTGGTGCCACGCGTTGGAGTTTGAACAGACTGAACAAGAACAAAGGTAAGAATCAATTCAATAATTTTTTTTTGATTGGTGAGAACATGCTGAGAACTGCTACCAGTCGATATCAGGATAATTAAAATCTCCACAGAACACAAAGGGTGGGGATAGCCGCCCTACAGATATAGGAGGATGGAACAGTACTCTTCAACAAAAGAACAATCAGAGTCTGGTGGATGGTGGCAAGCGCAAAATATCGTTCTGCTAAGTGGAAGGGCTAGGTAAACGCAGGAGCCCACAGCTCACGGGTACTAAACATGAATTTGACGCCGCTTTAACGAGAACCAGAACATCGTGTCCTCTTCGGCCAGCTCTACCAAATCTACAGGCACTAAAGAATGCATGCTGCGGTTGTCCAATGGTCGTGTGCCTTTAAGAACGGACGGCTTACTGTTACGGAAATGGAGGGACCTGGACGCCCTTGGACGACTGGTTTGAGTGAAAATATAGCCAGAGTGAAAAAAAAAAGAACCTTATGGACTTCGAGCGTCACTATTGTAAGAGAATAACTGCTGAGGTGTGACCGGAGCAATAACATCTGCTGAACTATGACCGTCATTTGTGAGAGAGAATAATTGCTGAAGACCTCTGAGACGAATTGTTACAGCGTAAGCTATTATGAGAGCACAACAAGGCCCGTTTTTGCGCCTTAGTTATCTGCCGCCGTCGCCGGTGTCCGTAACTACTATCGCGCAAATTTTGAAAAAAATAACCAGGACCGAGGAGTATTCGACCTCTTCCTTTGCGTGGATTCAAACCCACACCCTCTCCGTGGCAGTCGAGCATTCTACCACTGAGCTACGCCTGTGCTTGAAGAATCATCGCTAAAAGACAGGTGTAACGTCTGCCGAGGAATCACCTTAACAAATATAATGTTACGTGGCAGGATAATAATACGCCACTACACGTCGCGGAAAGTGGACTGCATAACGAGTTCGAGGAATCAGGGGTGCATCCATCGTAGCTCCGCACCCGTTACAGAGGCATCATCAACATCATTATTATGAAGCAATCTTCTTCAACTTCTCCGCCATCATTATTATGAAGCGCTGCCCTTTGAAGCAGTTTTGTCGTATCGTGCCATGCGTCACGCGACAAGCGACGTGCGCAGCCCCGACAGCAACCTGACTTGACCTGATGGCGCCTCCTCGTAAGGTGCGGACCGCTGCTGAAGAAGCGAATCGCAGAGCTATGCGCGCGGCTTCAGCAAGGCAACGTCGGTCAAAACAGACAGCTGTGCAGAGAGAAGCCCAAACCGCAGCTCGCCGTCGACGCCGGGCCTAGACTTCGGTTCGTTCTCGGGAAAACGACGCCAACAGACTCTCTAAGATGTGCAATTATACAAATTTGCACGTTACAATGCCTCAGTAATTATGGCGTAGTGAGTACTTCCCTACTTGGCGAAATGATAAGAGTTATGGAGCAGGGGATACCCACCGCCTCTACTTGCACTAGTTTCCCCAAGCGTTTAAAATTACCTCTAAGAACGTCGCTCCTCCAGCTTACGCTGTCACTGTCCTGCGGTTCTGGCTCTTTTTGGCGCCGTGTTCTACAATGAAGTCCTTCAGTTCATTAGCAACGCCAACAAACGGAAGCGAGCAGAGACTGATGATCGTTTCAAGCTGCACTCGACAACGCTCAAGCACTCACAGCCCAGTCCTTCTTGGGAACATGCAGTTGTGCCGGATACGGGTTGCAAAATTGCGCAGCCACCGCATCACCCCGATGCGAGCCCGTCATTCTTTTTCCGATTCTCAAAGCTCAAGCGAACCTTCAAAAGTCACCGCTTCGACAATTTTTGCGTCATCCATTCGGCTGTCGCGTGCTTTTTCCTGGAGTCGGTTACTGCAACTGAGTTCCAGGGAGCCTTTGCAGCGTGGGAAGCAAGCCGGTACCTGTGCACCGTTGCCCAAGGTTCGTGTGATAAAAACTCATCTACTTCTGCATTTGTTGTACCACATTTGTCGCTAGAGAAAACATTGAACATCCCTCGTGTGACATCCTCCTCTGTTGCAGAGGTTTTCGCAATCCCCTGTGCGTTGCGCTTCATTACAACAATAAAAAAGGCGCAAAAATGGCTAAATGCTAAAGAGCAGTGAGAAAAGAACTTTAGATAGCATATTACTGCACGAGACGTTCAAAGAAAACACAAAAGCAAGTGCTATGAATCACGCAATTGGGCTTCAGTGGACTCCAGGACATTACAATATTCCCGGTAACACAGCAGCGGATGCAGCAGCAGGTCGTGCACACAGTAACGCAGAGACAGTGTGCAATGAAATCCGTCTCCTCCTGAGAAAAATGTCTTTTTATCACAGCAAAGAGGGTTGGTTTGACGAAAAATCAGAGAGATCGAACTTATTTTCTATTGACCCAGGCATACAACTATCGATTCCAACGAATCTGAACGAAAATAGAAAGTTTGAAACATTGGTGCACCGCCTGCGGCTTGGTACAGCGTTTACGTGGCACTTCCTCTATAGGATCAAACGAGTGTCTAGGCCGCAGTGCTCATATGGGCACCCAGACGAAGATATACATCATCCTCTGCTCGAGTGCACAAAGTACGATTCGCCACGGAGTGTAGTGCGAGCCACTTTGTCGCTTTTAGATAGAAGACGATTTAACCTAATGAAAGATCCTTGGTCCGTGGCCAACAGCGGTCCTTCAGAAAAGATCACTTTATGCACTAGAAAAATTCTTAGAAGACACAAATATCCTCTGGAAATATTAACTTTAGCTTTATTCCAAAGACCCAACGAATGACCTGTGTATTCAACAGTGTTCTTTGTTGTTCTCACGTGTTTCAGATTATGTCTAATTAATTGTGTTGTGTGTGTTTGTTTCGCATAGACGTTCATATGAACTGTTCCACTTACATGTGCACACGCGTGTACCAACTCTTCCTGTGTGAACGCCGGCACGTAACTCTGACCCATGCACTGTCGAACTGTATGTAGCGCTGACTCTTTTAGTGTCACTAGTGTGTGCGTCTTGTGAAACTCTACTTTCCTACTTTTATTTTTTACTTCTTTATTGAACTTTTGCTGGGATTGCTAAACGAGAAGGAGTAGCCGGTGCCGTACTAAAGGCACCAACCTCTCCTATTCACCACTTCAATAAAAAAAAGGGGAGACTATCGTGAAAAACATTGATCATTTGTACCGATCAGATCAATAAATTCCTTTCACCAGACTCAGTTTGATTACTTTACGGACATGCCATGTGGGCTTGCTTGTCACTCGTATTTTGTTCGTTGACTTTACTGCATCCCCGTGAAATCTACCGCCTTCAGGAAACAGCGCGCATGAAACACAGGACAAAAGCAGAAGGGAAACGCACAGGACAAGCGCTGCTTCTTTTCTCTTGTGTTTCATCCACGCTGTTTTCTGAAGATGTACGATCACCAACTCGCCCGAATGATCCTCCTTCTAAAATCACCGTGATAGGCTGTCACAGGAAGCAGCTGTTCAGTTGCTTGTCCTCTTAAGCACATCTTTTGCTTAGCAGAACAGTGCAAATGAACACCTCGCTAGCACACTACTACTATTTAAATGAAATCCGCTGCCGAAATATTAGACGAATATTGTATTGCAGGAAGGATCATCATCATCACCCTGTCTATGCCCACTGCAGGGCATAGGCCTCTCCCATCGATTTCCAATTATCTCGTTCCTGTGCCAGCTGTGACCAAGTTATGCCCGCAAACTTCTCGATCTCATCTGCCCACCTAACTTTCTGCCGCCCCCTGCCACGCTTGCCTTCTCTAGGGATCCACTCTGTTACCCTTAATGACCAACGGTTGTCTTGCCTTCGGATTACGTGCTTTGCCCACGCCCATTCCTTCTTCTTAATTTTTACTAATATGTCCTTAACACGCGTTTTTTCCCTAACCCACTCCACTGTCTTCTTGTCCCTTAACGTTACACCTATCATTTTCCGTTCCACTGCTCGCTGAGCCGTCCTCAATTTGAGCTGAATCCTTTTAGTGAATTGTCAAGTTTCTGGCCTGTAAGTGAGTACCGGTAAGATGCAGCTTTTATACACTTTCCTCGTCAGTGACAATGGAAACTTGCCATTTATTATCTAAGAATGTCTGCGGAATGCACTCGACCCCATTATATCCTCCTAATTATCTCAGCCTCATGGTTCGAATCAGGTGTCACTATTTGGCCTAGGTAGTTATATTCGCTCACTACTTCTAGTACGTCACCACCTATCTCAAACCGCTCGAAACGCAGGAAACGGCCCCATATGCACCAACACACTCACGCTTTCGTTGTAATTATTCGTGAGAGAAAATTCCAGTAGCTCCTGACTCGATACATAGAGCTGCCCAAGATGGATGACCATTTGTGGAGGGTACACACAGATGAACAGTATTGTGATTATTGGAGAATGCTCAGTCAAATCAGTTCAGTGACATTTAGGTTTTAATAGCCTGTTGAATATGATCACGTTTTTAGCGATGTGGTGATTCCTTCGTGGAAAAAAAAATACCACGAGGCTGCGAATGTAGACGCCGGAATGCGAGTTCTTCCATCACTTCACCGGCGAGTACGAAGTGCTTAAACAAGCCTAATTCACAATACCAAGCAACCAGTATGTAAATTATGCGAGCCGTTATTAACATTATGACGTCATGACTGTAGGCAGTAGAGAGATAACAAATTCAGTTTATCTTTTTGAATAGGAAGCCCACGTGTCAAACACAAGCGAATGCTCTGAGCTTCGAAATGACGTGGTGTCTGCCATCCCTGAACAAGAAAAAGAAATGTCGGATGTCTCGTTGGGATTTTACGAGCAAGTGCAATTAAATAAAATCAAATGAACTAAAAGCCCGCTTGGAATGGTATCTAGGCCGGCTGTTCGTGCGGCTCATGCAGTTTCGCGCAGCTGGCGACTCAGAGTGCTTGCAGCAAACTACGACACGCACATTTGCATTCGCGGAATGAGCACTGGGGCTATAGTGCTCAACAATTTTTGCAACCGGGTTATGGAAGGTTCACATATGTAAACGTGTACAATAGACCCATGCACAACGTTCGCAACCAACGGATTCAAAGCAGAAAAGAACACCCGTGAACACACAATTACGCAAGAATTAAAGAAAAGGAGAACAACTCCATATGATCACATTTAAAGCGCAGTGTCCCACTGCGATTTGGCTCGTGCGTCTCTCACTGTTTTGGCAAGTAAGGAATTAAATAATTTCGAAAGTTTTTTTTTTGTCTTCTTTTCCAGCCGCATGTGGATAACGTTCGCGACAAGTCCTTTAGGACAGGGATTCAACGTGTGAGATGAAAAAAGAAAAGAAGAATGGCTCTGTAATTGCACTGTAATGTTTGTAGCACTTCTCCCAAAACAATGCAGCAAAGTAAACTTTACCGATAACATGATGTACAACTTTGAGAACAGCCATCAAGAAAGAGGATCGCTCGTCTAAACGCTTTTAGGGGCACTAACTTGAGAAAACCCCCCTTCTATCGTATATATGCCACGCTGCATGGAAATGTATGCGTAGTTGGGGCTTCCGAACACCTAAAGTAATAACCGGAGTCGCGAGAAAAGTCAGAGAAAAGCGGTCACGTTGACATTTAACAAATTCTTAAGGTCTGATGAGGGATAAACCCACACCCCAGTGTAGGGTAGCTAACGGGTCTTCTGACTGGATAACATCTCTACCTTCCCTTCCTTATTTCTCTCTCTCTTAAGATATGGTTCGAGCACCAGAGTTGTGCAGATTAATAACACTGCGCCACTAGAGCTTAGAGCAAACAGAGATTGAATTGCTCAAACTACCCCACACTAATAAATTATGCCCATCTGCATATATCGTAGTTATCAACTTGAACTACGCACCACCACTGATATGGTGAGTTAGCAGTTTACGTTGCAAGAACAACCGCTATAAGTTAATTTGCCTCAAATTATAACCCATGAAATTATGAATTGATATCGCAATCTTGTAACAATGTAGTTGTTCTCATACTAAAACCATGTACGCATATCCCATTTATCAACTTGAACTACGCACCACCACTAACATGTTGAATTAGCATCTTACTTCGCAAGATCAAAAGGCATAAGCTAATCTGCCTCAAATTATAGTCCAATGGAATTGAATAAAAATATCTTGTGCCAGTAAGCTCGTATACTCAATCTTATTTTCCTTTTATGCACGATTTTTTTTCTCGCTCTCTCTCTGCTTGCAACACGTGTCTGCAGCATTCAATGAAAAATGCGCATAAAGCCGCCTGTTTCGCGGCCAGGTCTGGTGTTTGGAAATCCTTGTCTGTGCCAAGTACTTGCACGCGTGTGACGCGCCGCGTAGGGCTGCGACCGGCGATACAGAACAGGAAAGCAACCAAACGCGAAACAACGCGCACACAGTCGCATCAGGCAGATTTTATGTTTTTTTAACGGTAGGAAACGCGCTGCATTTGTTACTGACGCATAAAAAAGGACGATGAATATCTTTCATTCTATATTAAAAACGGCAAACTAATTCCTATTGCAAAAGTTTCACGAAGACATGCAAACCTACGCGGTATGTATACGAAATGGAATATGACAGTGATAAGGGTTTCCGAGAGTTAGGCCACGACATTCAACATTTAAAAAACACTGTAATGGTGATGAAGGGTCGGTGCACAAACTATTGAAATTTCGCATGCGAACAACAATGCGCCTCAAAGGGGTCTTGAAAACAATACGGGGCGACCCTTTTGTAATTTCCACTGCTTCGCTAAGCATTCGAACTGGTCATATCGAAGTATCTCGGCGCAATATTCAGTGAACATTAAATAACGACTGTTCGAGACCATAGCGTTTTTGCGCTTCCGAAACGACCATGCTACACGACAGGCGGACATACATATACGCACTGTTCAGTGACGTTACCGCAAGACGTCAGCATATCGGTAACCTTCATTTGGTCTGAAATTATATATTTATATGAAAGCTGGAAAGTGAGACGATAGTTGGATCAAGCACGTCACCGCGTGATCCCGCCGTACGGAAGCAAGGCTCGAGCACAGTTTGTTTTTCTACGGCCACCGTGGCAGCGCGAAATCTCGGGGACCATGGTGGCCACTAAGATGACGTCAGCTACACAGTTTAGGGGAGTGTGCAGTGGGAAATCGAAATCATGCTTGTATCGCTGTAAATCAACCTCCAGGGCATAACGAAACAATGCGCGCTATGGATTCTAGGGGCCAAATTCCGAATACGCACTTCGTACAAAAATTTTCACACTACGTTTCACGACACCCTTTAAGACACATGCTAGCAAGCCGGGAAACCCCGCCATGGTGGTCTAATGGTTATGACACTCGGCTGCTGGTCCGAAGGTCGCGGGATCGAATCCCGGCCGCGGTGGCTGCATTTCGACGGAGGCGAAGTGTTGAGGCCCGTGTGCCATGCGATGTCAGTGCACGTTAAAGAACCCCGGGCGGTCAAAATTTCCGGAGACCCCCACTACGGCGTCTCTCATAATCAGAGCTGGTTTCGGGACGTTAAACCCCACAAATCGAATCAATCAAGCCGCGAAAATCACTTTCCAGGAGGCATCGATTTCACGTCATCAAGCAGACGGTTTACCCTTCCCGCATAGGGTGGAGGAGTTTCTCACCTGACTGGATGCCGGCGCCGGCTACAAAGTAAAACGACAATTTTCATCGCTCGCAGGGGGCAGCCATTTCTGGCTGAGTAATGCGGGACAGGTAGGGCGAGTTGCAGTGACAGCGTTTTAGCCTGTACTGATCGCGTGTTCAGCGCATGCATTCGCTGTGCCGTCAGTTGTGACGTGACCGGAACACGTACTCCTCTGTGCCGGCCGCTCTGACAGCTGACAACTGGGATCAAGTTTATGGCTGTGTTTCTCTAAACGCGTGCTCGAGAGTGAAGCGTTCTGGTGTGTCGCAATGCGCGCGTGACCGCAGACGGAGCTTTGTCTGCCGGATCGGTTCACAAATGCAAACTAACCTAAAGTGTGGGTCATCAGATAAAAAAAATTGAGATCCATTCTTCTGGCCTCCATACCGGATAGTGTATAGCCGTAATTTAATAGAGCTCTGGAACTTTGTAGAGTATCCTCACGAGGCGTCACCACTCCACCGAAGTAACATCACTGGAAGCTGAGACACTAAATAACGCCATTGAACTAATCCGCAGCAAAGTCTAAATCCGTTAAAAGAAGAGGCAGCTAGCAACGAAATAAATGAGCTAGGTAACACGTTAAAGGGAGCATGGTTCCTTACTTCTCAAGAAAAGTTCGACGACGCTTAAGCGTAGAAGGCTTTAGCGGCATTGGTCCCCGTCCGCATGATCTTCTCGTGAGATAGTTACGTTTTCTTGTACACTAAAATTGCAGTCTCCGCTATCATGTGTGTAGGTGTTAGTTAAGCAGCAGTTTACTGTTTTTCTGACGGTATTTACATTGAGAATGTGAATTTTGTTCACTTACACCCCTGAGCCATAGCGGAGAGCTGGCCTGGTCGGGTGCTTCGGGAAAATGTGGTAGCGGCAGCGGCGGTAGATCGACATGATTAGTAAATAATAGCTATAGCCGCTCAGCCGGCCAGCGTGCTTAGCGAAGGAGCATGACGAAACGCAAGCAGCGGAACGCATGACGAAAGGAAGAGCAATTCCGGAGCGACGCCCCGCTTGTTTCACCAGAACCTACTGCTGCGCCACCTGTTGAACAAGTTTGGAGTTACTGTTGATCGAGCGGAGGTTTTACCTGCTGCATAAATTGAAGTTGCTGTGGAAAGGATGTCGCAAAAGTCATGCTTCATTCGATCACAGGCGTTATGTGGAAACACATCTTCGTTTTTGCTGCATGACATTACGACATGCCGCCGCCACTTGTGTTAGGGGCTGCCATCTTGCAAAACGCTCGCACGCTGGCCCGTTGCGTACGCTCCGCTTAAAGGGCCCCTAAACCATGCCTAAACCACCAAGAGGTCGAAATTTAGTTGTGGTGTTGGTTTTGTGCCCGTGTCCGCAACAAACACGTAGCCGCAAGAATTTTTCGAAACGGTGCCGAAATAGTCGAGTTACATGCGTCTGATTATTAAAACGGGGCGCTTGCTTGTTTCGCTCTCTCCTGCGCCCTCCGGCCGCTTGCCGGTGCCACCTCCTCGCCGAGTGCTCCTCCGAATGTCACGTGACATACATCGCCGGTGTCGCGCATCCGGTTGACGCGCCTCCGCCGGGCCCCCGCGTTCGCGTGTTTTGTTGGTGCTGTGCCAACGCTCTCTATTAGCGCTATCCGTCGTGTTCTGACAGTGCTGCAGTTTCTAGTCGGCTGTACCTCACTTGCACTTGCGTAGCGTAGCGCATTTGCGAATTCACACGCGAACACCCCACGAACGACACACGACGAGGAAAACAAACAGGCAGGGAGCGCGTGCATTTGCTAGCAGACTAACCGGAAGTTGACGTTCTCCTTCGACCAATAAGCGTAGCTCGGACTCTTCTGACGTCACCAGAAACCACAATGTCGTCGCGGCTAACTTTGGCGGAGAGGCGCACGGGATTGTTTTTCGAGTTTGTGGCGCGGCCGCGGCGCGTAGCGCTGCCGCATTTGACATCGTTCATCGTGACGGCATTCTCAACTTGATGCGCGTGTTAACTTGAAATGTTCAAAAAAATGTCGGGGTGGTTTAGGGGCCCTTTAAGAGACAAAATGAGCGGGGGAGCGGCTCGCTCATTTCGTCTCTTCAGCGGAGCGTATGCAGTGGGCCAGCGCGCGAGCGTTTTGCAAGATGGCAGCCCCCAACACAAGCGGCGTCGGCATGTTGTCATGTCATGCAGCAAAAACGAAGATGTGTTTCCACATAACACCTGTGATCTAATGAAAAATTACTTTTGCGATATACTTTTCGCAGTAACTTCAGTTTATTCGACAGATAAAAACCTCTGCTCGATCGACAGTAACTCAACATTGTTCAACAGGTGGCGCAGTGGTAAGTTCCGCTGAAAGAAGCGGGGCGTCGCTCAGCTATTACTCTTCTCTTCATCATGCGGTCCGCTGTCCGCTCCGCTCCATCGCTGGGCCCGCTGAGCCGCTCAACTATTACTCCCTATTACTCCCTAATTATTTCCGCCGTGAACTCCTACGCTGACGCCGTCAGCGACGCCGGTGCTGTCGGCGTCAGCGTATGACACCGAATTTTCTGTGACACGATCGCTATCCTGCTAAAGTGAGCTGGAGACTGGAGGAAAGGAGACATTAACGTATAATTATAGTATCAGTGACTTGTTCTTTACTAGCAGAAACTAACGTGCGAATATGAGGCGCGATACAGTGGGAAATAACTTAATATTTCCTTTATTCTCGCTTTATTTTCAGTTTTTTTTTTTGAACTGCAAAATAATTATGACCGCCCAAGGTTCCTTAGCGTGCACCCAAGCCTAAGTACATGGTTGTACTTCCATTTCGCCTGCATTCCAAATAAGCCGGGAGTCGAACCTGCGCCTTGTAGCTTAGCACCGCGAGGCCTTGTCAACAGTGGCAAAAGTAGACCAACGAGATAAGTTTGGAAATAGGAGAGGGACAACAAAAGTAGACCAACGAGATAAGTTTGGAAATAGGAGAGGGACAAACGTACAACACGAGGTGCACCGGCGCAAGGCATTTCCACTCTGGTATTCCAAGAAAAAGAAACATATCTCAGGCATAGCATGTTCAACTAAATTAGGTTATGCAACCTAGCTCTGCATCATATTAATCGATGGTGAGTTCAAGCCCCCACGGCCTTTTTAGCAGGGCAAGCATATGCGTCAGATATTTTGTTCGTCCTTGAATCTTCGTATTTCAGAAAAAAGAAAGGTTGATTGACGCTTGTCAAAGCGGGACGTACAAGCGGTGGATGCAAATTAGCTGGATTTTAATACGTTTGTACTAAGCGAGGCACAAGTGAAAGTTTCCTCTTAGCTGAAAGAATATCCGTGCTGGTCAGGGGATTGAACCCGGGACCAACGCCTGTCCGTATCGGTAGCTGTATACTAACTAAGCTAACGAGGAGGCTAGCACTCGACCGCGTGAGGGTGTAATGCCGCTCGAAACACGGGACAATGAACACTTTGCAGGATCCCGCAAAAGGTATTTGTCATATATGGTTTCATATATACTCACGTCCCATTTACAAGTATATCACCTTGCTAACCTGCAATGACTGATTTCAGGGGTTTCACGTCCCAAAACCCCGCTACGATTAAAAGAGACGCCGTAGTGGCGAGCTCCGGAAAATTTCGACCATCTCGGGGTTCTTTAGTGCACTGACATCGCACAGTACACGGGCCTCAGCGTGTACTGTGCGTGTACTGTGCGGGTCTCAGCGTGTACTGTGTAATGCAGCCACCGCGGCCGGCATTCGATCCCGCGACCTTCGGATCAGCAACCGAGTTTCATAGCCACTAGACCACCGTGGCAGGGCAGTTGATCTGCAATCGTCTCTGTCTTACCGTGTCCCACTCTTAGTACATTTTTGGTGGAGTGAAATACGTTACATTAAAAGGACACTAAATGAAACAAGAAAGTGTTTTGGACTGATATGTCATTGTTCGGGAGCTAAATCATGGCCGTAATTGAATATTTGTGAATTCCTCGTCCAAACATTGAGGAGAGGACGTCCCGGACCCCATTCCATTATATCGTATTCTTGCCAGATTGGCTCAATCAGGAACACAAGGCGTGAAACACGCCGTGTTACGCCTCTGGGTTCCTTAAAACGTAATTTACGTCTGTTTTACCCATAAATAATTAGGAAGGCGTAAGCAGTAAAAGTAACTCAGAGCTGGCGTCGCCACTTGTGTTTTGTTTCTTGCGCGTTTTCTAGCGTGCCAAACATCTTCGCCGCGTGAGTACTGCCATTGGTAATGTAAAAAGTTCATTACATAATATCACAAAAGACATTTCTCACTTGACTGCCCTTTAACGGCGCACTGCTGAAGAGCGATCATTTCAAAGTTTGTTCATTGCCAAACTGCTGTTCTTTTTTGCCGTGTCGCGAGAGGCAAACTCGTGTGACGGCCAGAAACTACTACAATAACAGCTTCAACATGCTAAGCAGTCATTACGTTGCAACGGGAAGGGAGGCCGGAGAAATCACCTGGTTACAAAAAAAAAATTCCATAAATACAGCGACTGAAATACCGACGAAGCAAAGCCAGCTACTCATAGCTAGCACCTAGATACACACAATGAAAAGGGCAAAGTGAAAGAGACGACGGGGATTGCGTTCCTGTTGGTAGGTATACGTCCACGTGTTGTTTATAGCTTTCACAGGAAACATATGAGACAGAGCGGCGAGGGCACCGCGCTAGAGGCATATGTGCCCTGTTTTTTGTATACCTTTGTGTCATTATCGCCTTTGTCTTGTTTTACTCATTCTGCTTGGCGAAGGGAACACCAGGTGCTTCCTATTGGAGCCACGTGAGCCCCTTCAGTCAGGGAGCAAACATCCTAGTGTTGTCCTTCACACGTTTCTGACCTGTTTTCTAGTGCGTTTTCTATCCTGAAATTTCGATAAATTAAAGAGCGTATGGGCTACGACCTAATCTGCCTATAGCTTGCCAAGCACATTTGCCAGAAGAGACAGAAGGACAGACGAATGCATCCGGGAACAGACATGTCGTACAGTACGACCCTGTTACAGTGAATGGAAAACAGTGGACATGTGCGTCTCACGCACTAACGCAATGAATAAACTCAAAAGCTACGTACAGGGGTAACAGCGGCATTGACACCGAGAGCCGCAAAAAGCGGCAGAGCCAGGCAGGAAGCTTGGTACTTTGACAATACTACAACGTTTCCAAGAATAATACGCGGTCGATTCGAGCAGGACAGCGTGGGATCTATCTATCTATCTATCTATCTATCTATCTATCTATCTATCTATCTATCTATCTATCTATCTATCTATCTATCTATCTATCTATCTATCTATCTATCTATCTATCTATCTATCTAAAAGCAGCTGCGCCAATGCCGCTACTGATACTGCCCAAAATTTTTTTGATTATCGTCTGAGAAGGCATATGGTGCTCTTTTAGGTGCCCGTGAGAACTAGTACATCAGTACAGGTGACAAATTTGGTAGCTTTTATACTTTAATTTGAAGTACTCAAAATGCGGTACGTATACCTTTACACACGGTGCTAAGTCTATGCGTCAGTTTAAAAGGCAACGTTGACCCAAGCGCCTCTTATAGCTTAGTTTTGGGGGGATTAGAACTTTTCGGACGCGTGAAAATATGAAGTCTCAATGCATCAACGCAGTTTATGACGCGATATTTTGTTATGACTGAACGAGCACTTTTTGCGGAAGGTAATCAGAAGCTTGAAAATAGGAGTTGAGACAAATACATATAAAAACTACGATTTCTGTGCCGGCTAAACCGCCACGCTTGCAGCTCCCGTAGACGCTAGCACTTCGCAGTTTCCCATAACGGCTGCAGGAGCGTTTGTATTGGCATCCACCACAAACGGAACGCTAGCGTTCGCAAACTATCACTCAAAGCCGAAAGCTGCTAAGCGGAACCAGCAAGGGCATCCAACTAAACGTAACAGTCCAGATACAGAGTTGCAAACGCTGAAATGAGGAGTCGCTGATTGAGGTGTTCATGAACGGTTCAGTCATCAATGCCTTCGTATAAATGTACACAGCGTACAAAATACATGGAAGAGGCTACAAACGACTTCACTAATCTCCGCCAGAACGAAGTGCGTAGACGAAGAGCGACAGAACACGGTCACGTCGACTCTTGACTGCAGTACGAATGAAAAATACGCACAGGGTGAGCCTGTGTGAACTCTTTCTCGGTACCTTCCGTAGAAACGCCGATTTAATGCTGTTCCTTCACGGCAGTGACCACCTGGATCACCATCGTGTCAATAAAGGAGAACCCCACATGATCTATAATGTTGTCAAGAGAGTAACGAGTCGACGTTGAAGGTGTCCAACTAAATTAAGGAGTAGAAATCACTGAAGCCAGAGTGTTCTAGATGCGCTTCTTCAAAAAAAAAAAGCAAAAAAAAAAGCAAGTGCAGTAGCGGCCGTTGAGTCCGTGCATTCGTTTCGGTAATTTCACAATACCGCGCTGTTCGCATACTGTATTCATGTTTATATTTTCTGGATTTAAAATATGAAAAGATAGATCTAATGCTGTCATATGATAGAAGCACATACCGCTTAATGTTATAAATGAAAATTTAATGTGAATCTTTGTATAGTCACACTAGCATTGCAACTTATTTATTCACACACGTGCTTAAATGGCATGTGCTTTCACCAGGCGTCGATTTTATAGAGATTCACTCAAAGATACATTTCTGAACACCTATTCCTGCTTAAAAATAGCCTTCCCTACGCGTGGCATCTGAATGTGCAACGTCAGTCGTTTGTGGCCAAATAATAGGCGTCTTATTATATTATTATTCGCAGACAGTATTATTCGCCGACACAAGGAGAACCTGAACGAGGGTCCAGATGGTCGAATCGTGATCACTTTCCTAGGACAGAAATCGCCCCTACTTTGTCCAACAAAAACGCGACATCTTTCAACTCGTTATTACAGTTGGCAATCTTTTCGAAACGTCAGGCGGTAAATTATTTGTTGCACGCAATTGGTAAATTGAGTTACATACTAGAGTTACGTGTTAATATGCCTCAATAAGAGTGCGCGTTCGGGCGAAATCGCACTGTTCGACCAACACAAGAAGCAGGTTTCACCTAATAAATGACAGTGTTGCGAGAACATCTACAGAGGGCTGTCGATTTGAATTACGATAACCATAAATTTGCACCTGAAACTACATCGGCGTGATCACTGCGTGATGCTAGGCAAACGCCACGCCTTAGGGATGAAACGACGCAGCTTTAGAACTTCAAATTGGTGCATTATTTTCTCTTACCTGCACAGCCTGGTCGTGCACTGTGTCTCCTCAGCCGAAGTTTGAATTAACGTGTTTTCAGACCGCACGAGCTCATTCTAGTGACGTCGCTGCAATCGGTGACCCTGAAGCTAGCGGAAAAAAACAGCTGCTGATCATTTTTGAAAAAGAAAAACGGTGAAACTGTTGGAGTGCCGGACGTGAAACACTTGACGGAAGCAACGTCACGAAGTAATGCAAAGGAACGACAACTGTTATCAGTTCTGTGCGATTCCGCAGGACACGATTTCATGACGACTGTTCCGCGCTCCTAGCTATGGATGATACTGCGAGTTGCGAAGTGATTTACAGAAAGTGGTGCCGTGCCTCTGATAGAGAGAGATTATTATTATTATTATTATTATTATTATTATTATTATTATTATTATTATTATTATTATTATGGGCGGAAGGCAGGGAGGTTGACCGGAAGGAAATATCCAGTTTGCTACCCCGCACTGGGGAAGGGGTGAAGGGAGACAGAAAGGGATGGAAGAAAAGAATAAAGGGAGAAAGAGAGAGGTGACACAAGCACGGCATGTGTCAGAGACGGTTCACGAGGCCCGTTGCGCGCAAAAACTTCAGCACAGCCTTCGTGGCTTTCTGCTGCGAGACTCTATCGTTCCGGCATTCCAATATGGTTTGCTCAGACAGCGGTCGACCATCAAGGCGTGACAATTCTGCGGCGAGAGACTGTCGCTGAGAGCAGTACCCAGGGCAATCGCAGAGGACGTGCACAATCGTTTCCTCGCTGCCGCAGTGAATACAGGCAGCACTGTCTTCCAGTCCAATGCGATAGCCGAAACCTTCTTGTGAATGACGTGCCTAGCCTCAGGCGGCAAAGTACGGTCGTTTCAGAGAGGGTTAGTGCACGCGGAACTCGAAGTTTTAGTGACGGGTCGAGGCGGTGGAGGCGGGTATGCAGAAGACCAGGAGTGTTCCACTGCGCTATAGCCACATCACGCGCAAGCGAGCGAAGTTTTCATACTGCATCTGTTATTGACAGTGGGATGGCTTGCAGCACTCCAATTTCGTGAGCATGTTTCGCAGCATTATCCGCGTGCCACTGATAGAAAAGTGTAATATGCATATCAATGCAGGGGCACAAAACGAAGGCTTCCAGTTACTCAACGTCAGCTTTGTCCATTTCACTGGGTTCCTTCAGTGTTAGGATGTTAGGCCTTGTGGGGCCACACCTCAGGCGGTTGTGAAACAACGTTTCATTGTTGAAGCGAAACGATCCCGCATGCACCCGTCAGCATAGGCAGGAGAGCCAATGACTAGAGGATAGTGATTGGAGACCTCTAAAGAATCATCTTTATAGTGGCCACAGTCATCGCCATCATCAGGCTGACAATACCCACGGTAGGACAAAGTCCTGCGCTGAATGTTTACAATTAACTCGTTCCTGTGCAAACAGTGGCCAAGGTGTCCTAGCATACTTCTTGATGTCCTCTGCCGACGCGCTGTTGTCCCAAACAGCACTTGGATGGATGGATGGATGGATGGATGGATGTTAGGAGCGTCCCCTTTATAACGGGGCGGTAGCCCGAGGGCCACCAAGCTCTACTTTTATTTTTGCCTCTACAAACGTTTGTTTTCCCGAATAACACATATTTTCCCAACTAATTTTCCTCCTCGCCTACGTATTTTATCTATTATCGTTCCGCTGTGAAGTAATAATCTTGCCTGAACTACCTTGCGTTTCTCTCTGCTCCATACCTTTGCGCCACCAATACTCTAGCGCCTTTTACTTATCACTATCGCCGACATGTACAGCTTTCCCACACTATCCCTGAAACCCATGGCCTCCTGCAGGGAAGTGTCCACAGCTACACCTGGGTGGATATCTGTACATTCAATCAAGGTATGATCTATCGTTTCCCTAGCTTTTCCACAGCACGTACATGTATCCCCTTCTTCATTGAATTTCGCTCTGTGACATTTCGCTTGCTTTCGACATCCCCTCTGTTGCCTTTGAAGACTATGCAACTCAGTCTTCCATAACTTCGAGTCATCCGGAAGAGCCAGCTGCCACTACGCGTGCGAAAAGAGCATCACCACAACCAACTTCCGGCTGTAAACGCGCCTCTGAGCCGCTAATCGCTTCCATAATAGACGGAGATGTCGCAGGAGGTGCCTCCAGTAGCGGATCACTTCGTGCTGCTGAAGCCTTGGATGCCGATTACGCTTGAGTAAAGGGCATAAGGTGATGGCTGCTGCGCTTCAAGACACTGCATTCTTGTGCTTCTATAGCGGGCCACAGTACTGGGAACCGGAGGGTTCCTGTGACCTGGCAGTCAGCACATCCCTTTTATGCACCACGCCGGTCCTCGCATCATCGCGTGCCGATATTTCCTATGCAAGCAAAAACGTGTCATATATTCGCTCGCAATCCGCGTTTACTTTCGTTGTGTATCGGTTAAGACAGGGTGGATGCATAAGGAAAAAAAAAAAGAAACATTGCTAAAATATCATTAAAGGCCGGGTCCCTCGATATACTATTCACCTTCTTTCGATTTTTGTAGTAAAATCCACCAGACCGCGCTTCTTTGTTTTTGTTGTTGGTGGTTTTAATTAAAGTTGTAAAAATGACGCCTGATATTTCCCATGTCGAATTACCACATCTCAATATGTCCCGGCTCCAAGTTGTACACGCACAGTTTTGAGTCAGCGCTGTATCTGCTTGCGTTGCCTTCGTCGTCTCACGTTTTTTTTTCTTTTTGCGGCACTATTCCTGTTTCTTTATTGAGTAACTATACCTGTTTTAGTTAGTAGAAAAGACGTCGTTTTTCAAGTATGTTTGACCGTACTAGTAGCGTTGATCGTTAATGGGAAAACATGTCGCAAGCAAGATTATTTATTTGGAAGGAAATGAGAAAAAATGTTTAACAGCATTGTTCTAACAATATTGTACATTTCAGTAAAATATCCATTCATTGCAAGACAACTACAGAAACATCAGAGCAAATGATGGAAATATAAACGCCTTGAACTCCAAGCAAGTTTTATAAAATTATCGTGTTGTGTTCCAGAAGACAGTCCTTATTTTGAGGCGAAACGCTTCTCGGCCGAGGATTGAAGAGCGCTTCCATTCTGAGAATGTGTATGGCCCGCGAATCTTTAGAGCGTCATGCATTATTTTAGAAACATGAAAGTATTTAAGTAGATTCCTACGCTGCGCGCATTGGTGCACAGCTTATATAAGGAATAGAATGTGGCGCAAAGCTAGGGAAAGAAACCTGAGAAGACAGCACAGAGCGTCAACTATCAACTAAACTATTTTAACCAGACCACCCGAATATATCGTATTAAAAAATGGGCATCCAGAGAGACCGAAGCGCACCTCATGCTAACCGTCACCCAGCAATATCAATAAAGCTACTTCACAACGCTATCTAAAAATAAACGTTGACTCTTCTACAAATAAATTGGAGGCACGCTGATGCATCCATCCCCCTTCTTTATGCAATGCGTGGCAAGCACATCACGTGTCACGAATTCACGGCTCCTTCCCTATCACACGCGTGTGTAAAGAATAAAAACTCTGTGCAGAGTACGGAGCGCAGTGGCAGTGTCACTATAACAAGCCCATAATAGATTATGCTTGCAAAAGATTGATTGATTCTTGTGTTTTACGTACCAAAACGATGACAGGACTATGAGAGACACCGTAGTGCAGGGCTCCGGAACTTTCGATCATCTGGGGTTCTTTAACGGGCAGTGACAACGCGCGGTACATGGCTCTCGACCTTTAGCCTCCGTCGATGTGCAGCCGCCGCGGCCTGGATTCGATCCAACGAGCTTCAGATCAGCAGCCGAGTACCATATTCGCTAGACCACCGTGGCGGGACTACGCTGTAAAAGAGAGGCGTAGCCACACGCAGCACCGTGGAACGACAGCTATGGACCCACTCAATTCTGAAGCGATAGAGATATTTACACGTATCCCGGTGTAACAGTACTGACAAATACCTTTGTGATTACTGTTCTAATCACGGTATGCTTCGCTGACCATCTCAGGTTATTGGCTACAGTTAAATCTGTAGAGCACCCTTGTAGGCAAGACTGCCTTGCAGTGGTGGGGTAGTTGATACGAATGCATTCTAACACAAACTGTGTGCTCCACTTGCCGCCTGCTCTTGAAATGCACACGCTGGCATGTTCAGATACCCACAATAATGGTGTCGTGGCTGTTAACCCACGCAGCTGTGCATCGCCAAGAACGTCACGATGATACCGTCGGGTAAATGCACAGAGATACGTTGGACTGGGGAAAAATACAGCTGCGCTGTAAATAGCACTTATTTGATTTGTTTTCCTTCTTAGCACACTGTACATTAAATTTTTTGTGCGCACTGAGTCACGTTGTTCCTATTTCCATTTTCCGCTGCAAATCACAGGTGGAGTGTGTATGTTTCATTCGGTGACTTGGCTATTACTAGTACTTGCGGAAACAAACTAGGTAATAAGAGAAAGAATACTCAGTATTAAGATCGGTGAGCTGACCTAAATGCCTGAGAAGTGAAAAATTTCCTTATCGATGTTACGTAAGGGGCGCGCATGCTTCGGGTGCGTTATTAAGTTGTCTAAAGTCGAAGCGGGACGAACAGTTTCGGATGCTTTTCATGTTTACAGAATAATCGTAGCATGACGCGTAATGTCCGCACTGCAACGAACGAAAGCATAGCTTTTTATTTTATTTTTCTCTACATCTACGATTGAAAGCACCTGGGAGCACCTTCCCAGGTGGGAAAGTACCTGGGAAGGGATGCCACTTGGGAAGTTTTTTCGTATATAAGATAGCCTGTGTTCTGACGCATTAATTTGTAACTCACGCATTTTCACAGCGTACTTCCAGAAAATATGAAGGTCCCTAAGGTGCCAGTATTCCCCAGAAAGGCTGAAAAAAATTATATATAAAAGCTGTCACCTGGTATTGACCCTCCCTGATTTTTCAAAAGGTCCTGAAAAAAACATTCTAAATCAGGTTTCTTTCTTCTGTGAAAAATACAAGGCAACTTCAAAAGCTCAGCATGGTTTTTTTAAATGTGGGTCCACTGAATTTGGTCTTTTTGACTAAAATATATACTGCAGAAGTTCGAACACAGCCTATGAACAATAAGCATATCACTTCGCTTCACTTCACTTTATTACCTTAAAGACCCCAGTTAAGGGGTATTACATATGGGGTGGGTTTACAGATGAGGGTTACAGAAAGTTATCTTCATGACGAACAATAAGCAGATAAGTTGTCCGCAAAAGTTGATGAGCACGTGATGGCTGCATTGTCACAGGTGAGGCCAGCTCCAATCCACTGCTCTGCGAAGAAAGAATGCGGCCGCAAAAGTAGTAGTGCGAGCACGTGCGCGTGCAACTGAATAAGATGAGTCGTGCTGTGAGATATGCGCGTCGGTGAGATGATGTACGGTGCTTGGTTGAGGGAACTGTGAAATAATTTGTGGCAAACATAGACTGGCAGGTGATGCGCGGCGACGCACAGAAATATTAATTAGATCATTTTCACGTTTTAAGGATGATATGCTGATGTCGTGTGGATATGTAGAATGAATGAACCTAGTGGCACGACTTTGTACAGATTCGAGTTCTTTTGTTGCATACTATAGTTTAGATGTGATGAGGGATCACGGATCAGCTGACTTCACGCATGCCTTTGATTGAATTAATCATGGCATATTGCTATACAAAAATATAAGATATAAAAAAATATGAATTAGAGGGGTTGCACTTGAAGTACTACAATCTTAATAGCAGACGCCAGTTTGTTTCCGCAGGCAATATTATGTCTTGTAACCAAAGAAACCTATTTTGTGGCGTCCCATGCGGCAGCACTCGGGGCAGGATGTTCAACTTATCCGCTAACGGCATCTATGAAAAAGCTAAATTTATAATTTTCGCAAGCGACAACGTTATTTTCATCTCGTCTGATTCAGTGCGAGGTCAGTGAACGTAGAGAATAACAGGTGGTCGAAATTTCCGCAGCCCTTCACTATGGGCTCTGCAATAATCATATCGTAATTTCGGAACATGAAACCCCCGAAATCAAATCAGTATATCGTCTGATTCCTACGCTTATTTTATTACGACAGCAGGTATCCTTTTGTGAAGTCTGTTCCGCCGGTCAACCGAAAACAGCTTAAAAGTAAATGCGGAAAAAAACAGTAAAGGCCGCACAATTTCCTACCAAAGGTACGGGTCTTCCGTGCCATCGAACACAAACGTATAGGCTTAAATATACAGAACCTGCTCATACTGTAAAGGTGTTGTGGGTATATACTTCACAAGTAATGTGCAATGGGACGGCAATGCGTGCTGCGTGCTCCAGAAACGCAGCCACGTAACGCGTGTTTTAAGTAGTAATAGATACGTTTTACCAGTCTCTGTGAAGTTCTTAATTTATAATACTATCTGTGATTGATAGATTTGTGGGGTTTTTCGTCCCCAAACCACTATGAACTTATAAGAGACGCTTTGGTGGAGGGCTCCGGAAATTTCGACCATCCTGGGGTTCTTTAACAGTGCACTGACATCGCACAGTACATGAGCTTAAACATTTCGCCTCCATCTAAATGCTGCTGCCATGGCCGGGATTAGATCTCGCAACCATCGGATCAGCAGCCGAGTGCCATAGCCCCTCCACAGTGGAAGGTTTTTTCTATTTATGTGTAAAATCATTATGCACATGTACGCGGCAGCACGATTGAATACCTTGAATACGTTACCTCATGTAACGAAGAAGATGATTGATGCAGTCGCTTATGTGCACCACATGGCCCATACTGAAATCCTATTCAATAAACGCAATATATACTAAAGCCCATAACATATCAAGCACACATAAGTTCAGCGCTAAACGTAACAACTTGCTTTAAAGGTGACCATTTGACATATCTGTCTGGTTGGGACGAAATTAAAGGTGAAAAAAGGGGGAACACCAACCAAATTATAATCATCAAAAGTAAAATTTACTCCTAAAGATGACAAAAAAAAAAAAAAACCCTGACGTTTCGGGTCCCACTCGGACCCTTCTTCAGGGGTGACTGGAGGGCACCAGATAGCAGCAGTGCTTATAAGGCCTTTTTTTTTTCTTGTTTCTTTCTTTTTTCCTTTGTTCTTCTTTCTTCCTTCCTTTCTCACTTTCTCTTTTCCCGGTTCTTCAAACCGAGGGGGGTCATGCTAGTGTTGAACCTGGTGCCGGAGTCCGGCACCTGTTTCATGTGTGAAAAAAAAAAAAATGTGTGAAGAGACGGTCCAATGGCAAGTGCCAGCACTGTGGGGTGGTCGCCGATGCCTACCACATCGCCTGGAGCTGTCAACGTTCTCCAGCCTTTAGCCCCTCACCTAACCATACCTGAGAGGAATGGGAGGGGGCCCTGCTTGGTTGCTTACGCCTACAAACCTAAAGGACTTCACATCATATGCTTACTAGATTGTGGCGCGAGAACCATTTCGTGAAAAGGGATAGAACGAAGAAAGAAACAGTGAAGCTCCAACTACCAAGTGTTCAATGACAAACGGGGAAGATGCACATAAAGAATACACGTTTTTGAGCTTGTGCAGATAGCCAAGGTGACGCTGTAAGCCGCGTTTTGATTGGAAGCAGCATGCACGCCTTGGGATGCCGATATCTGTCGTCTGCTTTTATTTTGAATTTGTAAGTTGAATAACTTGCGTTTGCCTGCATCGATCTCGAAAATTCTTTTTGCATTTACCTCAGAACAATACAACGAACCCGTTTCGATGCAAAACTCAGCGAATAAAATATGGTTTCAGGGCCCCTTTAAAGGTGACCATTTGACAGAGATCTGTCTGGTCGGGACGAAATTAAAGGTGAAAAAAGGGGAACACCAACCAAATTATAATCATCAAAAGTAAAATTTACTCCTAAAGATGACAAAAAAAAAAAACCCCGACGTTTCGGGTCCCACTCGGACCCTTCTTCAGGGGTGACTGGAGGGCACCAGACAGCAGCAGTGCTTATAAGGCCTTCTTTTTCTTGTTTTTTTTTCTCTTTCTTTCCTCTCTCTTCCTTCCTTTCTCTTTTTCCGGTTCTTCAAACCGAGGGGGGTCATGCTAGTGTTGAACCAGGTGCCGAACTCCGGCACCAGGTTCAGCACTAGCATGACCCCCCTCGGTTTGAAGAACCGGAAAAAGAGAAAGTGAGAAAGGAAGGAAGAAAGAAGAAGAAAGGAAAAAAAAGAAAGAAACAAGAAAAAGAAGGCCTTATAAGCACTGCTGCTATCTGGTGCCCTCCAGTCACCCCTGAAGAAGGGTCCGAGTGGGACCCGAAACGTCGGGTTTTTTGTCATCTTTAGGAGTAAATTTTACTTTTGATGATTATAATTTGGTTGGTGTTCCCCCTTTTTTCACCTTTAATAACTTGCTTGTAGAACTTGCAAAGCGTGAATTTATACCGTTATAACACTCGTACACCAGAAATGCGGAGGGTTCCTCGCTTTATGCTTGTGAGATGCTGTGCAGTATCCTCCCAAGACCGCTGAATTAGGAGGACAGAGCAGGCTGAGGAATTGACACTATCGGAATGTGAAACTTTGTTGCCTTCGACTCATTGCGCTGCGAATGTTAATGCATTATGTCCTTCATGTATTGCATGTTCTGAAGCACATGATATTTACTTATTTTTATTGCTGAAGCATCTCGTGTCATTGTTTGACCTACTCTCTCTCTCTCTCTCTCTCTTTCGTTTCTCGTGTGTTGTATAGTTGTCATGCGTTGTGATCACTATAGACAGTGTGTTGTATAAAGTGTGTCGTGCGCCTACCATGCAGTCATGTTGTCCTTAATGGGGTGAGGTTTCCTCAGACTGTGCGTCTGCGGCTTTTCTTTCCCTCATCCACCTGCAATTACCACTATTTTGTGCGTGTGTGGGTAAATGTAAATAAAATGAAATCAAATAAGGGAACTTTTTATTGCACCGTAATAACCAATGGAAAGGCACAAATGTGCATTCACTGGTTTACAATCACAGTTTTTATCGGCTGACTGTACCAAATGCTCTACGTAGTTGATGCACGGTGTCATTTCTCGATAGAGCGTAGCCAGACACGATACTCCTTCTTTTACTGGCGCTAGCTCCTGGCGACGTTGTATCTCTTGCACAGCACCTCCGATGCAACTATGGATGAATTGTTACAGAAGTAAAAATTTGTGTCGTAGGTGTCACTAATAACCTAAGTTGAAAACAAACAAATAAATTGGCCGCGTATCTGCATGCTTCGCTGCAAATGTCGTCGAAAGACGATAGTGTTCTGCCGGCCGTACTACGCTGCGTGAGAGATGGACGCCATCTGGCAGCGCCGTCGTGAAACATGAGCTTGTGCAGAATCCGCGGGCAACTGCCAGGTGGCAGCACCAAATCGTCGGCACAGGCCTTTTTCGTGCATAGCGTCGCATTTTTAGCGCAGCCTGACAAACACTAGGGTGTTTAGAATTACGTATCTATGCATTTTCCAGTAAAGGAACACACCGCCTAATACTTACGTACTGATGTCGCGCCTCAGATATGCGTAATATTTGCTTTTCAATCGACAGTGTTCACAAGTATGAACGCAGCTACCAGTTCAAGATGGCTGGGCGTTAGGCAAGTGCTTAAACTTTGGCCGGGTGGCTGAATCGTATGATAGACAGACAAACAGACAGACGAAAATTTCTGCGTTCAGGTATCCCAAGAAATCATGACAGCTCCACTGAAGTGAAAGTTGGGAAGGTGCCAAGCATGCGGTGGTGTGCCGGTGTTTTCCACAGGAACACGTCAGTCGCTGCTGATGGGCTTGCTTTTACCGTGGCCACGACGACGACGTTATAGAGGCCGACAGCCCGGGGTCACTAAAGGAAATTTGTTAAAATGGCTTCTGGTCGCATACAGCTACTTGGTTCCCGGCGCACATGGAGTCAGTGGAGGTAGCCCCGCGTAACCTCAACGAGGTGGCGCACAGGGAGGCACGAGGATTAGTGTGCCGTGCACTCCCTGAAGGGGCTGGACCTCTCGTTCCCGAGTTCAGGGACCAGCTGTTAACGTACAACGAGATCACAAAGCACTATTACTTAGGGCGCAGGGCATTCCCCCTACCACATTGTAAATTAAACAGGCCTCAGGCGGTCACATTAGGACTTCTGCAGACACGGACGTACCCTAGCCCGGTCATCATGAATAAAATTAATCCCGACTGCGGAGTTTCAGTCTATCGTAGCAAGTGTGGGGGTTTACTCGATTTAGACCACATGCTCTGGCGCTGCTCGGCGTTGGCCGGTGATTGTTCTCAAGGTGAACAGTGGTGGCAGCGGATGCTGCACAGTGAAGTGCTGACGGACCAACTCAGGGCTGTCCAGAGGGCCCGTGTGGTGGCAGAGGAGCTCGGCCTCTCTGTCCCGACGTGGGAGCGGCCCGCATCAGTCCCCACAGACTGATCCCTTAGGACCTAATAAAGTTTTTCATACCATACCATTCTGGCATGAAAGCCCTACACATACACGGTCTGACTGCACTGCTTTTGGGATCGGCCCTCGGAATTTTCGCAACCGAACTCAACTTCTGTTAATTATTGCAAATAATCCTGATTATTACTGTATTTTAAAATGCCTTAAATCACATTAGTTTACTCTGAGATGGTTTTCACCAATTATACACTTGTTTTTCGCGGTGATATGACGGCTAGCTTTACCGTGACGGGTGACAGGAGACGCCTTCAGTAGACGCCGACAGCCCGTGCGTATAAGGTGCTTGGCACCTAATAAAGTCATTGCCTTACCAGAGTAAGTAATGAAAATTAATGAACAGGCTTAGGGGGGTACGCACAGCGTTGGATATGCGAGTGTGATCCAGAGACATGCAGGCACAGGCAACACGTAAAAAAGAAAGAAAGAATAGACAGAAAGAAAGAAGGAAGGAAACCCCGTGTGGCTTATGCTCACTGAGAGTGCGGGTATGAGGCCGTCCACCCAAATTCAGACTTCAAGATACAAACAAGTACTCAGAACACGAAGTCAGATAAACTCACCGACCGAAAGGTTGGATAAAGAACGATCCCTCTTATTCTGATTAAATGCAGGTTCGTATCTTCATTTCTTGACGCGAAGTTGGGAAACTGACCTTTTATGACCCAAGCGGAAAACACACGAATCTGCACAAAAGTGCGGTCACGTGATCTTCTGCAAGTATACGCAGCTCCTGGTCTTTTTATTATGGTTGAAATGCAGCGAACTGCCCCGCCACGGTGGTCTAATGGCTATGGTACTCGGCTGCTGATCTGAGGGCCGCGGGGTCGAATCCCGGCTGTGGCGGCTGCATTTCGATGGAGGCGAAATGTTGAGGCCCGTGTGCTGTGCGATGTCAGGGCACGTTAAAGATCCCCAGGTGGTCGAAATTTCCAGAGACCTCCACTACGGCGTCTCTCATAGTCAGAGCTGGTTTTGGGACTTTAAACCTCACATATCAACAACGCAGTGATCTTTTGATATTAAAGGCTTTTATCTAAGATACAACGCGCAGATAAGCCTTCCACTCACCTGCCGTAAATTGCAAAAGCGTGGTTTCGGGTTTGGCTGACCAGGCTTGACTCGGCTGTCGGCAAAATAACGGCGCCGGCTGTTAGCCGCCCAGGATCCAGTTTGCAAAACGCTGCAGTAATACAAGAATGTTCCGGACAACAATGCCAACTTGCCTTGCACTTTTTTTATTTTCAAAGCTAATTGAAAGGTCGAAGATGTGGATGGCTAGTCGCAGATTCGTTCACTGCAGTGAAAAAAGACGGACAGTTGTTTGCGAGACGTGCTATCATCATCACAGTCATCTCTCAACTTTGCTAGAGAGCGCACTCTACCTTTGCTAACACGGAAGTTTTTTATGCCGGGGCCCACCACGGCTCTATTGCGTCACTAAACGTCACTACCGCAACGGATATGACGCAGTAAAATTTACATAAACAAGGACAAAGAAAAAGCTAGCAGAAAAATTTCCACTAACGCGGCCGGGAAGGAACTCACGATCGTTCGAACCGCTACAAAAGGTGCCCGCCGCGAAACCGACTGAGCTATCTTTGGACATGTTAGAAGAACACGAACGCGCTTTATAACCATTCATTTAAACTTTCTCCGTCTCTCTCCTCCTCGTTGTGTTCTCCGTTGCCTGGGGCCGTGCCGCCACCTATAGAAAAGGTGCAGCGAAATATCGTCACAGCACCAAGGAGCACCTATAGTTCCGCCTGGGTAGGGCAGTGTCGGCGCTCTCGCTGAGGCTACCCTACCCCGAAAGCGCAGCTCGGTGCAGTTCGGTCATTTCACTTTCACGTTATACCAATTCCTATAATAGGGGGATCAGCCACATTTTTTAGAGGCTTCTCAGACCAAAATATTCTGTTTGCAAGGTATCCACGCACTTCTTAAAGGGACAGACAACCACCCAAAACTTGAATTGAGGTGACCCCACTGGCGGAAAGATTGTGTTTTGCATTGGCTCAAACGACGCCACTTTTCCTCAATAAACACAGGTTTATGTTTTTATTTCTTCATGCAAACTCGCGAAAACTGACGCCTGGTAACTCAAGCGGCAAACATACGAACTAGAGTTAGAGTGCGGTCACGTGACCTTCTACAAATTTACGCAATACTTTATCTGTTTATTAGTATCGGACGGCATGAAACTTTTCATATTATAAGCTTTTTGTCACTTACAATGTGCAGATAACACTTCGTTTGTAGCGCGCGTTGCTACTGCACGCTTCTGCCGTCACGTGCGAAAGCGTCGTTTCGGATCTAGCTGGCCTGGCTTGGCTCGGCTATGGCCAGAGTGGCGGCGCCGGAACCCGGCTATTCATGAAGTAGGCGCGGACATGCGAAAGAACGCCTTACAAATACAAGATCCGCCTGGAAAACAATGCCTGCTCGTCGCACCGTCTTTTTATTTCAAAAAGTAGTCGAACAGGTGGTTACTCACAGCTACGTTCACTCCTGCGAAAGCAGAACGATGTCCGGAAGCGAGGCGGATTATCGGCATCGCGATCACTTTTCAACGTTGCTAGAGCGCGCACTCTGCCGTTTTTAGAGGCTCCTCAGATCGAAAAATTCTGCGTGCGAAATATCCACGCTCTTTTGGAAGTAACCGCTGCAGGTGAAAACAGTACAGGGGGCGAGCTTTCCATTGCGCCATAAAGAGAAGGGTCCTTAAAAATAGGTTGTCAGTCCCTTAAGGCAACCGCTGCAAGTATAAACGGTACCGATAGTGAGATTTTCGTTTCGCCGTAATAAAAAAGCCTTTAAAATTCTGTTGTCAGTCTCTTTTTAAGTCTAAAGCAGTATGGCAAAACTGCACCTGAGCTAATTACAATTGCAACAAACGCTAGCGGCTGGAACCATTATAGTCCTTAAAGGGACCCTGAAACGGTTTTGACGATTTTGTGCAAACATGGTGATCCAGTAGAGCGAGTCATTAGGATCATTTGAGGGCAGATTTCAGCGCTGTGCGTAAAGTGTGGAATTTACAATAAGGTTTTCAACACGTGCATCGCAAAAGATCTCAGCGGCTCGCCAAAAGGCGTTTTCAAACGCCCCCGCCATCGACCGATCGAATGGGAGGCCGCTGATTGGCCCCGAACCAGCACGTGCACGTAATTTTCAAAACCTAGCTGCGAACAACGTGCTTCTACAACGTACTCCTTCGTTTCAGCCAACGGTATTGTCGCGGCATCTGGCGGCGTACACACGAGTCGCCGGCGCTCTATTACAGAGGCTAGCACTGCCGAGGCGGGCGACCTCAGTGAGGATATCGGGGCGCTATGTCGCTACGGAGGGCTCGGCAGAGCGGCTGACGCGGGAGGCGCTGTCGTCGCTAGCGCGCACTCCGCAGCAGATCGAGTTGAGGAGGAACAGCAGTGGTAAGGAGGAAGGTGACAGAAATAAGCCCATAGCTGCCTTAGCGCATGGTGCTTCGCTTTATTTATGGTGTGAATGATTTCACAATTGTGTTGCCTAATCAGCGACGCAATGTCAAAAAAACGTTTCAGGAACCCTTTAAGCGAACTTCAAATAAGCCATGAAAATAATATGGAGCTGCCCGATTGTAATTTACATACGTTAGAAAAGCATTCAAATTGCTGATTCTGAAATATATGGATGCAATATTCAGCTTACGTTTAAAAACGACCTGTTGAAATCCTAGTGTTCTTGCGCTTCCGAGACGACAATGCTGCGCCACAGGCCGCCATAGATACTATTCAGTGACGTTCCAATGAATTGAAGTTAAGACATTTAAAGACGTAAGCACATTCCTAATTTTATTTGGCTCTAAAATAATAGATCCATGCGAAAGCTAGTAAGTAACAGAATAGTTGTACTCCATGTGATACCGCCGTTCGAATGAGAGGATGTAGCACGGTTTGTTTTCCCATGGCCTCTTAGGGCGTGCTGATCTCGGAGGTCATATTGACGACTGAGATGACGTCAATTGCAGAGTTGAGAACATGCATGCGCTCGGGGAACCGAAGCCGTCTTTTTTTTTTTATCGCTGTAAATCAACCCACACGGTACAACGGAAGAATGTATATTATAGTCTACAGGGCCAGGATTACGAATACATGCATCCTACAAAGTTTTCAGAAAACGTCTTGAGACCCCTTTAAAGGAGTACTGACACGATTTTGCGGCGGCGCAAAATATAGATTCTTCGTTTTCTAGCCATGTATTGTTAACGCCGTAACGCCGTCCGCACACCGAAGCCAGAAACACGCGCAAAATATTTTAGTTTGGTTTTAATGTTTTCGTCGCCCAGCGCTGCAAGCCAGCCCCAGCGCAATGGACACTACGATGACGTATGAAGACAGTCTCTTAAACAAGGGACCGACAACTGACGAGAACCTGCGATTAGATTCTGGCGGAAATGAAAAAAAAAACCATGAATTATGGTGACAGATTCAAGCATACTTAATGGGGTTTGAGTAGAATTTGTATTTTTAAATTGAGTTCGAAAATCACAAAAAACGGGCACGTCGCGCAGCGCAGCCGTAGAGACTTCGTACTGCTATATGAAGTCTTCGGTTTGGTGTGCATAGTCAGATGCTTATATACGCACCATAATTAGGGCTGAAAATTAGAGCACGCATATTATTAAGCATTCCCGATCTCTTCTTCTGTGCTGCCCACGAGGTACGAAACAAATAAGTTTACACTGCATGAGAAGCGACGCTGCCTTCGCGACGCAACCGCGGAACGGTCGCTGAAGGCTGCGACGCATGTGCGCGCCGTTTTTCTCTCGTGCCTGCGAAACCGGTACCGGAGTGTACAGCGCGAATTCGCGAGTGAGATCACAAGTCATAGCAACATTGATTTCTTTATATTTAGGGCTTCACTAGTTTCCTTTTCCCCTTGCGGCCTTATAATCGCTATCGGCCTCACCTCCGACTGTTTGCAACTCTGTGGCCTGTAAAGACTCCATTGTCGCCGCAGATGAAAAATTCGGATTTTATTTGTTTCGCGGCGTTTTCGGCGTTACTACTGGGTGATTAGGCACTCTGACCGGATAAGTTTTCAGTTGCACTGATAAAAGCAAGTACCACAAAAATTGGTTGTCGGTCCCTTTAAACATCGCTGAAATCGCTGTCAGAGTCGCTGGACGACCGTGAAATTGTCCTTGTTTGCGTGCCCCAACGTGTAATTGACCACAGACGACAGAGGTGCAGCGACGCCTTCACGTATAGCTGTCCCTACGTGACTTAGACGTACGCCCGACTGTCTTAACACGTCACTAGGAAACCGCCTCATCGAAATCGAAACCAAAAGTGGGCTTTTAAGGGAGCCGTATTAAAAATGTATTCATTGCGTTGAGAGGCACCACGATACTCTTTTTGGGGTTCTCCACGCCAGTGCTTTCGTTTACAGCTACAATACGAGAATGTCAAAAATTCGTGCCAGTACTCCTTTAAGGCCTCCCCGTGAGTTGAGTATATATTTTTTTATTCCTTCAGGTACTGACGGCATTAACATGCAGCTGGAAGAACTAATGTCGGATGCCGGTCTAGTAGCGGATATCTCTTCCTGATTTCTGTAGCATGTAGCTTCCCTCTGGCTCACTGCGTGCGTGGTTTCATGACATAGGTGCCGTTCCCGGTGCGTTATCACTCGTTGCACAAACAAGGAACTCCTTGGTGCTAGCTTTGCCAGCGCTCCTCTTGCCTACAGCTGTCGAGCTCGGTAGCTGCTGGCTCTCGCGGCAGCACCGGATGCAAGTTCCACCTGGAAATGGTGGACCACACTCTGTGCGATAGGACGTTATAAAAAACAAACCTGATAGACCTGCATCACGGTTGCAGTTTTTTATATTTAATAAGAGTGGCTTGGTCCTGACGTGCATAATCCAGCTAAGATTATGAGGTACGTCCCATACTTGGAGGTCCGCGCAGTAATTTTGACCACCTGGTGTTCCTTAACGTCAACTTCAATCTAAGTGCATCGACGCTTTCCGTATTTTGCCCCTGTAGAAATTCCGCCGCCGTAGCGGTCATTCGATGACCCGCTGAGGCAGCTTCCCGCTGCCCAAGTGCAATAAACTTCCCGCTGAGGCAGCTTGATCGCCCGCTGGCCACCAAACTGCCTCAGCGGGAAGTTTATTGCAGTCAGTATTATCGCTTCAACGAACCGCCTGCAACTTTACATCACCAAGCTGTTCGGGCACTACACGGTCCAACAAACCACAACAAACGTCGAACCCTCATTTCATTTCGGACATCACGCTACTTTCAATATGGATGATGGTACCAGTTGAAACAGCTAACGCTCGGAGAGCATATGCGTTCTTTGATCTGGTAAATGCTGTCTTATTCGATTATTCAAAATTGCACTGTGGTATGCGATACGTGCATAGGCGGTCATTAAATGCGAAGCATTTCTTGGCGAACTTGAGCCGCTTTGGCCGCATCTATCTATCTATCTATCTATCTATCTATCTATCTATCTATCTATCTATCTATCTATCTATCTATCTATCTATCTATCTATCTATCTATCTATCTATCTATCTATCTATCTGTGCTCTTCCGGCGATGGGGGGGTATCGAGCACGGGACCAGGAAGGGCCAAGCGGGCACCCTACCACTAGGCTATTCGCGATTCCATCTAAATGCTCGCCACCTAACCGGCACTCCTAGAACCAGCCGATCCAAGGTCGACCTGGAAACGCGGCATGTTATCCCATTACGCGCGCTCTAAAACTGCTCTATAGTTCCTTAATCGACGCATTGTCACCTCGAAGCAGCCCGAAAAAGAAAAAAAAATCCACGCATATCCACGGAGTGAATGATGATTAGTGGGCGAAGCTCCGGAGGTTCATCGGTAAAAACCGTGAATCTCCCTTGAATCTTGCCCAGTACATCATCAAAGACGAAACACTGTGTGTCGCCATCTAGCGCTCTCCTATCACACTAGAACACGCAGCGAGCACCTCCGCGCCATCTATTGGTCAATTCACGTACTAGCTAAGCAGCACCGCAGCACTCGGACGGACGGACGGACGAACGGACAGACAGACAGACAGACAGACAGACAGACAGACAGACAGACAGACAGACAGACGGACGGACTCCCATGCTACGCGTTCCCATACATCTGAATGAAGCGAGCACCGCGGCGCCATCACGCCATCTAGTGAGCACTTCATAAAACTACAGGTGGCTGCATACTACATCGGAGGAAGGACAGACCCACACCCTGAGGAGCTTCGCCCCTAAAAAATCCTCATCAAAGGACTTTTGTTGCGTGTCTCAGTGCGTGTCATCGCGATGCAAAGACCGCAGCATTTCATCGGTTCCCCAAAGAAGCAGACGACACTTCGCGCAAGGCAACATAGATTAGGAACTTGCGAATCGGTAAGAAAGTGGCGGGAACTATGCTAGTTTGTTCCGGGCACTTCACTCGCGACGATTTCTTCCTCCCCGGTGATTACACAGATGATATTTGTGTGTGCGCGCGTTTATTATGATGCGCGCTTTTCGAAGAGCTGGAGTGTATATAGTTAGTGTAGGCAAGCGCGTGAACAAAATAGCTAAACTGTTTGTACGTGTCTATCTGGTAACGTTTTCTGGACATGCCAATGCTCAACTTGAACCGCGGTAACATTATTCCTGACGTACTTTTGCCCGCATGCATTGTAGCAAGCAGATATAAAGCGAGCGCTTGCCCTCGTTCGCCTTCTTCGTGCCATGTGCGCGCTGCGCCTCGTAATTTGTTCGGTGGTTATGGAGGAATGTATGATCGTTTAACGCAGCGCGTTTGCATTTCGAGTTCATCTGGTGGCAATTCAGGATTTATTGCGCTCGTTGCAACCTTTGAGCCCTCGAGCTGTTCAACGCGTCTCTAAGTTTGTTTTCCGGCACTGCGCATAGGACTGAAATGGGGTTAACACGTTTATAAGTGACGCATTTGTACGCAATAGAGCCACGCCGCGCACATGTGCTTGAATCTTTCGGAGAAGCCTGCTACGCATGAACACCTGCCTTCAACTTCAGGCTCGCTGGAATATGTGTGTCTCCCAACAAGTGCGACGTTTGAACGCACAGCGCAATTATTTCCGCTGTTTCGCTGCTCAAATCCCTTGGCCGATTAATATCAGATGTTCGGCAGCAAGGACCCGTTCGCCTTCGACGAAGCATCGTGATTCGACCCTGCAATCAAGAAACTTGAGTACAGCGCTAAGCGAAAGCGCGGCCGTGACCCTGATTGTAGAAGCCGTCCTTGTTTATCTGAGCAGTGTTGCCAGATGAACAACTTTTTCTGGAGTTGCTAAATACGGCGGCTCTTCCTACGTGAGAGTAAATGGGCCTATTGCACCGGTAGCTGTAATAATGGCGCCTGTGTAACGTGGATTGCGCTTCAGATATGTGTTACCCGCACTATATATCATGGCGATGCATATGTTCTGCTAACATTCAGTAAACTTTCGTGCAACATTGGATTCCATAGGAATACTTCAACCAATCACGTTTATGATAGCCCATTGTTGTTTTGTGGGGTTTTACGTCCCAAAACCAGTTCTGATTATGAGAGACGCCGTAGTGGAGGGCTCCGGAAATTTCGACCACCTGGGGTTCTTTAACGTACACTGACATCGCACAGCACACGGGCCTCAACATTTCGCCTCCATCGAAATGCAGCCGCCGCGGCCGGCATTCGATCCCGCGACCCTCGGATCAGCAGCCGAGTACCTTAGCCACTAGACCACCGTGGCGGGGCTATGATAGCCCATTAACACACCATATAGTGTATTTTTCTTCAACATGACATGCGTCTATGCTTTGGACTAACGTTGAGTTCCCTCATTACGTCGCAACCTCAGCTACCATTCACTCGCCGCGGCGCAGTCGACGTTCCTGGTTACCCCAAGTTGAGCATGCTCATGAGGGGATATACTCATGCGCTTTGCACAGTGACCTTGATTCTACTCGTCAGACTTGGCTAGATGCAAAAAATTTGCCATCAACCACCTAGTTTCTGTTGATGCCTTTCCAATTTATCAATTTATTAATAAGAATATAGGACCAGGTGTGCCCTGTCGAATAATTTTCTGCTACCTAAAGTCGGTACGAATTACGGCAAACGAACTGCCTGTTTCAGCGCGATTTCCATTTGGAGCGCTCTCAACCCTTAATTAAAGACGTTATCGTTAAACCAATTTCGACCATCTCTGAAAACATACCTGCTCTCATCACTTTATTAATACACCACTCCGTTTTTACATTGCCTTTGTTGATGTCTTGCCGTGTGTTTCTACGTTGTTTTTGGACATGCCTGCTTTCATCGCATTAAGTCGTCTATCAATTGGTTCTTGTGTTAAAAATATTGAGGTTTATTTTTCCAATTATATTTGTGAACGTGTATTCAATTTATTCCCTGTGATTACTACTTACTTTTTCTTTTGTCCAATTCTGATAGGAGGCCCTCTCACAGTTTTTACTTCTGGGCCTCCTTCTGAAAATGTTGCACCTTCGTATATGTATTGTGTTCTGCCATTCTTTTAATAAACTTGAAACTTGAACATAAGTAATTTCCTCGGCTTCGCATCTCACCGCTTCCCACTATGTGTGGGAACTGCAGGATTTTTCATCTAATCTCGTCGCGCTTTTTGGAAAAGCTATTCCGGCAGTTTCTAGTGTACAAAAATTATGAACGTGTAAAACCAATTAGTACGCATGCCAGAGCACTGCCTTACTGTTGAGTTGCACATTTTGTTTATTCAGGTATTAATCGAGCACGCGTTTTCTATATTGATGATATTTCTACAACTCTGTAGCGTTGTCATTTATCATTTTTTCTGTTTTGTGATTCCACTACCGCGCGGTGTGATTCCTGAGAAGCCGAATTTGAAGGAAAGCATCGTGCCGCTTGGAGTAAACTCCTGCGAACTGGTAAAAAAAAAGATGTCTGAAGAGACGGCGCAATTGCAAGTGCCAGCACTGTGGGGTGGTCGCCGATGCCTACCACATCGCCTGGAGCTGTCAACGTTCTCCAGCCTTTACCCCCTTACCTAACCATACCTGAGAGGAATGGGAGGGGGCCCTGCTTGTTTGATTACGCCTACAAACCTAGAGGACTTCACATCATATGCTTACTAGGTTGTGGCGCGAGAACCATTTCGTGAAAAGGGATAGAACGAAGAAAGAAAAACAGTGAAGCTCCAACTACCAAGTGTTCAATGACAAACGGGGAAGATGCACATAAATTATGGATTATGGAGTGGATTATGGGAGCGACAACTGCGAGCGGCACATTCTGGCTACCTTCTCACGAGTCTCATCGGGAAATTGTGAGCAACAAGTGGGTGGATCAACCATCATCGGTGTCAACTAGCGGCACAAATTGGCTGCCTTTCGACGGAACTTATCAGGACCCGGTGAGCAATGCCTGGATTGCTCGACCATCATCAGTGACGTCATCAACACCTCGCCTAGAAAAGGAGCAGCACAACCAAGGAACCCTCAGAGGGCACGGCACATGGCCTGCAGACAACATGTCTAAGTCGGCATTGCTGTTTATGCAGGTTCGTTACCTCTCAAATACTGCATGTTATCGCAGCGACAATCGATTTTTGTTAGTATTGCCGTGCCCTCACACTTGTATTGCTTGTGTCATTGATTCCCGGTCTGCAGTGTTGATGCTTTTAAAGTCTGGTGATGTTGAGGAAAATCCGGGGCCAAAGACAGCTGAGATGTTGGAGCAAATCTTAGAAAAACAGATAGCATCCGAAACTAAAATAGATGCTATGAGGGAAGAAATATCCGATTTAAGTATTAAAACTGAAAAGTTGACGGGCTATTTGAAAGTTATTGAAGAAATGAGTGAGCGAATTAGCAGTCTGGAAATTATAGTTCGGCAACAAGAACAGAAGTTAATTGATTACGAAAACAGGAGTAGACGTAATAATCTACTCGTTTTCGGACTACCTGAAGATTCTGGTGAAACCGAGTCAGAGCTGACGGAAGCTGTTGTTCATAAACTTTTTGATGCAAAATTGGGTATTAAAGTCAAATCCGTTGACCAAATTCACCGGCTCGGCAAGCGGAAACCTAACAGCTCAAGACCGGTCATCATGAATTTTTACGATCACCGCGAAAAGGAAAACGTGCTAAAAAACTGTGGAAAGTTGAAGGGGACTACCATTAGTGTCAGCAATGATTACGCGAAGGAAACCGTTTACGCTAGGAAAATGTTATGGCAAAGCTGCGGAACCGAAAGGGCAAAGGGAGCAAAAGTGAAGTTGATTCATGACAAGCTGAAAGTGAACGGTGAGATTTATCAGTGGGATCAGAAACGAAACATTCGTAGTCAATGCAAGCAACAAAAAGATAAAAAGGAACGTAACCACGACTCTGCAACTTCCGCTCATCGTAGCTCGAGTGTGCCAGAATTGACAGATGCAAGTGGCATAAAATCATCTGGTACGGCGCGCTCATAGCTAAGAATTCTTTCACTGAATGCACGAAGCATTGTAAATAAAGCAACCGATTTAGAATTCTTGTTGATTACATACAGCCCCCATGTTGTAGTCTTAACGGAGACATGGTTGAATAATGCTATAACGGTGGTGGTGTGGCGCTGATAATTAAAAATAGCGTAGCGGCAATAACGGTACATTGCCACTTGCCAGAAACAGTGTGGTGCAAGGTGAAGTACGCTAATTATACGCATCTCATTGGAGCTGTTTACAGACCACCCGTAAGTCCACCCGAGTTCTTAGAGGAATTAAATTTGTTTTTGTGCGATCATGTAAATGAAAACACAAGGCTGATAATGGCTGGTGACTTTAATTTACCGCATATAAATTGGGCAAGCTTTTCAACCGGTCATGTGGAAACCCGTAGTGCTGATGGATTATTAGAGCTGATGTTTTCTCATAACCTCACACAAATCGTAAAAGATTGCACACGAATTACCCCTACATCACAGGCATTGTTAGACTTGGTTTTCATATCAAGTAAAGTGACTGATTATGCCGTATCAGTTGAAGACGGCATATCAGACCACAAAATGGTTGCGGTTGACGTGTTTTTTGATACCGGCTTTCGAGTGAAGCGTCATGTGTATGCACATATCAAAGATTACGGTCGTGCTGATGATACGACTATCCTAGACTTTTTAGAAATGTCGCTTGGCGAGTTTGAGAACGCATCAAAACATGAGTCCGTTGAACAGCTCTGGAAACGTTTTAAAGAAATTATTAGGTACTGCTCAGACAACTTCATACCCACTCGCGTTAAAAAAACAAAACGGAGAAATCCATGGATAAGTAGGAAAATAATTCACATGAAGCGTAAAATAAAAAGGTTGCGCAGGACTGATAAGGCCTCGACAGAAATGTCATGTGCCAAGAAAAACTTGAAAATAGATATTGCACAAACCAAGGAACATTTTTTCAATAACACACTCACTAACTTTCTAAAGAAATCACCTCGTAAGTTTTGGCTGTTTTTTAAGGAAGCGAATGAGGGAATTGATCTTATAGTAGATGGAAAAGAAGTAATCACAGAAAAGTCAGATATAGCTGGAAGACTCAATCAGTTTTTCCAATCGGTTTTCTGTAAGGACCAGGGGGACAAAGAAGAATATGAATCTGGTACTACAGTGACACTTCAGGAATATGACATAAATATTACCCGAGAAGGCATCTTCAATCAGCTACTTCTTTTAGATACAAAAAAGTGATGTGGACCTGACGGTATACCGAATCAATTTTTGCGACGATTTGCGGAGTGGCTGTCGTACTACCTGGAGATTATTTTTAAGAAATCATTAAAAAGTTACACGTTACCTCAAGATTGGCGTAGAGCAATTGTTGTACCAATTTTTAAAGGTGGTGATAGAACAACCCTGAACAATTATAGGCCTGTCCCACTTACGTCGGTGTGTTGCAAATTAATTGAACATATAGTGGCAAAAAATATTCGGCAATTTTTAGAACAAAATGAATTATTATGCCCCTTCCAGCACGGATTTCGCAGTGGCCTTTCAACTGTCACACAACTGATCGAAACTATTCATGACTTGTGTACTGCTGTAGATGCCTGTATGCAAATCGATGTTATATGTATAGATTTTTCAAAGGCGTTCGACAGAGTTTCACACCGTAAACTGCTGTTCAAGCTTCGCAACGTCGGTATTAGTGAGAATGTTCTCAATTGGGTCGGAGCTTATCTCGGCAATCGCCAACAAGCAGTTAGAGTGGGAGATGCTATGTCGGAAAATCGGGAGGTGTACTCGGGAGTGCCTCAGGGGTCTGTATTGGGGCCCCTACTCTTCCTTTTATACATAGATGATATTTCATCAGTTGTCCAACCACCAGTAAAAATTAAGCTATTTGCGGATGACTGCCTAATCTATTGTCCGGTATCATGCAGAGAAGATCAACTTAAAATCAATCAGTGCTTACAAACCTTAAACTTATGGTGTTCTAAATGGGGTATGGAAATTAACATTAAGAAATCCACTTACACTCACATTACAAAAAAGAAGGAAGTGCTTTCGTTTGCGTATAACATAGGTGATAATATGCTGGTGAAAGTATGTAGTTTTAAATACTTGGGTGTAACTATAACAGATAAATTGAACTGGCGTTCTCATATCGAAAACATTTGTCAGTCAGCATATCAAAAGTTGTGCTTCCTACGAAGGAAATTAGGCCGAACCACGAAAGATATCAAGCTGCTTGCCTACAAAACGTATGTCCGTCCGAAGTTGGAATACGCTAGCGCTGTGTGGAGTCCACATCAAAAGGTCTTAAAAAATAAACTAGAACGCATTCAGAGAATGTCAGCTCGCTTTATCTGCTCGAAATATCGAAGAAGTGAATCTGTAACTGAAATGTTGAAAGTATGTAAATTAGAAACGCTAGAATTAATAAGGCAGAAACAGAGATTGAAAATGCTTTTCCAGATTTTACATGCAGGGGTGAAAATAAACAAGGATGATTATTTGACGTGCTCTTACAAAAGGTTTCCAAGAACAACACGCAGTACATTCATACAACCAATACACGTTAGAACAGATTTATTCCAATTTTCCTTCTTTCCTGATGCTATTAAAATGTGGAATGAATTACCGAATGATGTGGTGCAAAAAAGTACTTTGAGTGGATTTGAGGTTGCTCTTGACAGGCATTTTGTTGAAAATGTATAGATTATTAGTGTTCATGTATGTGTTTCCTTACAAGTGTTCCATAAGTCATAAATATTATGTTGCAAATGTTAAGCATGTAACTGTGTGTCTCATACAAGTGTGCTATATGTTATAGAATTTATCTACAAATGCTCTTTAAATATTTATGTAATCTTGTGCAACTCAATACATCACCCTCCCTGCAATGACCCTCAAGTGAGGGTAAACAGTATGACTAAATAAAATAAAAATACACGTTTTTGAGCGTGTGCCAAGGTGACGAACACAATGACATAGCCATGAAAACATTTTTCGGATCAGGCACATTTATTATGAATACAAAGCGATAGGCGTGTCACAAACATAATCAGAATCTTTCGTTTTCGTGTAATACACTTATTTGTTTCCATTTTCACATGTACAAAGATTGATAAATGGTGGTGGATGAGGAGAAAAAGTGCACTTAAACGACTTCAGGGAACCTCATCCGCTTGGTACGGTATGGCTGCATGGCACCTTGCACTCAGTATAATGCATTAAAACAAAGACCATAAGGAATCACAATTATACACTCTATATAAAAAGAAGGAAAAAGAGTCTCAATAAGTGATTCCATTAATCAGATAATACCAAAATAATCGGATAGTCAGAGACAACCAGATAATCAGAAATAAATCCCGCGGAAGATTAACAACTTTCACAACGCTCTATAGAGTTCGAATTCGTTTCCAGCGATTGAAGATCGCTCCTAGATTCAGGCATAAGAAACGGAAGCAAGAGTACTTTTTGTTCAAGCGCTCGCACTGGAGTTGACGAACCTATTAAGCCACGATGTCAACTCTGTGCGCGAAACCACTGGTGGTGCGCACACGGAGTTGCCATTATTGTTTCCTCGTTACCACATTCCAAATTTCACGCAGTTCAGTCGAAGCGGTGGGCGTTTTAAGGGGGGGGGGGGGTGAACCATAGCGGTGGGTGATACCTGAGAACAACTTCAAGCCCCTACGGCAAAAAAAAAGAAATACTGCCTTGCAACTGTTCTTTGATTTATATGGACTTATTTGGGATGCAGCCACAGGTATTTCTGCTTCGCACATGTGACATTTCTATCAGAAGCGACAAGAATTCCATGGTAACTTTTACCAAATGCACCTTTAGGCTTAGTGAATCCATCTGAGAAAGGTAATCTTGCAAATGCTGCCTTGGCCAATCCCCTTTATTGGGTATGCGCCAGTATTGAAAGGAGAAGAAGGACTCATGAATGTACAGTTAAAAGTTCTTAGGGCTATGGCAAAGGTTATTCTTGGACAGACAAACAACATTATTTAAGTGTCCGGAGAAAATAAATTGGGACGACCTTGAACGCCGGCCTAGGCATCGGCCGCTATAGCCCTTGGGCTCGGGCGGCTTCCTCGGCTCGCTGGACTGCCCAGAGTAATTCTTCCGATGCGGAGCTGAGCGGAGCCGCCTCCCAGCGCGCCCTGCGATTAGAGGCTGCCTCCTCGATTGTACTGCTCGTTGCGTCGTTGAGACTCGAGCACTCCCGTCACATGCACCTCAAGGTTGCGCGGGAATTGCACGCTTTACATTTATCTGTCGAATACAGGTCAGGGTAACACAGACGAAAGATCACTGGATTTGGGTGCGTGTGCGTGTTTGGAGTTGTCTTCATGCAGCTGCTTTCTTCTTAGTTAATTTGCTGTGTCATCATCATCATCATCAGCCTGTCTACGCCCACTGCAGGGAAAAGGCCTCTCCCATGGATCTCCAATTATCCCTATCCTGTGCTAACTGGGCCCAATTTATACCCGCAAACTTCCTGATCTCATCTGCCCACCTAACTTTCTGCCGCCCCCTGCCACGCTTGCCTTCTCTAGGAATCCACTCTGTTACCCTTAATGACCAACGTTGTCTTGTCTTCGCATTACATGGCCCGCCCACGCCCATTTCTTCTTCTTAATTTCTATTCAGTATGTCCCTAACACGCGTTTGTTCCCTAACCCGCACCGCTCTCTTGTCCCTTAATAACCTACCATTTTCCGTTCCATAGCTCGCTGCGTCGTCCTAAATTTAAGCTGAACCCTCTTAGTTAGCCTCCAAGTTTCTGCCCCGTAGGTCAGTACCGGTAAGATTTGCTGTGTAGTGGTGGGTATTTGCGCCTACCTAGCTTGTAGTGCTGCGTAGTCTCCCGGTAGCGTCACACGTTCTCCGCACAGCAATAATTATCCGCGTGTGTTCTCGGTAGAGTCGGCGTGCGCAGCAGTTCGGTTCGTGAGCTCTCGAGCCGAAGCGTCTGCAGCTTCGTTGCCGGCCAGCTGGCAGTGCGTGTGTGCGGGGGCCCATATCACAAATGCATCGTTTTTGTTTCGCATTCTGTCGTCGTTGCTTGTTAGCATTCGGAGCGCCCCCAGGGACACCTGACCATTAGCATGGTTTCGTATCGCCGCTTGCGAGTCGCTGATCATCTTTCGTAACCTCGCGCCACGTCCTTTAGTTCGGCCTCAATGATGACCACGCAAGGGCTCTGGCCACCTACTCGGCCGTCTCTGCGTGCTGGGTTTTAACAGTAACTCTCGCCTTGCATTTGCCTTCGTGGTCGACCACCCCGTCTATGAAGACCGCTTCTTTGCACTTGCCGAGTTTCTTTTGCAAGCCCTGCGCCCTTTTGCTTCTTCTAGCAGCGTGGTACTCAGGGTGCATACTTCTCAGTAACGGAGGGGCCACTACTCTGTCCCTCACCATTGCGGGTACGTATGCTTTTTCCTCCGTGTTGTGTGCGGTAACTTATGCCTCCTTGTTCGAGGATGTGCCTACCCGTTTTCGTTTTTTAAAGGTTGTTCGCATTGGGCTATGTTGTGCGCTTCTACTAATTCGTCCAGCATGTTGTGAAATCCTAGTTCTGACAATTTCGCCGTGCTCACGTTTCTTGGTAATCCTTTGGCTTGTTTATAAACTCTCCAGATTAAGCGTTCTAATTTTTAGTTCTCGGCAACCTGCTACTTCAAGTAAGGAGCAACGTACATGATTTTACTGAGGACTAAGGCGTGCAGCGAGGCGAATCGTATTGCCTTCTTTCATGCCGCCGTGCCTGTTCGTAATGCGTTTTAGCAGTCTTATAGTCTAGCCTACCCCGTTTTCCAACTTCCGAATGGCTCCGGCTTGAGCCCGTTGGCTGCGAGGGGCGAGCCTAATACTCGTATGCTGTCTACGGTGGGAATGACGTGGCTCTCCGCGGTCGTCAGCCGTAGCTCTCCTTCCATGTTCTGTCCATATGTGCTCGCCGCCTTTCGGTTTGCGGCTCCTGCGCGTAGGTTTGTAGATCAGTAGCTCCGATTTCTCAGCGGAGCATCTAAGGCACGTGCCTTCTAAGAAACTGAACGGCATCGATGGCTCTCTGCAGTGTCTGTTCTATGTGGCCGACGCATCCCTGCGTTACCCACATGGTGATGCCGTCGGCATATAGGCTGTGGCGGAGCCTGTCAATCTCCTCCAGTTTAGCCGGTAACCTTATGAGTGCGACGTTAAAGAGCAATCGGCGAAGTCGCCGAGCCCTGGGGGGGGGGGGGGGGGGGCGACACTGCCCATCTCACTAGACTCGAGCTGTCTCAGCGTGATCTTTGGTGTCCTGCCCGTGAGAAAATCGCGCACATACTCGTACATCCGCTTACTGAGTCCCAATTCCTTTATTTTCGTCTGTATTGTAGAGTGTTTGACGTTGTCAAACGCTTTCAGGAGATCCAGGCCCAAGACCACTTTGGCGGGTCTGGTCGTGCTATGCATTACGTGGTGCTTAATTTGTAACATGGCGTCCTGCGTGGAAAGGGTCCTCTTGACACCTAGCACGGTGTGACGGATCAGGCGGTGGTCCTCGAGATAGTTGGTTAGCCTCGTGAGGACTGAGGACTGCGTGATCCATGACCTTACCCACGCAGGACGTCAGCGATATCGGTCTTAGATTTTCCTCCTGTAGGCGGTTTCCGAATTTGGGTGTCATTACTATGCGGGCAGTTTTCCTCTGCCGAGGAATCCGTCCCGTTTACAAGCATTCCTTAATGAAATTCGTGAGTTGCTCTATAGATGCGTTGTATGGTTAGTAACCCCGTCGAGTCCATGTGCAGACTTAGTGTTGAGTCTGTGCAACGCCGCACGAATTTTTGCCGCGCTGAACAATCTAAGTCGGCGCTCGCTGTGCCTTCGTAGTCTGAGTGAGTTAGTGGTCTATGTTTGTGTGTCTCGCCCTGAGCCTGTTCAATAGTTCGTCATTGGTGCCTTTGTATTCGTGTATTATCTGATTGACTATTTGTCTATGTGCCGTTTCGGTTTTCTCTGGGTCCCGTAGGGACGTGAGGAGATTGCACGCCTTAGCGAAAACTGCCCGCTGACTTTCCATGCTGTTACAATTTTCTTCCCACTGTGACTGGCAACGCTTTAACGCGTATTCCTCGATGTCTCGATTTATTTTTGCTATCCGCCTACGCAGGGTCCTAGTGTGTCGTACCTTCCATCATGCTTGTAGACTACGCTTAGCATCCCACATGTGTAATAGCTTACTGTCCAAGATCTCAAGGTTCGCGTCGGGCGGGACTTCGTGCGTCGTCGCCGCGACGTCTCGCCTCGACGTTTCTTTCGATGTCGTCAATGTTTTCCACGCAGTTATTCTTGTCTTTCCGGATCTTTCTTAACCGGTCCCATTCGAACAGTGTAAGTCGTTTGGCTTTCGGCTTGAACTGTCCCGCGGTGATTTGGATCTCTGTAATGGTGTGATCGCTGCCTAAGTGCTCTTGTGTGTTAGTCCACCGAACGTTTCCGATTATTTTAACAAATGCAAGGTCGGGTGATGTATCAGCACATACGTTATTCCCTCTTCACGTAGGTGCAGAGGGATCGGTAACGAGAGTTAGACCTTCTTGTTCCCCGTCCTCCAACAAATTCCTGCCTGTCGGGGTTCCATATTAGTATCCCCACGCTGCATGATGGGCGTTGAAGCAGCCCGCCAAGAGCACGGCCCGGTTACCCGCAATGCGAACCACTTTCTTGAGTAACGCTCGGAATCGGTGGTTACGTCTAGGGCTACTGTACACGTTAAGTGTGAAAAGCCTGTTGACCTGGTTCTTCGCCGGCACTATATCCAGTAGCAAGTGTGGTTTCGTGTCATGCTTAATCTCGTGTGGCATTACATTAAGGGTGCGTTTGATTAATGTTGCAACGGCCGGTTTGTCCCGAGGAGTAGTCTCGTTAAAGGACCTATAACCGGACAATGTAGCCTTAGTGTGAATCCCATGCTTTCTTCTGTATCTTCTACGATTCCATTTCCAAATCTTGTAAATGTTATCGTCGTGTCTAGCCATAGTGCCTACGAATATCAGTGTTTTTTTAGTGTTATCATTTGCCTCTGTCTCCGCTAGCCTGTAGTACGGTTTTCCTGTAGGTTTTAGAGGTCTGCAGTTGCTGGCTGGCAACACCCTCTACATTCTTGACTCGAATCTTGAGAGCCGTGAGCTGCTGTTGAATTTGCTGCATTGTAGAGGTTATCTGCTGCATCGCGTTGGTGAGTTGGCTCAGCATCTGCGCTCCATTTCGTTCTTACGCTTGTCCTTTCCCTCCTCTATTTATTTCCACAATGTCCTTATATATGCCTTCTTCTACTTGAGCTTCTAATCTATCCTGTCTTCTGCGGTTCTTGTCCTCACTTTGCTGTGCTTTACTCTCGGCTTGAGCGGGGTCTACTTCAGCTGCCCTGCGTTTCGCGGGTATGGATACCGTTTCGTCCCCAACTTGGGCTTCCTGTTTATTCTCCGCGTACTGGACGATGACATCCTTCCTAGCTACCTCTTCCTTTAGTTTAGTACTTTCTTCTTTGGGTTCCTTGATAACATGCATGTATCCGGCGTTATCGTTTTCCAGTTTCTCGAGCCTTTTTTTTGGATTTGCACCAAAATTTTGTTGCCCCCTCCCTGTTAACAGTGGCAGTCCCGACCCTCGTGCGCCCCAGAGGCGGTTTCCGTCCAGCCCACCTGGGAAGCTTTCGGTCGCCCATTGCATAGTGTCTCCGCTTCCGGGAACTTGCGTCGTTGCGGGGCCCATCCTCGCGATAGACCTGCTCCGGGACCTAGGTCTGCTCTGGCTCCAGGCGTGGACTGTGGTTCAGTGTGCCTCGACTGGGAACGGGAGCGGTAGCGCGAGCGGGATCACCCTCTTGTCTCTCTCTTTGGCACCGAAAATCCTTGCTTTCTCAGTAGTGCCTTTGAGTCTTGAGTGTTTCTTCCTCCTTTAGCTGTCTCCGTTCCCACTGGCGTTTCTTGACCGCGTAATGAGTCCTGTACTTCGTGTGACATTATCTGTCTCCGGTCCGATGGCCTTTGCAGCAAAGTCGACATCTCGGTTCGCGTTAGTGGTCTTCCAGTGGATCGTCATAGCCACAGCCTCTGCCACCTCTTGCTCTCTGGGTTAGGACAAACACCTGATCTGTGTCCGAGTCTGACACATGCGTAGGACGTCTCGTACTGTTTCTTGTATAGCACACTACGGCACTCACTTCCATTGTAGTAGATGTAGTGTGGCGCTACACTTCCTTCGAATACGATGATGACGTTTGTCGCCTTGCCCATTCGCTTCGCGTGCAACAACGTTGGGTTCCGTTCATTGACGATATTTTTTTTTATGTCTTCCCCTGTCTCCTCGTCGGGTATCCCTCGGATGATACCTTCGGTTGTGTTTTCCGGCGCTTCTGCGCATGCGCTCGCTTCGTGCTCTTTGTAGCTTGGAGATTGCACACTAGCTTCTGGCCCTCTGTTCCGGTGAAATGCTTAACTATTATGTTTTGTCTTTCGTTGACAAGAGAGATGTCGCCTCTTGTTTCCTCTTGCCTCAGCCCGGCCGCGTTGCGTATGGTGCCGCCGATTCCAGCCGCACGATGTGTCGCGGTACTGAAGCAGTCTTTGGGGGCGTACGGTGGGCTCGGTATTGTCCACCGGCAGGTACGGTTTCTTTCTCGGCATGCCAAGTCTTCGCAAAGTTCTGGCTGCTCTTCTTATATAGGTTTCTTCCTTGACAAACGTAGCCGATTCCGGCGCAGCTGGATTAGTGTCCTCGACGGGTGTCGTGTTTATCTTGTACTTGGCCCGTACTTCAAGCCACCCCTTGTAATTTCGGATCTGTTCCGGCTATATGTCTTCACGTTCTACGACTACGACGCCCATTATGGTCGTAAATTAGGCCTTAGAACAAGTCGTGAGGGGGCCTCAGACTTCCCGCCTTAGCCCAAGACTCAGGCCACATTTGCGGCGGAGGCAATGGCGCCGACCAGTACTGCAGCAGGCGTAGTTCGTCCACCGACGTGGCACCACAAGAACGTCGCTGCGTAGACCAGGAAGTTGGCTCACCTCTAAAAACTTGAAACCATCAGGGCCCGCTGACCTTGGCGAACCTTCTGTCGTTGATCTTGGATCTGAATTTCTGCCACAAACGTCGAAAAACTGCGGAGCCGATGTGAAGCGCGTCCGCACTCTTGATATTACAAGTGCACAAACAGTCTATGTACTCCTTTAATTTTTTTGTTTTCATTTCCATTTATTATTTATTATTTGTTATTCATCATGTTGTGGTATTCACGAAATCCCAACTAAAGGTTAAGAATATGAGGTCTTGGCCAATCCCCCGAGGTCGGCATGTGCCATATGTGAAGGATCATCATCATATTCATCAGCGCGCAGAGCTGGAAGAGTTCATGTTATAATTGCTGCCATAGCACAATTTACGCCTGCGACCAGGGGTACGAATGATGGATAAGAAGAAACGAAGACGAAGAAGAGGACCACCGATCTAGGCGCTTCACTTACAAGGTGAGTTCCCATTAATTTTGTTCCCCTTCTGCTAATGCCAACCGCGTTCTGCTAAGCCAACCCGCGTTCCCCTCTCTCTTATTTGCCTCTTGCAGTGGCTTGCTGATTTCGTAAACCATTTCGCCTTCACAACAGTCCACTCATCTGGCTGACTCGCCTTTTCGGAAGGTAACCACGCGTCTGGTTTCCGAACGGCATTCTTCGTTTACATACGGTCCCCTGCAAAGCCTGCGTTGTGCCTGCGGGGTAGCACCAAACAAAATGTTAGCAGTGATGCATATTATTTTACAAAACATTTTCAAGCGTACTTTTACACGGAAGATGGTACCACAGTAAAAACTCAAGTGCGACGCACGGCTAATAGTACGAGGGCTATTCTAAAAGTAAGGGCCGTCTGCTTATATTTCAATGTTCGTGAATCAGACCAAGGTACAAAGCATGAAGAGCTATCTAATGAGTGTCTCTGAAGGCAGAGACGTTATTGCTGAAATCCAGTAATTGTTTTAGTGATGGAAAACGCAGATAGCATTGTTCGTGGTCATATTCACTGCCGCCACTCTCGAAGTCTGGGGTGGGATTCGATTTATGTGTGCATAAAGATAATAAGCCTCCAGAATTTATTAGAGCTGTGTCTTTTTTATGGCTTCGTAATATTATGGAAAGGAAACGCTAGGGAATGACACAACTACCCCAAATAATAGCGGCTAAAATGCATCTGATGGACAGCGTGGTGCTATAGGCCCATTATTCAGATCGATCAAATCGTTTACGCGAGCGAAGAACAGCGAGCTCCTCGGCGATTGGAGATGAGTGGCCCGACGGATACACTTACTCTCGACACACACGAGTCAATGCATCGACATCAATCTCTTGCACCCGAACTGCCAAAATCAAGACCGTCGCTGTGAACTGGCGGTTCGCAGGCGGCGACCTTCCATATTTGCGGATCAAAAAATAAAATAAAAAGCTGGTTCAGGGTAGTGACGGTTGCTTGGAAACTGGCAAAATTATACAGGCACGGCCGCTCGATCAAGCGCTCGAGGTGCGGCCTGTTGCGTCGTCCGAAACCGGCATGAGGAGCTATAGTTCTCAGCGCCACCGCAGCGGCGCCACTGCTACGGGACAGGCGAGCGCGCGGTCGGGAGCGTTCTTATGGCTGCGGGCGCATGGTTCGCGCCGCGGCTGGGTTTCTCGCGTGCGTTTTCTTGACGCGAGTGTTGAGCATTGCGTTTCCAATATACGAAGCGAAATGACAAACTGTCCGCTGATAGCCATTGGACCGAAACATATGCTAGAACGACGCACATTTCGCGATTGTTTCGAACCACAAAACCACTTTTCAAGAGAACTGTAGATGGAAAATTCTTTATCGATTGGGCGCTTTTGTTACGCTGGTGGTTTGCCTCCCACACATGCTATGCCTGCTTGCCAGTAAAAGAAAAACCTGTAAAGTATGTTACGAATGCTTGCATAATAGGGCTCTGGTAAATATTTTCAGATAGATTTCTTTACTATTCAGCTTTCTAGAAAAACAGAGTAGCATTTTGTATCAGATCGTGTACTCAGCCACGTAGCCCGCACGTTCAGAATTTTTGTGCAAGAACAACAGGGTGAAGAAATTGTTCAGCGCGAATACAGCTAAGGCATGGCGCAGGAAATGTTACTCTTTTATTTACTCGATGTGAAGCCACGTAAGAGCGCTTCGTTCAACGCCTTATAGGGTTTCCTGCCTCCTTGCCGCCAAGGATGACGGTGAAGCCTCCGGTGAAACTCAAGAAAAAGCAACGTTTATTAAAACTAGCTCGGAACACATACGAAAACGAACTCAAAGCACACTCAGAACTATAACAAACACTCGCGGGCACCTGCACTTGCCTTTAACCCTGTCCGCGCGGGGCACACCAGCCCACCTGGCGCACACAAACCGCGCACATTCTTCGCGCTCACAGCCGAGTGTCTTGGCCGCGCTACCGCTTCCACTTCTGCCGGAAGCATTTGGCCCGCGCCCATCTTAAGTGCGCAGCGCGTGTTCAGCTCCCACAAGCTTTAAAATTTTACTACCTCCTGTGTTAGAGACTAGTCGGATAATTTTCAGCGGATGACATTTCTCTTTAACGTGACATTTCTTTTTCTCTACTAGTGAAAAAAAATCTGTAGCGCTGCGTTTAGCTTGGCGAGCGTAGTTCGCGCGACTCTCCGCATCCTTTATTATTTAATCGGTTGTGGGCTTGACATCATGGTATGTAAGAAGCCTTGCTTGTTTCGGAAGCCAATAAGACTTTACGTCGAAATTTCCTTCAAGTGGAAGTTCCCCCAAATGGCCTGCACTTCATCACGTTGACGATTGACTTCTGGCGTTTTACGTCCCAAATCTATAATATGGCTGTTATAACGTGAGCAACAGACAGCATTCCAAGAAGCAACTGATAAGTTTAATAGAAGGCGTACCATATATAGGCCCAGAACCACGTGATCAGTCACGCAGGAATGCGCGCACTGGATGTGCAGTGATAGTGACGTCACGCTACGACAATGACCAGGAGAGAACGCCGTAGTGGAGGGCTCCGGAAATTTCGCCCACCTAGGGAGCTTTAACGTGCACTGACATCGCACAGTACACGGGCCTCGACATTCCGCCTCCATCGAAGCGCAGTCGCCGCAGCCGGGATTCGATCCCGCAACCTTCGAATCAGCAGCAGAGTGCCATAACCACTAGACCACCATTGGCGAGGCCCTCCATCACGTTCAAGAAAAATTCTTGGAAAGATCGTGGTAATGTTATTTGGACCGCAGGACAAGAAAAATGGGCCGCGTTTCCTCAACACATGGTCCGCTGCATGCGTGAGTTTCGTATGTCAGGGAAAATGCTTGAACAAGGAACATTTGTCTGGTGGCTGTCACGACCCTCGTTACGATTATCGGACAACCAAATGCTTACACTCGGTCTTACGCTCAGTCTCGTGCTCAACATGAGGTAGTTCTCCGATCGAAGTGACCACTCCAATTTTACCGTTCATATGACCCATACCGTTATGTAGCGTGGCCCGGCTTGGAAACTTGAACATACCTTCTAACTTGGAAACTTGAACATACCACATTCATATAGTAGTACTATAGTTTGTTCTAAGTCTTGTTGGAGTAAGTTAATACTTGGTTTTTGATAACAAGAAGGCTTTTTCTCATTTTAACCGGAATATTTGAGTAAATACATAATGTCGTGGATTTGGTCGCTGTCCTCGGGGTCTTGGAGTCGCGCTGACCCATTAAATCATGCTCTGGTTGCAATTTGTAAGCTGCGCCTTGCTGGTGTTTTAATATAATTTGAGGTGGTGCTTTTTTTGAGATCATAGAACACGTTCTTGAGGTTAAGCGTTGGTTCATGTGGTCTACCGACAAGCAAAATAGTTCAGATCTCCTCTGACGTCCCAATAACGATGTCTAGTTGCATGTCCCTGTCAGGAGAAAAAAGGAACATATAAAGGTCCTAAATCTTGTGCGCCGTTCAACCATCCGTTCCTTAATTCACCGCAAAAAAAAAAAAGAGAAAAAAGAGAGAAGAAAGAAAGAAGAATAGATAAGAAAAACCGTGGCCAGCACTGCTTCGACGTCGCCTCCGCCGGTGTTTTCTATTTTCTTCGTGCTTGTACCCTGGATAGTTTGGAGAAACAGTGGGAGCAGCCTTTGCAACCAGTATCTTCAGCTTCGTTGACTCTCATGGTTATCGTCGGTGACCTCTGCGTCGCACGGAAACTAGCGGTATAAAGAGTTAGTGGATCTTTTAATTGTTACGTTCATAGAGCACAGAGCTGCGCAACAGTTGCACAACATAGCGGCATGTGCCAGAATACGAGGGCCTGAACACTGTAATAATACCACGCATGTGCACAAAATTGCGCAAGAAACCCAGCGACGCACTCAGAGAACTCACTCCGCGCGCCGTCCTGGATCGAAGGGCTGGCCCTAGAGTTACTGTATATTTATGCTAGCATAAAGAGTTGCGCGTCTGTTTTCCAAACGCCGCCAACTGCGAAGCAACCGAGCGTTGGAGAGAAGGTTACGTTCAGGCCAAATTTTGTGCTTCTCGGCGCCGCCGCTGCAGTCCGCTGGAGCGGCGCATTCGCCGCTGAGGTTCAAAGCGAATCCAGCAGAACTTTTCCTGCATTAGAGCGCGTTCCGAGCATTGATTTCAAGACGCGCATGTTGCGGGACAACTCGAAGTGCTGAGAAAGCGTTATTTTTCAGTTACATTTTCTCAGTGGCTAGAGATTAGCCCTGCAGCATTTCTGTCGGTCCGCAAAATGACCGGTTGTATATATATATATATATATATATATATATATATATATATATATATATATATATATATATATATATATATTTATTTATGTGCCACGTGTTAAGAAGAGCAACGCCTTTAATCTTTCGTCACTAAGCTGTCGCTACGTTTTATTCGCTATTAGGCTTCAAGGCGCTCTACGAGCGTTGGAAAACTGCCCATGCTCGGTCGGGGATGCCACCTGCAAAAACTGGGCTTGGCTTCGCCGCATAGCTTTGGTTGCTTGCTGGCCAAGATGGCGGACCTACGCGCAACTCTGCTACCTACGGTAGCATATAGAGTAACTCTAGCTGGCCCGTAGCAGTGGCGCCCCCGCCAAGAAAGCGGCGGCAACTCTCAGTTTTCGCTTTGCAGCTCTGCCCATCGCCTCCATGCACAGGTTGCACCGTGTGCGTTTTCCTCGAGCGGCTGTGATACGGATAAGTCAAGAAGGGTTGTATGAGATTGAATCTGCCGCAAAAAAGCATATACTAATAAAATATCTCTTTACGAACAAACAGGTCTCAGCTTTTGAAGAACTCTCGTAAATAGAGCAAGTATAGTAATTAGAAAATTATTAGGAAATTTAAGTGAGAGTAAACTTCACAAAAACAGTGAGCACACTCTAGCGCGCAAAGACCATTTGACGAAGGAATTTTTCGAAGAAGGAAGTTACTCGGTGAATGACTTTATGACACCGCGGTGGTGATACAGTAATGCGACGTTATAACGGTAATGAAGGACGTACTATAGCGATAGTCAGGCTCCGGTAATTTCTGCTGCATTTCTTGTTTTCGTTTTGATTCCATAGTACCCCATATTTCCCCCAAACTTGGCACGATTTCTTCATGCAGCAGCATGATTTTTTTCCCGCTTGATCAATTATTCAGTTCCCTTGTTTTGAACACCTTTCAAGAGCTCCACTCTTAAAAGACGCGTTGCCCGTTCGAACTCAAATTGACCGTAAACTAAAGGCTAAATCAGTTTAGACTGTCACGGTGTTCTTTGGTGCATTGTTCTTAATTTCACGACTGTAGGATCATTCTAAAGAGTAAATTAAAGTCAAAGTTGCCTCTTTTAATTTCACTCCGAAACATTTCACTTCCAGTTGCTTATTTAAAACTATTGATGTTTTTCTGAGTAGCATTGGAAAACATTGATATCAGAACATGGTGAAAAAACCGCAGGAGTTGCCGTTTAACACTGCATTCTTGGTGCAGGTCAGGTTCCGCTGTCTAAAGTGCAGAGGATGTCGACGGCCAGTAAGTCGAAGAGTGAAGGTGGTAGCAAAAAAGCAGATTCTCCAACAGGAAGTGGTCGCCGTGGTAGCTCACCTGGTGATGCCAGGAACGACAGCGCGAACAACAAGGCGGGCATTGGCGGTGGCAGCGCCAGCGGCAGCCGGGAAAGCCCTGCTGGCAGCGACAAAAAGCCTTCTCCGGCCCAGGCCTCCCCCAAATCAAGCCCTCCCAAGAAGTGAGCTTGAGAGCTATTTGTAGACTACCAAGTAAAGAACTGCTGGTAGACCATTAACTTGTATTCAGCTGTACTTCTTCGCAAGCTTTTGTCCGTTACGGTGGTGTAGTGGTTAAGGAATTCGGCTGCCACCCAAAAAACGCGGGTTCGATCTCGGCCGCTCGGCTGGTCGTATTTTCGATGGAGGCGGAAATGCCAGAGGCCCGTGTACTGTGCGTTGCCAGTGCACGTTAAAGAACCCCAGGTGGTTTAAATTTCCGGAGCCCTCCACTACGGCCTTTCTCTCCTCTCTATCCCTTTCACTCCTTTTCCCTTACCCCGACGGACGCTTAGCCGTGCTCCTTACATGAGCCGCAGGAATTAGCGTCCTTTCCTAATTCTAACCATAACCATTATCATCAGCAAGCTTTTTCGTACATTCATTACTTTTCCTATAATGTAACAGCCGCCGCAATCCAGCGTCTTAGTTTCTGCAGTCAGTTACCAGTTACGTTACTGACTGAAAGCCATGGCTCGTGACGACGTTCCTTCTGTGTGAATGTTCGTGGCAGCAAGCCCCCGTTCTCTGTATTTCAGCTTTCATATTAAACCACATGTAAGCCCAGGAAATATGCGGGCACTGCTAGAATTAGTGCGCTCTACGCCTTGCTGTTGGCCTAACCTTATCCCGGATATTCGCCGCTTTATGCAGGAATCGAAAACGTGAATGGCGATGAACTAAGCACGGAACTTAGCGCTCTGTGAAGAGGTTCATATTATGCAACGCAACCTTTCTCTCGAGCGCGCGCATGAAGAAAGCTTTCCGTGTGGTAATACCTAACAAGGGAAGAGCGCGAAGATGGCTGACAAAAATTTAGAATAGTGATGGTTAAGCGAAGTTTGTAAAGGTAAACAAGTCGGCAGGAGATGGAGAGGACAACTTAAATGTAGGTAAAGCAGCCCGTTTTATGATCTGTGTTTGTACAGCGTTAAAGGGGCGGACGAATAATTTTTTTAAGGTACCTGTTTTCTTTATTTCAACGGAAAGCCTACGGGTCAGAGTGTCCCATCATGCAATGACAGCGGGGGAAATGCTGTGCAATTTTTTATCACACCTTTTTGCCTATGGAGTCTTAAACACAACCAATGTTGCTAACAATGGCCGAAACACGTCGTGCGTACTTATGCCAGGTTCTGCCGCGCCAGAGCGCATGCGCTCGCTGCCTGGCAGACGCCACGCGCATGCGCAGCGGTTAGAAGCAGGTTTTTGTGTGCCGCGAAGGTCGCCACTTCTCAGCGTTGACTCCTTTCGAGATCTATCTATCTATCTATCTATCTATCTATCTATCTATCTATCTATCTATCTATCTATCTATCTATCTATCTATCTATCTATCTATCTATCTATCTATCTATCTAACTTTGTATGTATGTATGTATGTATGTATGTATGTATGTATGTATGTATGTATGTATGTATGTATGTATTTATGTATGTATGTATGTCTAATTTTGCTTCGGTAGGAATTTAAGGAAATGGTTCATTACGTCAATGGCACCTTTGCTTTAGGGCATGCCACTATACACCCTTCGCTGCAGGGACTATATAGCATTCATGAGTGTATTACTTATGGAGAAAATTTGTATATCTTTCCGGGCGGAGCACTCATAAAATTTAGGCACCATATTTCTCAGCCGTGGCCGGAATCGTCGAAAATTTACGCCTGAAATGAACTTTGGACATATCGTACCTTCACAGGAGCCCTGGAATCGACGTCGCCGCTGAGCCCAAAGTAAGCAGCAGCGCGCGAGCTTCTCCCCTAGCCACACAAAGAAGTCTTCTCACGCCAAAAGCACCAAAAGGAAAGCGAAGCAAAACACGCCGGAGAGCGCTGGGGTGAAGGTACCGCTCAATTCATCCTTCTTCATTCATTCACTTCTTGCTCGGATATTGTCTAAATGATGACAAATGTTGGCGTAAAAAAATGGATAAATGATTAATGCCGACTATTCACTGTTGTTACAGTAGCGTCGCTTTGATTCGATATAAAATGAAAAAGTCTGCAGGTGGCCCTTGTTCTACATTATAAGAAATGCGTAAAACAAGACGCTGTGTGCCTGTGTGTGTGTGTGTGTGTGGGGGGGGGGGGGATATCTATGTGTCACTATCACCGATCAGTATTGGAAGCACTACTTCAATTAAAATTAGCATGTCAATTTATGATTCTATTCACCGCTCGTTATTATTGCATTGATCATTACGTTCACGATCCCATATACCCAACTTGCGCCGTTAGGCAATATTACCAGTTATGGGGAATCGTCCTTCTATCGTTCTGCTTATGCACCTTATTGAAATATAACCGCGTCTCTCACTGTACACTCTGTGCAGTGTCTCTCACTGCACACTCTGTCTTCAGCAGTGTACACAGTGTACACTGTGTGAAACACAATTACACAGTGTACAGGGAACATTGTGCAAAAGGGCGTCTTACCGTGTCTCGGTGTTTCGTATAGCGTATCAGGAGGCATTGCAAGCACTGTACAGTGCTTTCCAGGGCACTGGGAGCTCGGCGTGAACGGTGGCAGTGACTGCACTGGGAGCTCGTCATAATGAATATCACTGTGATACGCTCTCCCACGACGCGGACTCCGCGTCGTGGGAGAGCGCGCTTTGCGTGTTTGTTTACAATCGCGCTCCGTTGCCATCTTTGCTCCAGGGATGTCGGCGCGCTTGGTGGGGAGTATGCGTACGGCGCGCGCACGTAGCTCCTCATGCGCGCGGGAGGTGCTGTAAAGTATGTTTTATTGAACACGTGACGTCGCTTTTGTAAGCATGGGTGGCTGCTGCACCTTCTGCTGCCGGTACAAATCCAGCGAAGGAACAGCTCTTCGCGGTACCGTCCGGTAAGAGGAATCGGCTCAGAAGAAATAAAAAAGGTTGATACACCGGTACGAGTTCAACCCAATATTGTCGACGCGATTATGCCAGATATGTTGTCGGTCTTCCATATGATAAGTATGTGTCGATGTTTGAACAATTCGGTGTTCGCTTCAGCGTTGCAGATATGTCAGACTTAGTTCATCCCCTTCAACTCCCATGCTCTTATAAGATGTTCCTTTCAGTCCTTTGCACAAAGCAAACATGGACTGCGTGTCTCAGAAAATTTATTGAGAGCCTTGCTGGTGCTCAAACTCGCGCATGCCATGCCGTAGTGTCGCAATGCCATTCACGTACATTGACCCAGAGATTGCAAATAAAAGACCAATGATACGTAGACGTTTGAAAATAAGTTGGAAGCTTGCAGCGCAGATGGCTGAGCACTAATTGCACGACTTTGTTATTCGTTTCATTTTCAGCTCTATTGCGGCATTATCCACAATGCGAGTGCGTTTGTATGATCGGAACTGAAGTCGTCGTTTCTCCATTTTTATTTTTTCATAGAACGTAGAGCTGCTACTCGATGTTCGTATGCCGCAATGCCCAATACGGAGGGGCGCATTGTCGTTGATCACCTTAGCGAAAGAAGCCAACCATAGTTTGGGCTAATTAAGGTAAGGCAAGCATAAATAGGTTAATACTAATTAGAAGAACATAATTGAGGTAAAGGTCTAATTAAGGTAAGCCTAATAAAGCTAAGGTTAACCAAGCCATAACTATAGGCCAAGCTAAATTATGCTAAGACTGATCAAGCAACGTCTAAGCTAAGAGTAATTAAGTCAAACATAATAAGGCTAACAATAACGCTAAGTATTATTAGGCCAAATCTAATGAAACCAGGTCTGGTTAAGCTAGCACCAATCAGGCCATATATGATTAAGCTGAGTATATTTAAATAAATTGTGGTTTAACTTGAAAAGTCTAATTAGGTTAGCACTAATTCTGAAACGTCTAATTAACTTGAGACTAATTGAGCCAAGCCCAACTGAGTTAAGATTATATAGGATGCCAAGTGAGAGCTAGAAAAGCCATGTCAAACTTCAAATCGACCAGGTTCTCTGGGTTAAACCGTGCGCGACTTAGCGCAAGCTTCGCTACTTTTCTTTAAGAAAGGTTAGCACCCAGACGGGACTGCAATTTTGCGCACATTGCGGAATCCTTAGAGCACCCACCGCTCCTGCATCCTGCCAGCTTTTGTTGACACACTTGATGTGAGCGATGAATTTGCCCGACAAAACCAACGCGGATTGTTTAGCCTTCATGTGGCTTACCGTAGACAGAACCGTCACCGCTCAGCCTGAGATATGTAATTTACAACATTTCGAGAAAAATCATTGCGGTAAGGGCTTCACAAATGTTCTGAGTGTATCGCACACGATGCACAACTCGGTGTCGTTTGGACGCTTTCTTTCCGGATTAGTTCTGAAAACGCGAAAACTAGTACATTTGGGAAATTAGTGCAGCTCGCGGAAAGGAAGTCCTATGCCGCATGTGAAGATCCCACCCAGAGAGCTAGAGCGAGTGCTTCAGGCGCACCGCCTATATCCGTGCGCACTCGCTCACTGAAAGGTCGTCTGCTACGCGCTAGAGCACGGAAGGTGGTACCACTGTCGGACAGGGAGCACGTTGAGAGGATAATCGAGGAGGAATGAGAACGGAGGGTGAGAGTGTCACTACTTTACGAAGTTCTAGGGCTTTTAGTGCCGCAGTGTGCCGCATGCCAGCGTTTATTGTACCGTGTGTAGTGTGCCAGTGTTGAGCGCCACACCGGTGTTGAAATCCTGTATGGCACAAGTTGGGTTTTCAAACTACAGCCACTGATTAGCCTTGTTTCAATTTGACGGCGTTGATGGAGGAAGACATGTCGAGCATCGCGGGAATTTAGGTGGTAGTTTCTGCCACCGTGACAGTACGGACCCATGATGTATTCAACAATGCTGACTGCGCAGGACACTGAGGCCAAAGACGACGGACGCACGGCATGTTCGACATCTCCTGCTGACGCCAAAGCGAGTCCTCAGGGCCGAAAGAAATCTCCGGAACGTGGGCGCGACCAGTCCGCGCAGAAAACCGAGACCAAAGACGAAGGACAGACGGCATGTTCGACATCTCCTGCCGACGCCAAATCTAGTCCTGAGGGCCGTAAGAAATCTCCCGAGAGAGCGCGCGAACGCAAGGGCAAGTTGAAGATGCCCGATGGAACCTACGTGGGCGTCGAGGAGCGCAACCGATACATAAGGCAAGGAGCCGGCTAGAATGCATGCACTGAGATAGGGTAGGGGATGGAAAAAAGTGTGTGTGGGGAGGGAGGGGGCGGGGGAGGGGTTGCTGTTGTGGGACATGGTAGAGTGTGCGTGACAACTAGCTTCAGTTGTCAAATAGCCTGCCCACGCCCTACCGTCGGTGTCGCCATTTCGTCGTCAGCCGCCAGGTGGCGGCACCGTTCCATCAAGCTTCACAGCAGACGCCTCGCCGCAATCTTGTGCTCGTGCGGATGGGTAGCTAGCGCGTCGCTTAATGTCCCTAGCATTCTCTCTTGGGGAATCGGTGATACCCCAAGTCCCTAGAAATTTTTTCCGTTTTTTAAAACGGAAAAAATATCTAGGGGCTTTAGTGATACCATGCGATAGCGGGGAAAGCGGTACCCATTCATGGTGATAAGATTTGTCGGACTAGTTCGCACGCGTTGAAGGAAGGGCAAATTGCACAAAAGCAAGCAGTGCATAGTACACTTAGAAGCGGGGAAATGGCGTTTCCAATTGTCATACGATTCTGCCGGGCCGGCCCTAATAATCACTCGTGATCTTTGCTTTCCACCGTATGGAACTCTCGTGACGGTAATGTTTAAAAAAATGCAACAGGATGGAAGTTCCGACCAACGGCATTTCGTTAGCGGCCCATACTGACAATTGTTGTTGTCAGCGATACTAGAAAGTCAGAACACGCTCAGTATTTGCATTGCCACTCTCTGCATCGTATCCCAAAAAATATCATGTTGCTAAATTTCTTATCTACAGCGTCCTGGCTAACGACTTTTTCTGTGCTTCGTATCTGTACTTCAAAAGCAGAGGAAAGATTGGGATTGCGTGAGTGCCTCTCACATGCACAAAAACTCGCAAGCAAAGTGCCTGTCGCAGGCCCGATCGAAAGAAGGTTTGTAAATGTAACACTACCCCAAAAATTGTCAATCGATTGTATCATTGCTGGCTGACAACAAGGACATGATTTAGAAAACGGCGCAGCACACACAAACGAGATACTAAAGACGAAGAAAACACGAAGACGAACGCCGGACTCACAACCAAAGTTTATTCCACACCACGCACATTTAATACTGTCACGGGGCTACCGAATTAGCGTGCCCTCGTGTAGGTTCGTGTGTTTTGAGTTCGTGTGTTCAAAACTCGATGGCTTGACAGTCATCGAGAAAGGATAGACGAGACCGTTTGTGCAGAACAAAACAAACAAACAACACTCGCTGTATTTACAGACACGGGAAAAAAGGAGAACGGATAAATACAAGACGGAGCATAAGAAGGAGAGGATAAATTAACAAAACTATGAATGGGAGGGTGAATAACTAGCGGTGCGCAAGAACCAATACAAGAAACAAGACTGTCACCGTTCAGGCGGGCGCACGATAGTAGATGGCGGGGTGGAGACAGCAAACGCACTCGGAGCGGACTTGGATCGAGGTGTCGCTCGCTGGGAAGGTAGCGTCGGGTGAGTCGGGGTCAGCAACCTCTCGGCTTTCCTCAGCCGACGCTGGGACGCCTAACCGGAGACGCAGTTGTGCCTGGCCAACGCCAGACGATGGGAAGTCGGTGGAATGCCTGGCCAACGCCAGGCGATGAGAAGCCGGTAGAAAGGCTGGCCAACGCCAGATGCCGGAAAGCCTGGCCAACGCCAGGTGCTGTACCTCTCGGGTACACGCCCAGGTGGGAGCCTGCAGCGGCCTTGCCACAGGAACTCGGCCGCCACTCCCGCGCCCTGGTATGCTTCCTTCTTCCACCACGTCCCAGCCACGTCTCCTCCGGTTCTTCTCCCCGGTCTCTCCCTGGTCTCCCTCTCGCCCGTTCTCTTGGCGCTTTTTATCACCCATCTTCATCGTGGGCCTTCATCATTGGTGTTCTTGTCTCCGTGTCGTTTTCCGATTGCTCATAGCTGTGCTTGTGGCCTTCTCGCATTGGTGCAGCTTTTATTCATTGCTTTATCTTTAGCGCTCGTGCCAACGTCGTCTTCGTCTTGCTTTCATTTTTTTTTATGGCGCGCACTTTGAAATACGTGCACTCATCACAATAAGCCCCCCCTTTTAATAAGTTTTTTTTTAGGAAAAAAAAGCTGCCGCTATGTGCACGTGTTTGAGTCCACCACACAATTCACGAAGTAGTCCCAATACAGTCCCAATACAGTCCATATACAGTGAAACACTACAAGCACGGGAGCACAAGACAAAGCACAAAAACACTCTTTGTACAAGCAGATCGAACAGAAATCGTCTGTCTAAACAATGCCGCTACATATAGCTACAAATTTTCACGAATGAAAAAATGGATTTTCTTTTCTAGAACGGGTGACATGTTTTGCACGCTTTCGTGGGGACTATCATTGAGCCTAATTTGCTGTCACCTTGATTAATAAAGTACTCTCTTCACGACTGTTACGACCTTTTCACATGTCCAAAATACCCGTTATACATGCTTGACAATCGAAATCCAGAAAGAGCTACCGGATATCTTACAACGCGCTTATGTTATGGCGTCCCACACAAGTCGGATAGCACTTTCCAGACGCCTAAAGACAAGCCTAAGAGACACTCGGCAGTGCTTACTACCAGACGCCCATCTGCATGACCGTCTGAACACACTCGGACGCCATACGACTTTGCAAAGTCCAGAGCAGCAAAGATAGCACTCGAAAGAATCATCTTGTCGCCAGGCGTAGCGAGTTAGTGGCGTTCGAATCATTCTTCGATGATTGTCAACGCTTTCTTTCAGCCGATGCACCGGCAATGCCTCAGACGCCTCTGGCAAGATGCATGCTGAGCCGTATGACGCCCTAGAAAATGCTGTTGACTCTACGCTCGAAGTGTCGTGCTCATCTAGCATACCAGGATTTTCGAGATGAGGTTCTCCCACTTTCGCTGGTGATTCTTGCACCTTTTCGACCCTTTCATTTAAGTCATTGCACTTTCCGTTAGACAAGTCACCATCTGCATTCTCATCTGCAGTTAATCTCAACCTCCCTGGAGGTAAATTATTTCTATGGTCTTCGAGCTGGAGCTCTTCCATTTTAGCCGTTGATTCTAGAATATCATCGCTTCCATTTTGGACTTCGTGCTCTCTGTCAGACACATCAACTGCACTTTCATCTGCCGTTAATCTCCACCACCCCGGAGGTGAATTATCTCTATGATCTTCGAAGACCATGCTTTCATTATGTGTTACCGCTGCTGGCGGAACACTTGTAGTATTCGTGGCCATCGCCCTACTACACTCCTGACAACTGCATTCGTTGTCCTCATCAGGACAAACTAGCAGATATTCACTAGACATTTTGTGAGGAACTCTTTCCTCATCTACAACACTTAGCCCCATAGAGGCTCCAAAGTATCCCTCAACGTTTGTGGAACTTCCCTGTTCCAAGCTCGCAAAGCTGGCCTCTTCCTCACCGAGCACCTTCAAACCCATTCCAGTCTCTCGGCTGTCTACCTCGACGCTATCCTCTAGCTCAGGTTCTGACCCCATCGAAAGGCTGTGGTATGGTCCTATGCTGCATCCAAAGAGAGACCCTGATCCTTCCTTTAACCAAGTGCTGCCTATATAGCAAACCTCATCCGCCTCATCACATGTGCTATTGCACGGCGTTTCGCTACGCTCCAACTTCTCCATCCGAGCTTTTTCCACATCTGCCAGTCGGAGCTTTAACTCAAGTGTTCTTAACCTCATTTCTTCGAGCTCTCTTTCTTCCTCCTCCATCTCCCTTTCAAACTCTAACCGCTCATTCTCTTCTTGTAGTCGCGCAGCCTCTCGCGCATCAACCCACGCCGTAAATTCCTCACCCACCAAGCCTATTCGCCGTGCCAACTCTTCAAAAACTTTACGAGATTCTGATGCGCTCATTTTCTTTTTTTTTCGTGAGAAATAACAAGGTGCACAAACGGTCTCGTCCTGTCGCGGACGCCAATTTGTCACGGGGCTACCGAATTAGCGTGCCCTCGTGTAGGTTCGTGTGTTTTGAGTTCGTGTGTTCAAAACTCGATGGCTTGACAGTCATCGAGAAAGGATAGACGAGACCGTTTGTGCAGAACAAAACAAACAAACAACACTCGCTGTATTTATAGACACGGGAAAAAAGGAGAACGGATAAATACAAGACGGAGCATAAGAAGGAGAGGATAAATTAACAAAACTATGAATGGGAGGGTGAATAACTAGCGGTGCGCAAGAACCAATACAAGAAACAAGACTGTCACCGTTCAGGCGGGCGCACGATAGTAGATGGCGGGGTGGAGACAGCAAACGCACTCGGAGCGGACTTGGATCGAGGTGTCGCTCGCTGGGAAGGTAGCGTCGGGTGAGTCGGGGTCAGCAACCTCTCGGCTTTCCTCAGCCGACGCTGGGACGCCGAACCGGAGACGCAGTTGTGCCTGGCCAACGCCAGGCGATGGGAAGTCGGTGGAATGCCTGGCCAACGCCAGGCGATGAGAAGCCGGTAGAAAGGCTGGCCAACGCCAGATGCCGGAAAGCCTGGCCAACGCCAGGTGCTGTACCTCTCGGGTACACGCCCAGGTGGGAGCCTGCAGCGGCCTTGCCACAGGAACTCGGCCGCCACTCCCGCGCCCTGGTATGCTTCCTTCTTCCACCACGTCCCAGCCACGTCTCCTCCGGTTCTTCTCCCCGGTCTCTCCCTGGTCTCCCTCTCGCCCGTTCTCTTGGCGCTTTTTATCACCCATCTTCATCGTGGGCCTTCATCATTGGTGTTCTTGTCTCCGTGTCGTTTTCCGATTGCTCATAGCTGTGCTTGTGGCCTTCTCGCATTGGTGCAGCTTTTATTCATTGCTTTATCTTTAGCGCTCGTGCCAACGTCGTCTTCGTCTTGCTTTCATTTTTTTTTATGGCGCGCACTTTGAAATACGTGCACTCATCACAAATACCCACACGTGGGTACCATCAGCAGAGATAAACTAAACAAATCACATGTGTCCATTCAGATACAAGATTTCCTTTGTCAGCAAGGCGATTGATGGGGCGCTGATGCATGACGTCTCGTTATTACGTATATGCACAGCCTCGATTATCTCACGAATTGTCTGGTTATGATTTGTGGCGATGATGTTGGTCTTTTTTACGTTTTTTGAGGACACCGTCCAATTTGAACTTTCTCGGGCAAATCAAGTCGGCCATGGCGATGTGCTTTTCTTCGAAAGCCTTTCCGAGCGCGTTGTTGCAGTGCATGGGAAGGGCACGGACTCGCTCCCCACGTTTCTTCGACTTGTGCGTCAGAAATTTTAAAGGGACTGTCTACCGCTCAGAAAATTTTTTGAGATTGTGGTAAAATTGGGCAGATCGTGCGTCACATTTACGGGAACGACCACGCTTTCACCCCACAAAAAAGGAATTATGTTTTTTAATTTCGCTCTGAAAGTGGTGCAAGAAACGCCGCTAGCGACACCCAACAGCGTGTTCGTCATTTTCCAAGTGTACGAGAACCAGCCCACGCAGGTATGCATACTCTGCTGAAAAACTATTATGTATGTCTTACATGCGTACTTCACCCTGTGAGACACCTTGTTATAGCGTGCAAGAGCAATTTGTTCTTTTTTTCGCTGCTTTCGGGGTGGCGCATGTGGCGCTGCCTTCGAATTCGTCTGCCTGCGAAGGCGCATAGTAGTGCGCTTGTCATGCATGCGGCGCTGCATGTCCGAGACGCACCCCCGCGCGCGGACTTTCCCTCGCCTCTCCTCCTCGTCGTCGCCTCTGGAATGTCGACCTTGAAGCCGGTTCGCGTTGAGATGCCTCCCGCGCCCGAAAGGGTTTCCAGGGAGACGACGACGCATCATGCGCGGTACCCAGTGTTGCTGGCATGCCTACACTAGGAAGGGAGCGACTTCGTGGATGAAAAAAATTGTGTTTTAATAATTTCTATTGAGATTCTGGAGAAACCACTGCACGCTGGGACACTTCGAAAGGTACGCTTTGTGTTGAGCCAAAAAACGGGACAGCGATGAAAGACGGTAGACAGTCCCTTTAAGCGCACGGCAATGGTTAGGGATGCTGTAGCACGTACAAATAAATTTTCTACCTGATATCTGCGAATGCGTCGAAGAAGACGATTTTGAAGTTCCCGTGGCTATTCGGGCAAGTTATAATTGACAAGACAAATATTGACTAATTTTCTGAAACTCGCTTTTGACCTAGCCTGTTAATTATAGTTAAGACTGAATAGAAGCGCGAAAACACACAAACACAAAAGAACACAGGTGCGCTTATCTTCGTTTGCTGCCTTGTGTTTGTGTGTTTTTGCGTTTCCATTGAATCTTAACTAATAGACTAATTATTTAAGCATTGAAAACCCCACAATTTCAAGCGGTATCGGCAAGGCTACCACAAACGTAACAGCATTGGTTGCGCTTTCGTGTAGTCTTGCGCTTTAATTAGGTACGGTAAGAATTATCTGGGACACCAAGTAGTAAAATTATTTCGTTGTAGAATGCAGTGTCTTACGGGCAGGGTGTCGGAACGAAATGTTTTTCGTTCCGGTTTTCGTTTCGTTCCACAGAAAAAAGTTCCGTTCCGTTTTCGTTCCGGAACGAAAAATAAACGTTCCGTAACGGTTCATAACGATTTTTTTAATAATAAGAACGAGCAAAATAGTTAATATTAAAAGTACCTTTTAAAAACAGCAAAAAGTACTGAACTAATACATAAAAATGCAATAATAATTGTTGGGGTTCTACGTCCCAAAGCCACGGTGTGACTATGAGGGAAGTCGCAAAAAGTTTCGAAGAAAGGACACAACAAAAACTTGGCATTTCTTTTTCCTCAAGTTTGAATCCCGAATTTTCGTCAAGGGGGGGCACACGATTTCAGAAGCAGGAGATCATCAAGTGTACGCGCCGGTAAGCGAGACCGCTGCTCTGACAAAACGAACTTGAGTGCTGAAAGTGCCCTCTCAACGCTGACTTGTGTGGCTGGCACACCAAGGGCCACTTGTGCTAACATAACTTGTACTAGCTTGTGCTAGCTCCGGTTGCCGTTTGCGCTCGTCCCAAAATTTCAACACATAAGCGACGACAAAGCTCTCTCTCCACGACGGCCTGTGTGAGAGGCGCGCGAAACTCCGCTTGAATTTAATACAAACAGCTATGGTTGCCACTTTCTTGGTTTCCTGCATTATTTCAACGCATCTTTCCTTTGAAATACCTGCCCGAGATGCGAGCTGAGGTTGAACCCTGAGTTATGCATTATTGCTCACGTTGCATGACCTCGGCTGTTCCGGATCGTAAAGTTTTCCCGTGAACCGAAAAACGATAAAAAATATTTCGTTTTTGCTCCGGAACGAAATAATAAATAACGTTCCGGTTACGTTTTCGTTCCGGTCAAAAATATCGTTTTTTTCGTTTTTCGTTTTCGTTTTTCGTTCCGTTCCGACACTCTGCTTACGGGGAAAGAGCACATTGTGATGAAATGATTTTCGGCAATATTTATTTGCCACGAGCAACGCTGCCGGTCGTTGAATGCGGAGGTGTCTATAGATGCGCCATCTACAGCATGCTGTTAGTGGCAGCTACGGCTACTATCGAGAGCGTGTGCGCCAAAACGTGAGTGAACCAATACTTATGTAGTGAGCTAAGTATGTAGAATTTCATGTAGATGTGTTGAATATTTCAGGGAGAAAAGTGCAAAACACATCATGTACGGAAAGTTGCGGCTTGTCTAATACGCGTTGCAATTTAGATAGAACGAGAGCTACTTTAGAGCTTCGTCTTTAACACAATGATCACGTGCACTAGTCCTGTCGTCATCATCATCTTCTCCGCATGCGACAAAACGCTATAACCTGTATCGCAATTCCTGTAGGCGGTTATAATGAGAGACTTCTAGAAGCAAGAGGTTTCTGGGCCAAGGTGTCATAACTTTGCACAAGTAGGCCATAGCCGCACTTGAGTTAAGAAGAAAGTGAAAACACGAAGTACATTAACATACGGGATGTGAAAATCAGATTCGAATGGTATGCCTTAGGTGAACTTAACGACAATAGGCTGCAACCGGATGTAATTTCCTTTGTGCTGAAAACGGCATAGCGGAAGTTAGGTATAGCATGCCATTTATAGTGAGGACATGCCAACGTAAATTCACATTATTCTGCGACGTATAGGAGCAGCTGCAGTCTTATTGAGCGCAACCTTGGAGGTTTGCAATAAGAGGTTGACTCTAAACGACCACTGGATGTCTAACACTTGTGAAGGGGAAGGACATCGGTTTTCATTCGGAGTTGTCGTTTTACGTGTTACCTCGCGTGTGGCTGAATTGTTCCGGAAAACCTGGATCTACCGAAGCGAGTGTTAGCTTGGAGAGGCATGGACGTCGCGCGTTGAACGGTAACTCCGGCAGTTTTGTTTTTTTGTAACCTTTTTTTTTTGTTACTTCCAAGGTGGCGGTCAGTCCTGCAGCAAACAGGCTGATTCGATTTTCTGATAGACTTACCAGTAAAGGGTCGTTCAAACAAAAACGGGTGGCTAGTCCGTGCAGCGCATGTGATGACGTAGTGTTACGTCCGAGACATCGGAGACGGAGCGGCGCCACCAGAAACTCGTCGACGCAGGTGTCGCTATTGAAAAACGAGTCGGAACGAGCCGAGTGCCGGTAACGATTTGCTCGTTACCTCCGGCCGAGGGTGGCGAATGACCACCGCAAGGCGTCCAGATGCGCCATCGTATGGTCCGGCTGCGTACGTGTCACCTCGGCCACATTCGAAGAAAAAGGGGGAGGTCCACAACCTTCTTCCCCTTCGGACCTTCAACCTCGGATTGGAGGAGAAGCATCAACTGGGCCCTCCCAAGAAGGCGTCGAGGACGACGCGACCTATTTAATCCACGGGAGAACCCCGGGATCGGGGATTGATTGAGATTCGGCCATAAGCTACCATGTTGTAAATAAATGTAAATATTGTCTTCTCCAAACAAACTCCTCGTACTCTTCCCTCCTGCCCCGTGGACTCCTGGCCTGAAGGCGACACGAGTCCACGACAAAGGGTGGCAGCGGTGAGGTCGCAACAGTAGCAGCCTCCCCGCGGTCAGAAATGTGGTACTAGTGGGAAAAAAAAAAAGACAGTGGCGATATCATGTCAAGCAACTTGGAGAAGCGGCAGCTTTCATGAACTCGACAGCGACGATTTAAGCGCTGAAACATCATGGTATTCACCACATCTATGCTAGTGCAGCCAGCGATATGGGCAATGATGTCGATAACACAGGGTCGCTGGTGCTCGAAGTCACACGAACCCGGTAAAAACCTTAAATATTCATCTTCAGGAAATCTAAGTGAGTTGCCAGCGCCTAGCTTGGCATATATTGTTACAGTATTAGGGGAACATAGAAGATTTCATTCAGATAAACGGACGCCAAAAAATTGGCGGACTTACCCTTTAAAGGGCAACTCCGTCCATTTTTCATTTCCCACTGATCTTCATGATATTTTCAATATGTATTCTCCTCGGTACTGCAATAATATATATGTCAAGCCAGGCGGTTTCATGTTATTTAGTTTTCCGGCAAATGAATTTTAAAAATTTTTAGCGGATTCTCACGTGGGCCACCCTGTGTTTTTGACGTCATCACCGTCAATGCTGCCTACCCGAGCCAGCGGGTCGTCAAAAGCAAAACGGCCATATTTCAGCGTTCAAATACTCGCTGTGAAGTTCAGAAATGCTGACATTACACCGGCGGATGACCTCGCCACTGTCATTTTTCTGGCACTATACCTCTATATTTCTTATGGTGGGAAGGCTGTGACGTCATCGCATACGCTGCAAGAAGCGCCTACCCGTATCGGTTTCCTTTTGAACACGCCTTTCAGTCGGTTATTTAAAATTATTGGTGCGTTTTTAAGCAGACTTAACCATCCTGGCTACTGCAGGCCTATCAGTACCATTGGAAAACATCTCTATCAGAACATGGTGAAAAAACCACCGGAGTTGCCCTTTAAATTTTGCGGCAGCAAACAGCGCCATGTAGTAGCGTCGTATTGAAAGCGCCCAGCATTTCACTGCATTATCTGTATTTTCTTAAGTTCGTAATTCAGGACGTTAAGTAACTAAGCCCAGAATATCACGTCGCTTTGACTCTTTCGTGCCATTTTGCTCGGACCATTGCAGGGCCATGCAAAAGAAGTACCTCCAGTGCCACTATACACCATTCGCCTTCGTGTGCGGCATTTGCATGATGATGGTGATGATGCTGTACATCCAGATATACTACCCTGGTGAGTGAAAAGCTGTAGTTATGGTGTAGTGATACTTGAAAGCTTGGTATATCCATTCGCGTTCGTTGCAAGCTCCGTTGATTAAACTTCAAAGAAACATTTTGTTTTTGGTATGTGACTCGATACCAAATATTGTAAAATAATTAAGACATCTGGGCATATTAAAATACGGCATACTTCTCTTCCTTTGGTGTCCGTGTTTCCACGCCTATTCTTTGCATTATATATGGCACCTCGTGTTGCATATTGCGCACCCACTAAGATAGACAAGTATTGTTTTAATTTCCCGTCTGCTGTTTGAACAAATACGATAATTTCCTGTTGGTTAATAAGGGCACACCAAAACGACAGGCGATGACCGAGTGCTTGCCGAGGGTATACCGAGGGTCACTTGTGTAGATTCAAAATTTGCTTTGCGGGAAATGTCCCGTTGTGACGAGTTCTTAGGTGCTTTTGGCGGGAGCATGCCGCGTCACTACCCGTGATGTCGTGTTACATGATTCGGTTCACGTGAACACATGTGACGTCATTTTACGTGGTCATGTACATGTCCTCATCTAGGCTGGGTAGTTGAGGTGGCGAGGTCACTAACGCTAACTAAGCTATAGATGCTAAGCGGGCGCCGCTATGCCATGTGGTTACAAAGAGACGCGAGCTGGAGTGGTACTGTCTGACTGAATTCGCTCGAGGATTGGCCACAATTTCCCATGGGCGAGAAACGGCATAACGAAAGCTTCTCTGTAAAACTCATTCATTCGCTGCCTTTGATTCTGGGACTGGCAGATATTGCCAGGGACGCTGCGTCATAATGCTGAACGTTCTTGCCTTTGCAAACTCAAGGCAATGAAAACGTAGGATTGCATCGAGAAACGTACGCTACTTGAAATTATCCTTGAAGAATACACCTCACCCCGCCACGGTGGTCTAGTAGCCGTGGTACTCGGCTGCTGATCCGCTCGAAGGTCGCTGGATCGAATCCCGGCCGCGGCGGCTGCATTTCAGTGTAGGCGAAATGTAGAGGCCCGTGTGCTGTGCGATGTCAGCGCACGTTAAAGAACCCCAGGTGGTTCAAATTTCCGGATTCCTCCACTACGGCGTATTTCGTAATCATATCGTGCTTTTGGGACGTAAAACGCCATAAATCAATGAAGTGAAGAATACGCATACCAAAATGCACAGTTGCATTGCAACGTAATAATCGACGGGCCTTTTGCGTGCCGAAACTACGATATTATAAGGCACACCGAGGTGGAGGGCTCCGGAGGTGGAAGCCCCCGACGAAAATGCGACCACCGCGGCAGGGATGAAACCCACGTTTTTCGGGACAGCAGTCCAACCTCATAACCAGTAGACCACTTTCACTGCATACAGTTGAAGACATTTCAACCGCCCCGTAGTCGCTGGCTTCATTTCGATTGATTTGTGGGGAACGTCCCAAAACCAGCTCTCATTATGAGAGACGCCGTAGTGGACGGCTCCGGAAATTTCGACCACCTGGGGTTCTTTAACGTGCACTGACATCGCACAGCACATGGGCCTCAACATTTCGTCTACATCGAAATGCAGCCGCCGCGGCCGGGATTCGATCCCGTGACCCTCATATCAGCAGCCGAGTACCATAGCCACTAGACCACCGTGGCGGGGCTGGCTTCATTTTATTACGCGGAATGCGATGATGGGAACAAAACGTATGCGAAATTATCTGAATATTTGCAACTAAGCTACTTCTTTAAGACTGATTCACAGTGATATCTCTCCCCTGCCAGTGCCACCGACCTCTTTTACTATTCAGCCTGCAAGGTGATGCAGAGTTTACGGCAGAGTTGTAAGCTGTATCCTTGGAAGCAGTCATGTTTGAGTACAAGAGCGACATCCCTGTAGGTCGTTTTTTTTTTTTTTGGACAGCGCTACCATTTTTAAGATCATAGTAAGGTGCGCGAACGTACTTACATTTCGACGCAGTAAACAAATGCAGAAGGAGTAACCAACGCAAAAGAAAGTCAGAGCCACAGAGATTCACATGACACGCCCTGTAGTCCGACTTCGTGGGACCAAATCATATCTATGATTGCGCTAAAAGCGTATGCGAAAGTGAAATAAAATCTGTCTCTAAAGCTTATTCCCAAGATATGAGGGCATGCGCATGTGACGCCATTCCTCGGCGGTGGTCGGGGCGCCCCCTCCGTAGCTGAATTGGTAATAGGCAATAAATGCTTATACCTGGCGTAAAGCACTAGTTATCAAACTCTACTCGGACACCCACTGCAACATCCCAGTAAAATTTCAGTAGCATGGCACGAAGTATGCGCTTTCCTAGGACATATTAATATGTTTTGAAGCTCTTATTGGCAGAGTTGTAATATATTCAGTTTTCTTGGGAATGTATGCGCTTTGATGTTTAGCATGCGGAAATTCTACCGGAGTGTTACACTGGGTCTGTATTACAGAAGTCCGCGACTGAGTTTTACCAACTAGTTTTGCTCGCTTGACGTCATTTTTTTTCGCCCATTCCCACTGACCGCTTTCGATTTACAAAGTCCCGGGCCAGCACCGGGCGGCCCGCGGACGCCTCGCTGACAGACATGACTCCACTTTCACGTGATTCAAAAGTACCCTGGTCTTCCAGTGGGCGGGGCTTCCGGGAGGACCCAATGGCATGTTTTGCTTGTGATGTGCCATCTCTATCACATGCCTGATTATCTCGCCAATAATGTATATTGTATCTTGCTCTTTCAAGTCCTGCAATCGATTCATTGCGGTTATCATTGTCTTGGAATAACTAAACAGACAAGTGTTGCTCTATGAACAAATAGTCATAGAGGAGGGTAACACCGGACTGCTCAGGAATTGTTGCACATTAACGCATGGATAACTGCAACCCCTTTCTTGAACAGCTAAAGGCAACTGCAGCCTGTTACCCACCGCTACCACCATTGTAAAGAGTCTGATTCTATTCGATTAGATTAAATTCGATTAGATTAGTCAGTTAGAAAGAATTAACATTTTTATAAGAGTCTACATGTTGAAAAGGGCCAGAGTCCGTTGAGTGCCTTGGTATTGATGCCATCTTCGTGGCGCTCGATACATTGTGGCGCGTTGTATCATCATCAGCAGCAGCATGTCTATGCCCACTGCAGGGCATAGACAGGCTGACTCCTACCCCGCAAACAGGCTATCCCCGCAAACTTCTTGATCTCATCGGCCCACCTAACGTTCTACCGCCCCCTGGCACGCTTGCCTTCTCTAGGAACCCACTCTGTTACCCTTAATGATCAACGGTTGTCTTCGCATTACAGGGCCCGCCCACGCCCATTTCTTCTTCTTAATTTCTATTTATATGTCCCTAACACACGTCTGTTCCCTAACCCACTCCGCTCTCTTCTTGTCCCTTAAGGTTACACCTACCATTATCCGTTCCATAGCTCGCTGCGTCGTCCTTAATTTAAGCTGAACCCTCTTAGCCTCCAAGTTTCTGCCCTGTAGGTGAGTACCGGTAAGATACAGCTGTTATACACTTTCCTCTTCAGAGACAATGGTAAGCTGCCATTCATTAATTGACAATGCTTGCCGAATGCACTCCACCCCATTCTAATCATCCTAATTACCTGAGCCTCGTGATTCGGATCAGGGGTCACTACCTGGCCTAAGTAGGCATATTCACTTACTACTTCCAATGCCTCGCCAGCTATCTCAAACCGCTGTGCTCGCCCAAGGCTATTGAACATTACTTTAGTTTTCTGCATATTAATTTGCAGGCCCGCCGTCCTACTTTGTCTATTTAGGTCAGTAATCACGCTTTATAATTCATCTACCGAGTTACTTAACAAGCTGGTTTTGGGACGTTAAACCCCACAAATCAATCAATCGGTTTCTGAACTATTCCCCATTAACCCTTACGCCCACATCTTCCCAACCCAGTGCTCTAAATGCTTGTTGTAAACATGCTGTGAATAACATTGGAGAGACTGTGTCCCCTTGGCTTACGCCCTTCCTTATAGGCGTCTCGCTGCTCTCCTCATGGAGGACTATGGTGGCTGTGGAGCCGTTGTAGCTGTCTTCCATTATCCTTATGTAGTGCTCCTCTACGCCCTGATACCGCAATGCCTGCATGACTGCTGAGGTATCGACCGAGTCAAATGCTTTCTCGTAATCTCTCAAGGCTATATATAGGCGTTGGTCATATATGTAGGGGTTGGTTATATAGGTGCGTCGTATATATCAAATGAACTCGCAGTCGCTGCTTCTGAGAGACATCTGTTGTCGAAAATGCTTCACTATACTTGACTGTGCTATCCTTTTGTCTCTTTTTTTTTTTCGTTTCAGATGTGTGGGAAGACGTGAGTAAAAAGCGTAGGTCGTCTGACTTCTCGAGGTCTGAATGCAAGATGCCGTATTTAAATAATGCTCCCGCGTATAGTGTAACATATACGAGCAACGACTCTATTTCCACGTTACTTATTGTAGCTTTTGAGGGAAGATGCCAGCAGTGATGCGAACAGCGAAGCGTTTTCTCAACTATATCGCCAACATTTATGTCAGGTCTACATGTTATATTGAAGGAGTTAAGGACTGTTAAACACACTCGATGTCTGGAAAATAATTGGTTCTAAGTGGTCGATGGAGAATAGCGACTGAAAAAGCCCTACCTACGGCAGCCCCAATCTTGCGGCGCTAGCGGCCCTAAGATTGAGGCCGCTAGCGCCGCAATTTTCTCGCTGCAGTCATTCACAGCGCGGGCGGTTTAGCTCGTGCGGCAGCGCTGAAGCGAAGACCAGCGCCTCGTTCAACAACGGTCCACAGCACAAATTCTGCGGGAGATCTGTCAGAAAAGACCACGATGTTTCTCCGTGATATCATGGATAATCATAAATGAAAGCTCTCAGCTATGAGGCGAACAATCCGTTAAGCATACGACTTTTCCAAATTAAGAAAGTGCTAAAAGGAAAGCGAGAGAGATGGGTAGAGAAAGCGAAATTTCATCGGGCGTGCAAGCGCCCATTCGGTAAAACGCGGTTATAGGAATATATGGTAGACTTTGTTTTACGATTACTTCAAGAGCTAGCTGCTATGGGAAGTCAGTACGACGTAGTTTTGGACGATGATGCATCGTAAACGCGCGATTTACATGGGCGTTTCATCCTACGGGGTTAGTGTAGAAATATGCTTGTTTCTGATGCCGCTGTATTGAATGAATTCCCGAGCAGCATTTTATATGTAATGCCAAAGCAAGGAAGGGAGGCACAAACTTGCCCAAAGCTCAACATTGGTGAGGAAGGGAGTACACACATCCTTTTACTGTTGGGAACAGTAGGAGGGTGCTGTCCAGAATCGATAGGCACATCTTGTCCATTTGACAACGCATACATTAGCAGCGACACGCGAAGGAATTAGGTTTATAAGGTTATTGTCAAAAATGAAACCTTCGCTTACTAAGTAAATTTTAATGCCCGGTGTAGCGCATGCGGAAGGTTTGGAAGAAAATTTCGAATCGATGAGTGAGGATAATGCCTGCCACCGTGATGACGTCCTAAACAGCGCAGGACGAGATTACCGAGAACTTGCCCTTGCCCGTCTCTCGACGCTCGCTTCGCGTGCGTACAGAGATAGAGTTAGGACGTTGTACCCTATGCTGTCGATAATTTCGTATATGCGAGCCTTCGTACGTGGGAAGGTTACCTGCAAGATATGATGCGTGTGCAGCCGATGGTCTAAGGGACGTACCTGTGAGCATGGTCGCGCTAGAGGCAATGCAGCAGCCACGCCCAGGTTAGCTATTTCAGCGTACGTTTGTTCGCCAGCCTCCTCTCTCACTTGCTACTGAGCCATTACTTGGCAGCCCATCAGACCTGTAATTCCTAACGGCGCGGTTAAGAAATTGCAAGCCACGCCATTGTCTGTAATTAGTTCTCGCTCTCGCATTCATAGCGTTTGGTGCGAGGGAAACCGTAGAACCACTACCCCTTACATTTTACGCGGAACGTCAAAGCCACGACAGCAATTCTCCTGAATGTTACTATGAAATCCATCACAGTGAAATGAGCGGAATGCTGCCTAAATAAACTGGTGTACTAAGGGTCTCTTGACAGCTCGAGAAGCGTCCACGCAAAACGTTAGACTTGTTTGAATAACGCTTCAGCGCAAGAACAAGTGTGCCATTAGCTTTGACAACTGTGAATGCCCTTGTATTTTTTATTCTCCTGTAAATGCAACGAAAACCTTGTGAAACCGCTGCTTTCATCTCAAACGCGGGGGTTTGTGTGCGCTGCATTATTAACGCAAATTCTAGTTTTTAACTCTCGCTTTACTAACCAGAACATTTTCTGGCAATTTCCTGCGCAGTCAGGCGGCTCCTTGGCATCCCCGACGAAACGGAGCAGGCACAGAAGGGGAAACCCGGCACCACGATTTCAAACGGTCAGCCCACCGCGCGGGATATTTTTCTTGTCTCTTTCTCGTTTTCTTTCTCAGACGTTATCAAATGTGGCCGTCTCATTTCACGAAGACCGTCTGTGCGACCAAGTGTCCTACCGTTCGCGCTAGCTAAGAAGTCTTTTTACTGCGTACTTAGACAGTGATTCCAAAGACGAGAGCAACAGCACGCCAGCACGGAACACGCAACACATGTCGCAGCTTGAAGGGACGCTAAAGAGAAAAAGCAATCTTTCTCGCATTAGTATGTTAACATTTTACAATATCAAAAATTTCGCATTAGTATAATAACTTTTCACAATATCAGAAACATTAGCCATTAGCCAAAAACATTAGAAGACCTTCGGTAAGCCAGAATACGCGCAAAATGACAATGCGGGTGGCGACGCCCCTCTGAAGTCCCAGCACTAACACGCGTGACGTCACAGATGTTTCAGTGCGTCTGCGAGGGCCAACATAACTATTCATCGGTAAGAAACACGTACCGTGCTTTCTTAGGAATCCAGAGACTTAACACAGCAATTAACAGAACATTTGATGGAGCGAATTTGGCGAGAATACGAAAAAATAAAAGAAATTGGCCTACTGACGTCACACGGGCCAGGTTAAGGCGCGAACTTCAAAACTATAACTGTGACATCATTTCCTCGTTTAATATTGAACATAAAGTTGCGACATTAACGACATTCGAGTTCTCGAAATATGCGTTATCATTGTAAACCGCTTCACATTTTCACATTATTGTTCCTTAGAGTTCAATTCCAGATGCCTGCGAGTGATTATGAACTCAGAAAGTGGGGTTGAACTACAGTCTCGCATTTTGATTATTAGTGCTACCTCTGTCTTTTAAAAAGTCGGGAGTAGCCAAATGAGGTTGCTGTCTAGTATAAGGCAGAAAATCCTTAAAATGAGTGTGAGTGAGCACACTGTTAATATTATACATTAGGTAACATTAGTCGTCGCGTCGTTCAACCAGCGGTAGACAACGTTGGCCAATAGGAAGATGATAATGCACACAGGCAGTCACTAAGCTATGATTAAACAATACTAGCCACTTTCAGGTGTTCATAGACGAGGCCAGGACTGATGTCGTCGGTTTTTACGAAATGCCGGGGTGCGAGTGTGTAGACTACGATATGCTCTCGCTAATAGGCATTCAGTTAAGTTTTGACAATGCACGCTTGCAATTACCACTTCATACCAGTTAAGCGTCTATGGGAATATTGTTGCTAAAAACAAGCACAAGGTAGTCTTCATCCCGTCGTTCTTTATTATTGAAGCTTACCAAGGCACTTTCGAATACGTCACGGACAGTGGGTTATGCTTCCGCGGTTCTTCTTGTGGAAAGCTGAATCTTAATTACTACCCTTTCTCTCCATTTATTTCAGAAACTACGACAGTCCCTACATTCAATGCTTCAGAAAGCACATCTCCTGGCACAAGTTTGTCCACAGTGAACGAATCCACTAGCACGCGATGATTTGAGCGAACAGCCAGCACTTGACGCACCCTACGGACTCCTAAGTTATCGTACCTGCTGCTTCGTTTAGTTTTTATAAACCAGAAACCATGAATTTCTAATATATTGTATTGCAATAGCGATGTACTGACTTGAAAGAGGTTTATGCTGCTGGCTGTAGTATTTTTGCTGTTGCATAGCGGCGTTTGATTATTGTGAGAGTGAAACATTATTATTTTATCAAGGATTGAGCGAGCAGCATGGAAGGAACCCCTAGTCCGGGGTCATTAGGATGATTCCGGCGATGCTTGAAGCCCGGTGTGTTATGGCCCGTAGGACCTCGGGAGATCCGTCGCGGAGGGCATCATCCCACAGCTCCTTTTACAGCGTAAGCTGTTATGAGATGTGAACGGCGCCGTAGTTGTCCGCCGCCGCTGCCGCCGGTTTCCGTGACCACTATCGCTCCTCGTGAAGCAGTTTTGTCGTATCGTGCCATGCGTCACGCGACAGGCGACGTGTGCAGCCCCGACAGCAACCTGACTTGGCTCTCGATATACCTGACGGTGCCTCCTCTCAAGGCGCGGAATGCTGCTGAAGAAGTGGATCGCAGAGCTACGCGCGCGGCTGCAGCAAGGCAACGTCGGGCACAACACACCGCTGTGCAAAGAGAAGCCCAAACCAGAGTTATGGCGCAGGGGATACCCACCACCTTTACTTGCGCTAGTTTCCCCAAGCGTTTACAATGTCCTCTAAGAAGGTTGCTCCTCCAGCTTACGCTGTCACTGTCCTGCGATTCCGCGCAGGCCTGGCTGTTTTTTTTTTTTTGTGTGTGTTTTTTTTTTTGCGTAGCGGGTATTGCCGGCAAGAGGGAAGAGGTTTGCGGTGCATTCAATTGTCACGCGGAAGACTGAGGGAGGCCTGCCACAGCCTGGGCAGTGGTCTGCGTAACGGTGTGGATAGAATTTATTCAGCGAGACAAGATTTGGAAACGTTCCGCTTTGTAACTGTCGAAGAGCCACTGCTTCCTCTCTCAAGAAGGACGGCGGTGGCATGGTGTGAGAGCAGCGAAGGCGCTTATAATGACGGAGGATGTCTCTATAACGGAGCAGAGGATCCCCAACGCTGAACTGGTCGCCTGACCCTGCCGAGCTACCCGGAGGGAAATTTCGCGAGCAACTGCATGTGCGCGTTCATTGCCCGGCAGCGAGGTGTGACCAGGGGTCCAGAGTAAGTGGATGCGGGAACGTGTGGTTAAAGAATTTTCCGAGATCTGTTAGAGAATTTGGTGTGCCTCTCGCGGGATGCCATGTCTTGAGAAAAACGCCCGGCTTGCCTGTTGTGAGTCTGTCAGTATATGTACACTTCCCCTTGTATGTGAATGTCGTGTCGAATCGCGAGAGCAACGCCGAGAATTTCGCCGTAAGTGGCATTAGTTCCGTGCATTGTAACGGAGTCCCTCAGGGATTCGGTGCCATCCAACACTACAGAGGTGTAGCCATCTTAAGTGCGTGCTGTGTCCGTGTATAGAGCATGTGATTCCGGGATACTTGCAAGTATGTGGTTAATGTATCGTACACGAGTTTTGCGCCGTCCTTTGTCGTGCTCGGGGCGCATATCACGCGCCAAGGGATGAATACTGACTACTTTTCGTATCGCGGGCGATAATGTCGTTGGATTTGGTTTAGTATCAAGCGGCGGATCAGAGTACCCTAGCCGTGTGAGAAGATAGCGGCCAGTAGAGGTAAAAAGGAGACACTGGCGGTGACTAACCCAATGTGCGTCAGCAATTCGCTTAGTGTATTATGCGTCCCTAATTTAAGGAGACGGCGTGTGGAAGTATAATTCGGGAGGTCATGGGCCAGCTTCGTCGCCTTACGGATCATTGCATGTATGCGAATTTGTTGCGCTGTGTCAACCGCTGAAAGGGGAGATAGTATGTAATTCGGCTGATTACGCACGCTTCCACCAAGCGCAGCAGGTCCTCTTCTCGAAGACCCGAGCATCTGTTAGAGATCCGCCGGATCATGGCAAGAATTTGATCAACCTGTCGCGATAGGAGGGAAACAATATAGTTAGACATCCCATCCGCTTGAACGTGTAGGTCAAGGATGCGGGCACGACTGACCTGTGGTATGGGTATACCATCTACATGCACGTTGATAGGGGGAATATAGGAAGCGCTGCGGGCGCGAATTATTGTGAGCTCAGACTTTTGCGGAGCGCATGTTAAGCAGCCTTTCCTCACGTACTCGGAGACTCTGTCGACGGCTTGCTGCAGTCGGTCCTGGATGGCACCGCCGAAACCCCGTGTCGACCATATAGCGATGTCGTCCGCATAAATAGCATGGGCAACATCAGGGATCCGGTCGAGTAGATGTAGGAGCCATGCAAGCGCAATATTGAATAAAGTAAGGGAAAGAAGAGCCCTGTGGTGTCCCACGTCCTACAAAGCGGATTGTGCCGGACCGATGCTGTCCCATTCCTACGGTGCACAGCTGTGCGATACCGAAGAAAAGCGCGAATATAATTGTATATGGGGGTCCCACAGCATATGACTGCAAGATCACGAAGAATGAGGTCGTATTCAACGCTGTCGAATGCCCCTTTCAGGTCTAAGGTGGTCGAGTGCTTTCGTTTGGGCGCGCGACGGATGTTCTAAGACTTCCTCCCGTATTTGCAAAAGCATATATTTGGCAGAGAGATGAGCTCGATATCCGCACTGAGTGTGAGAAAATAATGATTGTTCTTCGAGGAAGGACTGCAGGCGCTGCAAGAGTACCTGCTCCATGAGTTTACCAATGCAGGACTCTAGAGAAATTGGCCGTAGGTTTTCAAGCTTATAGGTTTGCCAAGTTTGGGGATAAATGTTATGTCGGCGTGTCGCCACGCTTCAGGGAGCGTGCCCTCGTGCCAGTATTCATTGAATATATGGGTGAGGTGGCTGATATCCGCGTCACTTAGGTTGCGGAGCATGGTAAATCGGATGTGGTCTACTCCAGGAGCCGTGTTGCGGCGTACATCTTGTAAGACCACCAGCAATTCGTCCACTGTGATGTCTGCATCCAGCAGTTCGTGTGCCTCGTCTACATAAGGATAGTCAGAGTACTGCGGTGGAGAGCCTGTGGGAATAAAACGCTGCTCTAGCTCCCTGAGGAGCGTCACGGCATCATCCCTATGTTCGTGCATTATGATGTGCAGCTGTTCAAATGTTTTTCTCCATGTTGTGGTGGGGTCTGTGTGCGAGCAAAGAATTGACCACGTTTTTGCTGTGCTCAATTCCTGAGAGGCGGTCACAAAATCCACGCCAGTTATTCCTGGGGAGGGTCTCTGCGTACTCCTGGGATTCCCGTGTAATTCGGTCTATGCGTTTTCTAAGTCTTCGGTTTAGGCGTTGTCGCTTCCACCGCCCCATCAAGCTTCTCCGGACGTTCCAAAGATGAAGTAAATGCGGATCTACGTCCGGTGTCTCGGTTGTGGTGTTCAATGGGCGGGGGGTGGCCTCGAGATCGCCTGTCAGAGAGTCAAACCTCTGTTTGTACCCCTGCTCCCCAGGTGGGTCCTGTCGGCGTTCCCTAAATTTCGTCCAATCCGTAATTCGAACATTTCGCTCGGACCTGCGCGCACCCCGTAATGGCAAGGTGGTGGCCACAATATAGTGGTCGATACCAAGGTGCTCCACCAGAGGCCCGTGTACACAGAAGCAATATGCTTATACTCACCGGTCCGTAGGTGCTCGAGATTGAAACGAGTGTTCGTCCAGCCGGAGTTTCAACAGTGGCTTCGTTCCACTGCAGCCCTCTGATTACGCTCCGCGGAAGCGTTTTAACTAGTCAAACGAGCACATTGAAATGTATTCTGTCGGTCTGAAGCAGCGCTAAGAAAGTACTTTCTAACTTGCACGGAATATTTACATCGAGGCAAAATAGCGCGAGCCGCCCGAACCCCCGAACGCCGTGAACCGTTGCATGTCTACCGCCGCTTATTTCGAATTGAAAATACTGATGTCGATGCGCCGTTCAGATTGAAGAATCAGCGAAAAAAACAAAAACAAACAAAGGCGTGTAGCAGAACATCTCGCAAAAACGCCCTGTATAATGAGCATTGTTGTTTATGTGTAAGTCTGCAAAAATGCTGTCCTCGTTTGCATTAAGAATATTTTGTCCTTAAATTTGGTCCCGACGAGGGCGCCCCTACATGAAAGTGCAATAGCGCGAATGGCGACCTCCAGTCACGTGATCAATCTTATATAGAAAAAGCTTGAGGCTAGAAAGCGGTCGGTATATCCGCTCCCCGCGCATGAAAATGAAACTCACTGCGGTCGATTTTTTTCGCCCTCTGTTGCGACTTGGGGAACCTCATACTTTTCGGGATCTGCGTCGTCTCGTGTGTGGATAGTTAGCTGTCCTTCCATTTCGTTTGTGGGGCAGCTGTAATAGCTCTCCCGCAGTATGGTGCGTTACTGTCGAAAATCATTTACATTTGTTTTAACCACGTCTAGGTATACTATTTCCGTTGCTTAACCCATGGACAGGAACAGCTCTACAGACTTCTCCAGTAGTGGAGCACTCTTAATCGTTCGCCGTCTTTTGTAACACATGACATTCACTCCATTGGCAGCATCAAGTTAATACCTCATTGCTGGGACAACTCACCCAGAGACGCTTCACCCATACAAGGGTGAAGCGTCCCTAAATCACTCCCTTATTCTAAACACATCTGTAGCAGCAACTTCTTTATTCACGTGAGTGTCGAAAATCGTAGCTGCAGGCTTGCCTGGAGAAGCGGGCACGGCACTGTTGAACGTCACACGACGTGAAGTGAATTCATTCAAGTTGCTCCTCCTTGCAAATAGACGAAAGCCCACGTGCTGCGCTCTGTCAGTGTGTGTTTAAGAACCCGCGAGGTGATCAAAATTTACTGGGCCCTCCACTATGGCGTTGCTCTCTTTTTCAGTTTTTCATTCCCTACTCCAAAGGACACAGAATTCATGCTCCCGAGAAGGGCTGCAGAAAATGACGTCCTTTCCTCAACAGAACCACACTGATGTATTTTTACTTGCGAAACGAACAAGTAAACTTGATCCTTCATGTGTTTGGCTCTGCAGGGGATTCCAAGAGCAAACGAACTGATGAAATACAGTGAAGTGTTGGGCTAGTTGGTAAGTAACGCTTGCGGAGGAGAGCGCTAAAAACTGAATAAGAGCAAGTGCGGACAGGAAAGACGCTCACTTGCAGCTGAGTTCATTCATTCGAAATTACAGCCACCCACCAGGAACTTGAACGTCAGCATATGTGCAGTTCAATGTTCCTGGTGGCTGGCTCTACTTCGAATGAACAAACTCAGTTGCAAATGAGCGCCTTTCCTGTCCACAATTAGTCTTGTTCAGTTTTTAGCCCTCTCCTCCGCAAGTGCGAACTGATGAAACAAGCAGTGAGCTTAATTAAGAGCACTGCTTCTTGCAAAGATATAAGTTTTCTGCTGGCTCGCCACGGCGGTGTTATGGCACTCGGCTGCTGATCCGTAGGTCGCGGGACCGAATCCCGCGGCAGCGGCGGCTGCATTTCGATGGAGGCGAAATGTTGAGGCCCGTGCAATGTGCGATGGCACTGCACGTTGAAGAACCTCAGCTGGTCAAAATTTCCGGAGCCCCCAACCACTACGGAGGGCTCCGCAGTGATACTACCGCATTGACGATGCCTTGGACTGCCCACATGGAGCCAAATACCTCTCGTCCATAGGCCTTCGCTCTGGATGTTGGTAGATCTCTGTAAATGAAATGGACCGCGAAAAGACTGTTTTCGTCACCCCTGACGAAGTCTACCCGTTCACACGCAATTCGGCCTTCGTAATGCCCCGGTAACCTTCGAACGGATGATGGATTCTTTACTTTGCGGTTATAGATGGTCGACTTTCTTGTGTTGTCTCGATGACGTTATAGTCTTTTCGCCAACTTTCCCAAGTAACATGACGCTGCTGTCAGCTATTATAGATGTTTTGCGACGCGCCGGCCTGCAGCTTGATTTGTCCAAGCGTCATTTTGGATGCCTTCAAATCACATTTCTTGGCCATCTTGTTAGTGCTGCTGACGTTCAAACGGAGCCTGACACGAATACGCGCCGTTCGGAACTTTCTTATCCTTTCGTCGACAGCCGATGTGAGCTGATTTATTGGGCTTTCTTACCACTTCCAGCGTTTCCTCAAAACTGAGACAACGACGCCGTTGGTGCACAAAACACGTTTTGAGGAGTCAGGCAGGCGAAGTTCTTTAGGCAACCATCTCGTCTTATGCGTCGCCACCACTTGTATTTAGCCTATAAACATTCTTTTATCTGTCACATCTGCCTACGTTTTCACATCGTAACAATAGAAAGATAAACTTTATATCTTCACAGGCCAGAGACTCACTCTCCAGGCCGACATCTCCTCCTTTCCTCTCATTAAATGCTTTCTTCTTCTTCTTCTATCTTCACGGCACAACCTTGCAATTTGCGTCTGACTGACGTGCCGTTAAAGTAAACGTATTTGGCAAGCAAAATTATACCCTTAAAAAAAGATTTTGTCCCTTACATTGCACTTTTGTGTCCCCTCAGTGGTACCGCCATCTGGAAGCGAGGAGAGAAATGGCGAACTGCGTGGCTAAAGTGCGCCGCGGCAATGAGACATTAGCGGGAGTCACTGATCCGCGGAGTTTCATGGATTTAATGTGCGCTTCGAACACAATAAAGCCGCAAGAGGCGTCGAATTAGCTGCGACGCCTCTTCGCCTGTAGTTTAGCTTCCACGCATCTGCGCCACCTTCTGCTTCGTGTAGAATGGCATCAACTTGTAACGGCTGCGCTCGTAGCTGCACTAAGTTATGCGTTTGTGCATAGTTTCGGACCGCTGGAGCCTGCGTCCTCACGTGGCGTCCAAGCAGTTCCTAGAATAGCGTAGGCATGCCTAGTGTAGCATTACAGCAAAGGGGTGGGAAGGCTTCAAGCCGAGGTCTCTCTTCACGTGCCTGCCATAGTATCGGGTTCGACGGGAACGACTGCATGCTCTGCTCGATGCGAAACTTTGAGAAGCATTCACTGGGCCTCGCAGTGCTTCGCGAGGCGTTCTTCGAAGCCTCTAACCTCGACGAAATGCGGGTTTCCCGGAGACAAACCCGAACCAGCCAGGTGACCATCGCTTCCGCTAGCCTTGCGTGCAAGCTTGGCGATCTTTCTTTTTCCTTTTTTTTTTGTATTCGCGAGGCAAGAGTTTATTCGCCTTCACAAGTCAGCACCAGCGGCTTTACAACTCAGCCAGTACAAGCTTCGCGCGAATGTATATTAACGTAGTGGTTGAAAATCGCGCTTTCATAACACAAAGCCACAGCTATTTCTGCGAGGAGAGACATGGAGAGCAGCGAAACACACGAAAGGCAGTGTGGATGTTTAGGCAACATTTCAAGCAATTTCCACGACGGCATAGGTTCTGATTACGTGCAATGTGTCCCAATTCATAGTTCTTGATCGGTAAATGTAAAGCACGTCTTATGGTGCGAGAGTCCTAATGCACAAATTTCCGTAAAAATTTTGTGTGAAAGAGGGCTTAGTCTAAAATTCGTGATGCTACGCTCACATTTAAGTGGGAAGACCTCAAAAAGAATGAAACGTATTGAAGTACGCCAGAAATGTCGACTGCTTGGGCTTCTTCAACGTGCACTGAAAACGTAGAGAACACGGGCCTATAGCATTCTTCCATCTCCGTCGAAAATTAGTCAGTCCAGGGCGGCCTGAATCGAATGCGCTCACTGAGAGGATGAAAAGACTTGCACAGCCTCTGTGGCTGAATGAGAAATGTTACGCAATTTCGTGGGTACGTGAATTTTTCGACTCTTAATTTTTCAAGAAAACACGACAGTCACGAAGAGACAAAGAGCATGCGTTATTTATTAAAAACATCCGTTACTTCTCAGCACAAACACAAGAATATGCCCCAGAAGTGACATACCTGTTCAAACGAAGCTTCACCAATCTCAAGCACATACAGAAAGACACTCACGTTACCGTTTGTGGTACGTACAGCCGACACCAGGGGCAATATGCGTGTAGTTGAGTATATATCCGACAACGTAGACCCAGCTGGACTGCAAGAAGCGGTAACAATGCCACGGGTGCACTGGAATATAACCCTCTTGCAGTGCACGGCCGTCAGTCACGCAGGCAAGCAAGCCAAAGCTCCCTGTATGTCATTCCAAGCCTCCTCTCTCGTCTTGCCGGTAAGCGTCTGCACCTTCTCCACAAGGCCAGCGCTTGAGTGCACCAACCTCAGACCATACATGCCGTTCTCGTAGCTGACGCCAACTCCTGAGATAACAAACAGCGCAGCCTCGTTCTCAATATAAAGATTTCTCTCCAAAATATATCTTATCCGGCCACTTTCATCGGAATCGTAGCAGCCGCAGTCCAGGTCGAGCGCGGTCAAAGTGTAGTTCCTCTCCAAACTGTTCGCGATGGTTTCTATATTGGCGGGCGATATTTTCTGGTTTGCAGATAGGGCCACTTGATTTAGCCTGTTGTTCACGGCGAGCAACTCCGACAGGGACGACGCTATTCCGGGTGTCAGCACTGCGACCTCCGTTTCGAACTTCGTGACATAACAGTTCGTTCTCAAGGCATCCAGTATACTGATCAGGTGGTGCTCTTCATCATCTCTCATACACGTACGTATCGCGACATGACGTAGTGTCGTCGCGCAGTTCAAGACGCAAATGAGTCCGTCCGTGAATGCCGGAAACATGGCCTCGCCGGGATAAAGGCACAGTTCGCGCAATGACATCGGTGCTACCGCCACGGTGTAGAAGAAACTCGCAACAGCTCTTACGCCTGCCGATGGTGTGACGACGGCGGAAAACAGAGGAGGGCATCCTTGTTCGCGGAGACGTTGCCGGAGCTCGGGAAGAAGCTCCGCGGGCCAAAGAATGTTGAGCCTTTTGAAGACACGAGCGTAGAGGCCCTGCCTTAACAACGTCGACACCCTGTCCTTTCGCACGGCGCACACGTTGATCAGCTGCACCAGCTCCAGTGTTGAATTGCGTTCGAGAACCTTCGCGAAGATGGTTAAGGTGTCGGACGCTAATTCCATGTCGCTTAGTGAAAATCTCTTAAGGGTACTGTTTCCCCTCAACGTCTTCACGAGCGTCGCAACGCCTCGGTCACCACCACAGGAACGGCGGAGGCTGAGTTCCGTCAACGACTTGTTCCGTAGGATGTAGCTTGCAATGTCCTCCGCGTATGCGGGCTCCGTGTTGTCGGCACCCACGTGCAACGAGCGCAGGCCTTCTAATACTCCGCAGTTACTCATGTCTAAGGTGTCACCTTGGCAGTCAATAAAGTCGACGTGGACTTCCTTTAGCGAAGGGCATTTGTCCTGGTCCTGGTTATGGAAAGCGAGTCTGAAGGCGCTAAGGGAGATGTGGTTGAGGCGAAGCTTCCTCACGGGTAGTTCCCCATTCAATATTATCCGGAGCAGGCAAGCGTCCGCATCTGACAGCGATTTGTTGTATACGAGCTCGACGCCATATTTTGAGATTCCAGGAATGAAGCAGGTGCAATTCTGTCGTATACCGATGCTTTCGTACCACTCTAGACCTTTCCGTAAAAACGCGTTAACATCACGGTCGTAGATGTCACTGTCCGTCGCGGGTCCGTGAGCCATGTTGCTTCAATACAGGGTCTCTTCGTTGTCCTTTGCCACTGCTGTTGCGTCCTGCTGACTAATTATAGGCAAGCTAGACACACGAACTTCGTGGAACCTATGACATATCTGCGTTACGGGGTACACCGTCTTAAGTCTGTAAAAGACGTCGCATCTGGATCATTTGAGCTTTGGTTTCAGAAATTGATGTTTTCACGAAACATTGACTGGGAAGTGAATGGGAGTTATTGACTGCGAAATTGTGTCAGCAGTCAATAATGTATTCTGAAGTTAACTGTGCTGGTAGGCGTCCTTGCCTCGTAGGAGTAGCTTCTTTTTACGTTGATAGTTCGAAGAAGCCTGGAAATGAACAAATAAGGAAATAAATATAGATGCTGATATTTCATATAATGTAATTCATAGTTGAAAGGGCAAATGTAACAAAGGACCAGGCAAGTAGGTGACACGCGGCGTCGTTCTTTACGTTTACCGCAAATAAGTGCTTTGGTTGACCTCACCATGTTTCAACTCTGTCGTTCCTTCCCAACAGACAGATTTCTGTCGCATGTTCACATTTCAGAGCCCGTTAGCACATTTACCATTTACGAATGAACGATTTCGTGCTACCCCGAAAACAAAAATGTTTCGCGGGAGATAACTGATGAACTAAGGGATTGCTAGCTTTCGATAGAGACCATACACGCGTCTAATTTGCTCCGCCACTGTACCACATGTCCATTCGCTACTCGTACAAATCAGTGCAGGCCTTGCTTGCACAGGAGCAAAGTTTGAGATGTAGTAGTGACCACATGGTACGCGAGATTTCTAAGGCCTATTTTATAAGAACAGGGGAGCTGAATGCGGACACTTGCTTCAGACTGCGTGAGCTGGTCAATGTTCCTTGCATGCGCATGCGTAGACGATGAGTTCAGAGAATTGAAGGCTTAAATTGTTTTTCTTTTGTGAATAAAAACCAGTCGACAGTCCGTGCCAGTCCTTGTACTCTTACACGGCTGTTTTCTGCATTTAGCTCTCATTGAAAGGCGGTCGCCGTGACCAGGATTCATTGCATCGACCTCAAGCTTCGCAAGCTAACACCTAGCCGCTACGCCACGGCGGGTCATAACATATCTCGGCATCTTTCATGACAAAGCCACGTGATGATTATGAGGCAAGCCGTATAGTGCAGAACTCCAGAAATTTCGACCACCTAGGGTTCTTTGACGTGCACTGATAACTCGTAGTACACGGGCCTCTAACCCTTCACCTGCATCGAAATGCAGGCCGCCTCAGCAGAGATAAAACCCGCGCCTTTGGCCTCAGTCGCCAAGCCCCATAACCACCGTACCATCATCACTGCGGCCGCCTTACAGTGAAGGCGAGGCGTACGTGAATCGACCACAAGTCAATAGCCTAATTTAGGCTCTGTAAATTGCCACGAGATTGCCTTAGCCACGGCAGGTACGGCGTCTACGTGTAGGCGTAAAGATTTAAGAAGGCGGTCAACTTGAGCTTGTTGATATGGGAAAAAGAGCGAGAAAGATCGGAGGAACAAAGCAAAAGGCAAGACGACCACTAATACAGGCAAGATGTCGTCATGCATGTTCCTCCCTGTTCTTTTCCCGCTGCTCTGGGTAATGAAAGCTTACAGACTCAAACCATTGATACTATGTGGCTTCCTGTAAACAAAAAGTACGTGAATATCTCAGTCCATTGAAATGGCAAGAGGAGTTAGGTTGACAGCCACATTTTCTTGGTCTTGCAACTCTTATACCTGAAGGTGCCACATAGTCACCTTAAGAGCGAAGTCCTTGAACAAGACTTTAAAACGCGAGTACCATCGACATCTCGAACGCACAGCCATAGCAGCTGACGTATAGGTAGCAGTATAGCAAAAGAAGTCGCTCGCTCCGCCAGGAGTAGAGTACTCAACGCTTTTAGCTGTGAGCCTACCATCTGCGCGCTCAGCACGCGCCGCCAACGTGAAAGCGGTGCGTCATCGACGCTCCCTCCGTCCTCGCTACGCCGCCAATGATCGAGAACGGAAGTGAAATATTATATATATATATATATATATATATATATATATATATATATATATATATATATATATATATAGCTTCCGTCGTCGTGCGTAAACAGTAGGCTGTGCGGATGGCCGAAGAGTCTATAGGCCGCGTATAGGGAAGCGCGTCGTGCTGCCGAGCGAAGGAGGACTAAGCGACGGCAAGCCGATTCGGAATATCGATTGATTGGTTTGTGGGATTTTACGTCCCAAAACAACGCTATGACTAAGAGACACCGTAGTGGAGGGCTGCGGAAATTTAGACCACCTGGGGTTCTTCAACGTGCACTGACATCGCACAGCCCGCGGGCCTCAACATTCCGCCTCCATTGAAATGCAACCGCTGCGGCCGGGATTCGATACCATGACCCTAGGATCAGCAGCCGAGTGCCATAACCACCACACCACCATGGCGGGGCCGAATATCGAATATGCCATGCGCACGGTCGCCTAATATCGGTGAAAAGCGGAAGACCAAGCATAGGCCAAGGAATATATGCACGGTCCCGAAAATACATGCGTAATCGTCGACAGAGTGTGCCTGGTTTGCGTGTGGCCGTAAAACCTTGCCAAACTTCAAATCGACCAGCTTCGCTGTGCCTTTTGTATTTCACCATTTGTATTTCACTCATGCATTAATACTCCCCCGCATTCATTAAACAGGCTATATGGCATTACTTACCCAGCATGTGGTCCAGACTCGCCGCTTTGATGGATTCCAGCAGTAGCGGTCGGGGATGCAGTGAACTAATAAAGGCCTACGTAGGTGAAGACAGCAGTACGGCTGATCACTGTGCTAGTGCGTACTCCGAGCATCAGTCGATCACTACGTGTGTTGTAATAATGCGTCTTCTACGGCATATGGGCGCGCTATCTTCTGAGTGTGCGCAGGTCGAGCATTGACGGTGAGGCATTTCAACCACGATAAAGATCTGCACCATAGCTCGCGAGGGGATAGCACGAAATACACATCTGCACTGGTGATATTGAGAGCCTAGTGGCATGAGAATCGCAATTTTAGCCAGCGCGAACCACTGATCAGTTAGGCGACCTAATCTAATAAAAAAAGTCTATCATTGTGGAAGTTTAGGCTTGTTGGTACGTCATAGTCAAATATTTGCTGTAGCGCAAATTGGCACAAGGACGTAGAAGAAGGGCGCGCGCGCACACACACATACGCATACAGCGCCAACTTCCAACAAGAAATGTTAATCTCGAGAACTGCGCCACTTTTACACCAGCATTTCGTAAAGCACATCTGTACTGACAAAGCATATATGGGGCACATGGTTGCCCAACGTAACCGGAGAGTAGGCAAAAATTCATGTTTGACACAATTTATATTTGAGCGTGCATAAAACATGTATTTTCGCCTATTGCATTCTCCGGTTATGTTGGCCAAGCATGTACAAAAGGTACGACGTGTTTATAAGAACATCAACAATCAACATGCAAGAATAACACCCATCAAGGAATCTTTTCTTGGTAAAGAAAATGCGCAACAAACCAAACAAAAAGAAACGCGGTCTGCGATCAATGCGGTAATGATGATGTAGTCGTGATGCGCAAGATCACATAAAAAAGAGCCATGCCTGCGCGGAACCGCAGGACAGTGACAGGGCAAGCCGGAGGAGCGACCTTCGTAGGGACATTTTAAACGCTTGAGGGAACTAGTGCAAGTAGAGGTGGTAGGTATACCCTGCGTCATGAGCATTATATGAAACCATTGAGGTAATCAATCTCACCGTCAGTGAGTAAAGCAGAAGGCGTGTTGGCGCAACAGCCACCAATTTCATTGATAAAAAACACTTCAATTTGCCGTTCAGTTTTCCATCTTGCCTTCTTTAAAAAAGGTTCAATCGAAAACCGTAAGAACAGCAAAGCTGTTCTTTTGTCTTTAATCGTCACGTAACTGGACTCGTGCACTTCTTTCTTTCTTTCTTTCTTTCTTTCTTTTTTTCTTTCTTTCTTTCTTTCTTTCTTTCTTTCTTTCTTTCTTTCTTTCTTTCTTTCTTTCTTTCTTTCTTTCTTTCTTTCTTTCTTTGCATTCCGCGCTACGGAAATAGAGCCACTGCTGCAGGGATCCCACACGCAGCTTGGAGCTAAACTTATTCGACACTTCCCCGCACATTGGCCTTCACACAATCACTGGCATGTAGCAGTGGGCTGAGTGAGAGCAGGAGTGGGTCGAGTGTGGCAGTGGGTAGTGAGCCAAACAAAAGAGCGGCTCCGCTTCCCCTCCTCCATGACGAAGATATTGTTACGAAGAGTTGCGAAGAGATGGCCTTTATTTACAGGTGACGGATGAGAGCCAAGGAAAAGAGTTCGGCACTGGCTTCGTTCTGTGCTCCGCAACGCACGACACGTCGTCCTCATCTTCATTGCTTGTCATAGACATGACGCGTTACACTCCTCGTTTCGCAGACGAAGCCCGCCTTGGGCGGTCAGGGCTGAGTGGTAGGTTGATACCGCGCAACGTGCACGACTCGGCTAGCGCTAGATCGGCGTCCCTGTGGCGTTACGCGTGCGACGACGTACGTTAGGTCACTAATGCGGTCAATGACTGCGAAGGGACCGGTATACTGGGCCAAGAACTTTTGGCACAGCCCGCGTCTGCGCTGAGGGGTCCACAGTCACACAAAATCACCCTTTTCAAATGGTACTGTCTCGTGGCGACGGTCATATCGCTCCTTGGAACGATCTTGTGACGCTAGCGTACGCAGGCGAGCAATTTGGCGGGCTTCTTCAGCACGGCATAATGTCTCGGCAACCGGGTCTTCTGTATAAAGTTTAAAGGGCAGAATGGTATCGAGAGAGCTGCGAGGCGCCCGAGCGTAGAGCAGGTAGAAAGGAGTGAAATCAGTGGTTTCGTGCTTCGCTGTATTGTAGGCATAGGTAATAAACGGTAGGACCTCATCCCAGTTCTTGTGATTGGATGAGACATACATAGCCAGCATGTTGGTCAAGGTACGGTTGGTACGCTGGACAAGGCCATTCGTCTGATGATATGGAGTTGAGTGGCGGAACTGTGAAGCAACTCTACCACTGCGTCGGCAACGAATTGGCGACCGCGGTTGCTGATAATGACACGGGGAGGACCATGGCGAAGAATTACGTGGCGTAGTAAGAAAGTAGCGACGCAAGCGGCTGTGGGGGAAGGTAGCGCAGCAGTTTCCGCGCACCGTGTAAGGTGATCGATGCACACGATGACCCAGCGGTTGTTCGCCGACCATGGAAACGGTCCGATCAAGTCTATACCAACTTGTTCGAAAGGTCCAGTAGGCGGCGCTATGGGATGAAATTTCATTGAGATCTGTGGACACTGAATCACCGGAGTTGCCCTTTAAGTTGTCTTTCTTTTTCGCCTCAGTGCACTTCAGTTGATAGTCGGTGCTCAAAAAGAAATAAAGCCAGAGCTTGGTGGCACGGCTACCACCCTGTTATAAAGGGGACGCTCCTAATATCCATCCATCCATCCATCCATCCATCCATCCATCCTCTTTCTTTGTGTCCGTGTTCAGCACGCCTTTTCTTTACGTTGTTAATGCTTACCAACTCGCTAAGCTTTCTGTCTTTTTATTCGCGAAGCAGCCTGCCAGTTCAAGCACAGCCTCCACCGAACGGTAACGAGCTTAAAAACACCGTGAAAAACGGTGGCCACCGGGAAAGAACTGAAAGCAAATACCCGTGTCGATACTGTTGAATGAACGGGACAACGGATAGTTGAAAGAAGGCCTGCGACAATAAAGCTTGGAATCGAGCTCAATCCAAAATGTCGTTACAGAAACTATTTGATTCTACTCTTTCTTGCGCGCGCTATACGGAACAGCGTTAGGATGCTCTTGTGCACACCATGTGTAGCAAATGATGTATTTCAGGCTCTATTAATTACATTTTGACTGGCGTGAACGGCATTCGGCTGTCAGACATGTTGATCATGTGCGTGATCTTATTGTTTTGTGTATGGATGAGGACGTACTGTTACAAAAAGCACACGAAATGCTAACATGTTCTTTGTGACTCGTCGAACTGCAAATCAGGAAAATATTTCCAGGGGTGGCCTGCTTCTTGCGGAGTGCAAACCATCTCTGGATAATGCGTACTTGAAAGCATTCATGTGCGACTCGAAAAAAGAGTGCTCCATGATGGCTTGGAAACAAGAAGTCTAATTATGAGGCTTGAGGTACTACACAGTGATACACTAGCTGATTCTAACGTTCGTGACATCGAAGGGGATGTAATGGATATTTCAATTGCCACAGTAATGAGAGCGGGGAATATTTCGAGCAAGGACGCATCTGCTTTCCTCAAAGAGATGCGCAGTTACGTACAAATAACATTTTCTGCAGAGCACAGCCCTAGAATAAAGTCCATTTTGTTGGAATCGCCTGTTCGCATGGCTCGATTATTCCGCCAGACTACACGCAGTTGATCTGTTTCTTGTCGTTACACAAACGCTCTTGGTACACTATAGATTAAAGGTTAAAAAAAAAAAATGCCGTAAGAAGGAAAATTTCAGATGCACTTTTTCGGAAGCAAATCCAAATAATGAAAGACGTTATAGGCTTCGCCTTTAAGAGCGGAACGTGATAGCGTTATCGGGCAGCTCTCGTGTCGCTACACCATGCGTTAAAACGCACACGGACTCATTAAACCATGCACAGCTTCCTCTATAACACTATAATTCTCACCGCGCGGCGCTGCCGACAAGGCGAGCGTCATCTGGATAGTGTCTACGCAAGCAACCTACTCAGTCCGCCGCTTCCCTTACATAGTCGACACTGGTACGCCGCTGTGAAAAGGCATTTGTATTTGTCTTTCCCCATAACAGAATTATGTTTTCTCGTGCATTTAAATTACAATCCGAGCTATCACTCGTGTAGATTGTGACAAAGTCGCAGTTGACAACTTTTCTGGCGCATTTTAGCATGAGAAACTTTTTTTTTTTTTCAGTAAGGAATCCGCGCCGTGGCGGGGGGCCTGCGCGGTCGAGGTGGTTCTGGGTGATATTTTCGGCCACGGATGCCGGCGACTACGCCACTCGCCACTGCCGCATTTTCTGCCACACGAGCTCCGTAAAGCTATCGCGCTAAAAATGAAGCATTTGTAGCGGAAGCTGCTCTGCACCACCGCATTCTTTTCTATCCCGTATGCAGCCGGCCGTCGTCGGCTCCAGGAATTAGCACCGGCGGCATGCTGGGTCTGCTTGCTCGGGGGCCCCCCCTCTTTTCCCCCTTTCCTCTTTCTTGTAGAAGAACGCGGGGGTGCCTCCTTCTCTCCCTCGTCGAGGGGAGCTCTCGTGACTCGCACGGAGTGGAAATAAAAACCAGTTTTTGCCCTGCAACTCCAAACCAGCGTCACGTCTCCTTTCTCGCTGCCTCCAACGGCCGACATTCCCGGCCGCTACAAAATTGGTGACCCGAACGCTTTAACGAACACGCCGCGATGAGCTCCGACGACAACGTTGCT
>CM023489.1:59023732-59052184 GCA_013339685.2 Hyalomma asiaticum | reverse complement strand
ATCTCTGCTGAGGCGGCCTGCATTTCGATGCAGGTGAAGGGTTAGAAGCCCGTGTACTACGAGTTATCAGTGCACGTCAAAGAACCCTAGGTGGTCGAAATTTCTGGAGTTCTGCACTATACGGCTTGCCTCATAGTCATCACGTGGCTTTGTCACGAAATATCCCGAGATATATTATGACCCGCCGTGGCGTAGCGGCTAGGTGTTAGCTTGCGAAGCTTGAGGTCGATGCAATGAATCCTGGTCACGGCGACCGCCGTTTCAATGAGAGCTAAATTGCAGAAAACACCCGTGTAAGAGTACAAGGACTGGCACGGACTGTCGACTGGTTTTATTCACAAAAGGAAAAAACAATTTAAGCCTTCAATTCTCTGAACTCATCGTCTACGCATGCGCATGCAAGGAACATTGACCAGCTCACGCAGTCTGAAGCAAGTGTCCGCATTCAGCTCCCCTGTTTCTTAGAAAATAGGCCTTAGAAATCTCGCGTACCATGTGGTCACTACTACATCTCAAAACTTTGCTCCTGGCAAGCAAGGGCTGCACTGATTTGTACGAGTAACGAATGGACATGTGGCACAGTGGCGGAGCAAATTAGACGCGTGTATGGTCTCTATCGAAAGCTAGTATTCCTTTAGTTCCTCAGTTATCTCCCGCGAAACATTTTGCTTTTCGGGGTAGCACGAAATCGTTCATTCGTAAATGGTAAATGTGCTAACGGGCTCTGAAATGTAAACATTCGACAAAAATCTGTCTGGCAAGAACGACATTAGAGTTGTGGTGGTGAGGTCAACCAAAGCACTTATTTGCGGTAAACGTAAAGAACGACGCAGCGTGTCATCTACTTGCCTGGTCTTTTGCTACATTTGCCCTTTCAACTATGGATTACAACTACCAGCATCTATATTTATTTCCTTATTTGTTCATTTCCAGGCTTCTTCGAACTATCAACGTAAACAGAAGCTACTCGTACGAGGCAAGGACGCCTACCAGCACAGTTAACTTCAGAATACATTATTGACTGCTGACACAATTTCGCAGCCAATAACTCCCATTCACTTCCCAGTCAATGTTTCGTGAAAACATCAATTTCTGAAACCAAAGCTCAAATGATCCAGATGCGACGTCTTCTACAGACTTAAGGCGGTGTACCCCGTAACGCCGACATGTTCCACGAAGTTCGTGTGTCTAGCTTGCCTAATTAGTCAGCAGGACGCAACAGCAGTGGCAAAGGACAACGAAGAGACCCTGCATTGAAGTAACATGGCTCACGGACCCGCGACGGACAGTGACATCTACGACCGTGATGTTAACGCGTTTTTACGTAAAGGTCTAGAGTGGTACGAAAGCATCGGTATACGACAGAATTGCACCTGCTTCATTCCTGGAATCTCAAAATATGGCGTCGAGCTCATATACAACGAATCGCTGTCAGATGCGGACGCTTGCCTGCTCCGGATAATACTGAATGGGGAACTACCCGTGAGGAAGCTTCGCCTCAACCACATCTCCCTTAGCGCCTTCAGACTCGCTTTCCATAACCAGGACCATGACAAATGCCCTTCGCTAAAGGAAGTCCACGTCGACTTTATTGACTGCCAAGGTGACACCTTAGACATGAGTAACTGCGGAGTATTAGAAGGCCTGCGCTCGTTGCACCTGGGTGCCGACAACACGGAGCCCGCATTCGCGGAGGACATTGCAAGCTACATTCTACGGAACAAGTCGTTGACGGAACTCAGCCTCCGCCGTTCCTGTGGTGGTGACCGAGGCGTTGCGACGCTCGCGAAGACGTTGAGGGGAAACAGTACCCTTAAGAGATTTTCACTAAGCGACATGGAATTAGCGTCCGACACCTTAACCATCTTCGCGAAGGTTCTCGAACGCAATTCAACACTGGAGCTGGTGCAGCTGATCAACGTGTGTGCCGTGCGAAAGGACAGGGTGTCGACGTTGTTAAGGCAGGGCCTCTACGCTCGTGTCTTCAAAAGGCTCAACATTCTTTGGCCCGCGGAGCTTCTTCCCGAGCTCCGGCAACGTCTCCGCGAACAAGGATGCCCTCCTCTGTTTTCCGCCGTCGTCACACCATCGGCAGGCGTAAGAGCTGTTGCGAGTTTCTTCTACACCGTGGCGGTAGCACCGATGTCATTGCGCGAACTGTGCCTTTATCCCGGCGAGGCCATGTTTCCGGCATTCACGGACGGACTCATTTGCGTCTTGAACTGCGCGACGACACTACGTCATGTCGCGATACGTACGTGTATGAGAGATGATGAAGAGCACCACCTGATCAGTATACTGGATGCCTTGAGAACGAACTGTTATGTCACGAAGTTCGAAACGGAGGTCGCAGTGCTGACACCCGGAATAGCGTCGTCCCTGTCGGAGTTGCTCGCCGTGAACAACAGGCTAAATCAAGTGGCCCTATCTGCAAACCAGAAAATATCGCCCGCCAATATAGAAACCATCGCGAACGGTTTGGAGAGGAACTACACTTTGACCGCGCTCGACCTGGACTGCGGCTGCTACGATTCCGATGAAAGTGGCCGGATAAGATATCTTTTGGAGAGAAATCTTTATATTGAGAACGAGGCTGCGCTGTTTGTTATCTCAGGAGTTGGCGTCAGCTACGAGAACGGCATGTACGGTCTGAGGTTGGTGCACTCAAGCGCTGGCCTTGTGGAGAAGGTGCAGGCGCTTACCGGCAAGACGAGAGAGGAGGCTTTGAATGACATACAGGGAGCTTTGGCTTGCTTGCCTGCGTGACTGAGGGTCGTGCACTGCAAGAGGGTTATATTCCAGTGCACCCGTGGCATTGTTACCGCTTCTTGCAGTCCAGCTGGGTCTACGTTGTCGGATATATCCTCAACTACACGCATATTGCCCCTGGTGTCGGCTGTACGTGCCACAAACGGTAACGTGAATGTCTTTCTGTATGTGCTTGAGATTGGTGAAGCTTCGTATGAACAGGTATGCCACAACTGGGGCATATTCTTGTCTTTGTGCTGAGAAGTCACGGATGTTTTCAATAAAAAACGCATGCTCTTTGTCTCTTCGCGGCTGTCGTGTTTTCTCGAATAATTAAGGCTCGAATAATTCGCGCACACACGAAAATGCGCAACATTTCTCATTCAGCCACAGAGGCTGTGCAAGTCTTTTCATCCTCTCATTGAGCGCATTCGATCCAGGCCGCCGTGGACTGGCTCATTTTCGACGGAGATGGAAGAATGCCATAGGCCCGTGTTCTCTGCGTTTTCAGCGCACGTTGAAGAAGCCCAAGTAGTCAACATTTCTGGCGTCCTCCGATACGTTTCATGCTTTTTGAGGTCTTCCCACTTAAATGTGAGCGTAGCATCACGAATTTTAGACTAAGCCCTCTTTCACACAACAAAATTTTTTTGGAAATTTGTGCATTAGGACTCTCGCACCATAAGACGTGCTTTACATTTACCGATCAAGAACTATGAATCAGGACACATCGCACGTAATCAGAACCTATGCCGTCGTGGAAATTGCTTGAAAGGTTGTCTAAACATCCACACTGCCTTTCGTGTGTTTCGCTGCTCTCCATGTCTCTCCTCGCAGAAGTAGCTGTGGCTTTGTGTTGTGAAAGCGCGATTTCCAACCACAAGGTTAATACACATTCGCGCGAAGCTTGTATGGCTGACTTGTGAAGCCGCTGTGGCTGACTTGTGAAGGCGAATAAACTCTTGCCTCGCGAATACAAAAAAAAAGGAAAAAGAAAGATCGCCAAGCTTGCACGCAAGGCTAGCGGAGGCGATGGGCGCCTGGCTGGTTCGGTTTGTCTCCAGGAAAACCGCATTTCGTCGCGGTTAGAGGCTTCGAGGAACGCCTCGCGAAGCACTGCGAGGCCCAGTGAATGCTTCTCAATGTTTCGCATCGAGCGTTCCCGTCGAACCCAAGACAGTGGCAGGCGCGTCAAGAGAGACTTCGGCTTGAAGCCTTCCCATCCCTTTGCTGTAACACTAGGCATGCCTGTGCCTACGCTATTCTAGGAACTGCTTGGATGCCACGTGAGGACGCAGGCTCCGGCGGTCCGAAACTATGCACAAACGCATAACTTAGTGCAGCTACGAGTGGCGCCGTTTCCAAGTTGATGCCTCCTACACGAACCAGAAGGTGGCGTAGATGCGTGGAAGCTAAACTACAGGCAAAGAGGCGTCGCAGTTAATTCGACGCCTCTTACGGCTTTATAGTGTTCGACGCACACATTAAAGCCATAAAACTCCGCGGATCAGTGACTCCCGCTGAGGTCTCATTGCCTGCACACTTTAGCCACGCAATTCGCCATTTCTCTCCCCGCTTCCAGATGGCGGTACCACCGAGGTGACATAAAAGTGCAATGTAAGGGACAATATCTTTTATTGGGTATAATTTTGCTTGCCAAGTACGTTTGCTTTAACGGCGCATCAGTCAGACGCAAATCGCAAGGTTGTGCCGTGAAGATAGAAAGCAAGTTTGATATCTTTCTATTGTTACGATGTGAAAACGTACGCAGACGTGACAGATAAAACACTGTTTATATGCTAAATATACAAGTGGTGTGGTGAGGCATAAGACAAGATGGTTGCCTAAAGAACTTCGTGTTCGGTGCACCAACGGCGTCGTTGTCTGAGTTTTCATGAAACCCTGGAAGTGGTAAGAGAGCCCAATAAATCAGCTCACATCGGCTGTCGACGAAAGGACAAGAAAGTTCCGGACGGCGCGTATTCGTGTCAGGCTCCGTTTGAACGTCAGCAGCACTGACAAGATGGCCAAGAAATGTGATTTGAAGGCATCCAAAATGACGCTTGGACAAATCAAGCTGCAGGCCGGCGCGTCGCAAAACATCGATAATAGCTGACAGCAGCGTCATGTTGCTTGGGAAAGTTGGCGAAAAGACTATAACGTCATCGAGACAACACAAGAAAGTCGACCATCTATAACCGCAAAGTAAAGAATCCATCATCCGTTCGAAGGTTACCGGGGCATTACGGAGGCCGAATTGCGTGTTAACGGGTAGACTTCGTCAGGGGTGACGAAAGCAGTCTTTTCGCGGTCCATTTCATTTACAGAGATCCACCAACATCCAGAGCGAAGGCCTATGGACGAGAGGTATTTGGCTCCATGTGGGCAGTCCAAGGCATCGTCAATGCGGTAGTATCACTGCGGAGCCCTCCGTAGTGGTGGGGGCTCCGGAAATTTTGACCACCTGAGGTTCTTCAACGTGCAGTGCCATCGCACATTGCACGGGCCTCAACATTTCGCCTCCATCGAAATGCAGCCGCCGCTGCCGCGGGATTCGGTCCCGCGACCTACGGATCAGCAGCCGAGTGCCATACCCACCAGACCGCCGTGGCGAGCCAGCAGAAAACTTATATCTTTGCAAGAAGCAGTGTTCTTAATTAAGCTCACTGCTTGTTGCATCAGTTCGCACTTGCGGAGGAGAGCGCTAAAAACTGAACAAGAGTAAGTGTGGACAGGAAAGGCGCTCACTTGAAACTGAGTTTGTTCATTCGAAGTAGAGCCAGCCTTGGCACGTAAAACCCCACAAAACAACAACAGCAACAAGTAGAGCCAGCCACCAGGAACATGGAACTGCGCGTATGCTGACGTTCAAGTTCCTGGTGGGTGGCTGTAATTTCGAATGAATGAACTCAGTTGCAAGTGAGCGTCTATCCTGTCCACACTTGCTCTTGTTCAGTTTTTAGCGCTCTCATCTGCAAGCGCGACTTACCAACTAGCCCAACACTTCACTGTATTTCATCAGTTCGTTTGCTCTTGGAATCCCCTGCAGAGCCAAGCACATGAAGGATCAAGTGTACATGTTCGTTTAGCAAGTAAAAATACATCATCGTGGTTCTATTAAGGAAAGGACTCCATTTTCTGCAGCCCTTCTCGGGAGCATGGTTCTGCGTCCTTTGGAGTAGGGAATGAAAAAGCAAAAAGGAGAGCAACGCCATAGTGGAGGGCTCCGAAAATTTTGATCACCTCGGGTTAAACGCACACTGACAGAGTGCAGTACGCGGGCTTTCTTCCATTTGCAAGGAGGAGCAACTTGAATGAATTCTCCTCGCGTGACGTTCAACAGTGCCGTGCCCGCTTCTCCAGGCAAGGCTGCAGCTGCGATTTTCGACACTCACGTGAATGAACAAGTTGCTGCTACGGACGTGTTTAGAATAATTGAAAAATTTGGAGACGTTTCACCCTTGTATGGAAAGGCTTTATCAGTTGTCCCAGCAATGAGGTATTAACTTGATGCTGTCAATGGAGTGCATGTCATGTGTTAGAACAGAAGGCAAACGATTCAGAGTACTGTACTACCGGAAAAGTCTGTAGAGCTGTTCCTGTCCACGGGTTAAGCAACGGAAATAGTACAACTAGACCTGATTAAAACAAATGTATATGATTTTGGAAAGTAACGCACTATACTGCGGGAAACTTGCCCCAGCAACGAAATGGAAAGACAGCCGACTTGCTAACTATCCACACACGAGACGACGCAGACCCCGGAAGGCACCAGGTTCCGCAAGTCGTTGCAGAGGGCGAAAAAAATCGACCACGGCGCGTTTCATTTTCATGCGCTGGGAGTGGATCTAACCACCGCTTTCTAGTCTCAAGCTATTTCTATATAAGATTGATCACGTGACTGGAGGTCGCCATTCGCGCTATTGCATTTTCATGTAGAGGCGCCCTCGTCGGGACCAAATTTCAGGACAAAATATTCTTAATGCAAACGAGGACAGCATTTTTGCAGACTTACACATAAACAACAATGCTCATTCTACAGGGCGTTTTTGCGAGATGTTCTGCTACATGCCTTTGTTTGTTTGTTTTTCGCTGATTCTTCAATCTGAACGGCGCATCGACACCAGTATTTTCAATTCGAAATAAGCGGCGGTAGATATGCAACGGTTCACGGCGTTGGGGGGTTCGGGCGGCTCACGCTATTTTGCCTCGTTCTAAATATTCCGTGCAAGTTAGAAAGTACTTGCTTAGCGCTGCTTCAGACCGACAGAATACATTTCAATGTGCTCGTTTGACTAGTTAAAACGCTTCCGCGGAGCGTAATCAGAGGCCTGCAGTGGAACGAAGCCACTGTTGAAACTCCGGCTGGACGAACACTCGTTTCAATCTCGAGCACGTACGGACCGGTGAGTATAAGCATATTGCTTCTGTGTACACGGGCCTCTGGTGGAGCACCTTGGTAGCAACCACTAAATTGTGGCCACCATCTTGCTATTACGGGGTGTGCGCAGGTCCGAGCGAAACGTGCTAATTACGGGTTGGACGAAATTCAGGGAACGCCGACATGACCCACCTGGGCACCCGAGGTACGAACAGTGGCTTGACTCTCTGACAGACGATCTCGAGGCCACCCCCCGCACATTGAATACCACAACGGAGACACCGGACGTAGATCCGCATTTACTTCATCTTTGGAACGCCCGGAGAGCGTTGATGCGGCGATGGAAGCGACAACGCCTAAACCGAAAACTTAGGAAACGCATAAACCAAATTACACGGGAATCCCAGGAGTACGCAGATACCCTCACCAGGAATAACTGGCGTGGATTTTGTGAGCGCCTCTCAGCAAAAACGTGGTCACCCTTACGAAAATGGATTTAGAGTTTCTTTAGAACTCCTAATGAGTTCCTATAGAGTCTAAAGGAACTCAATAGGAACTCGCCATCTATAGAATGTCTTCCATAGGACGACTATAGAAAGTCTAAAGATACCTGTCTATAGAAACACGTTATTTTAAGCACGATAGAAAGCCTATTGACCTCATATGTACTGAATTCTATAAAGTAACTTTTATAGAGCGTCTTTAAAACAGTTAACACTTTCTTTCTATAGACTGGTTCACCATACACGCTGTATAAGGGATGTATCTACTAAATTCTATAAAGTAACCTTCATAGAGTACCTTTAGTAACACTCTTGTTTGGGCTAGTTGGTACATTCTTAACACAAACTCGGTAGCGCAAAAAAACACGGACGAAGAAAAGAAGGAACACACACAGGCGCCTGTGTGTGTTCCTTCTTTTCTTCGTCCGTGTTTTTTTGCGCTACCGAGTTTGTGTTGAGTACCTTTAGAACTCTTAACGCTACCTGTCTATAGACTGCATTTCTATATGTCCTCTACAAGGGATCTATAGATGGTGTATTAATGCATGTAACACTTATGAAAAAATGTTTCATCAGAGACCTATTTATGCCCACTGTAGGGCAAAAATCTCTTCCATATTTTTCTCCAATTAACATGGTCATGTCGTAACTGCGGCCATGTTGTCGCCACAAACATTTTTATCTAATCCGACTAGCTAGCGCCCTGCTGCCTCCCGCCACGCTTTCTTTCCCGTGGAATCCAATCTGTCGCCCTTAATGACCATTGGTTACCTTCCCTTCGCACTACATTTTCTTCCCATAGGCTCATTTCATGACCTTGACTTCGACTAGCATATGACTAAAATTTGCGCATGGATGAGTCACCGCAGAGATGGCGCAGTGGTAGAGTATCGGCATCCAGTGCGAGAGGTTCCAAGTTCGAATCCCACTGCCGGACCCAAGACCATCGGTTTTTCTTGAAGAAAGCAGAGCGCCCGACCTCGCCTTCTGTTAAAGGGGCCCTGAAACGCATTTTATGCACATTGATTTTATTGCACATTTGCTTTGTGTGGGACTTGACGATGACCGAAACACCAGTGAAAGCGGCGAAATTGAACCGTATTATATTTTAATTTGTACCTTGAAATCGGTTTCCGCGCTGACTGCAGCGCCATACATCAACAGTTTCTCCGAGCGGATATGACATCACCATGCTGCTTTGCTGCAGGTTCTGATTGGCCGGGAACAATAGGGAATAAAAATATACATCGACCATATCGATAATGCACCGAATATAAGAAATTCCAAATTCAGAACGTGTTTTATGCTTGCTAAAGGTACAAATTTGGGCATTACAACTTCATTTTGCTTGTAACTGACACAAGGATCGCTGTGCGGCCCACGTGGTGGTTGTGGTAAGAAGACCACAGAGGGCAGCACGGTTCCGGTTCTGCAAGATGTAAGCCGCGTTTTGATTGGAAGCAGCATGCACGCCTTGGGATGCCGATATCTGTCGTCTGCTTTTATTTTGAATTTCTAAGTTGAATAACTTGCGTTTGCCTGCACCGATCTCGAAAATTCTTTTTGCATTTACCTCAGAACAATACAACGAACCCGTTTCGATGCAAAACTCAGCGAGTAAAATATGGTTTCAGGGCCCCTTTAAGTACAGTACCCTCTAGAAAGGATATCCCCCAACGTGGCGAGCAAGTGGCATAAAAGGCCCTTTTTTTCGAAAGGTTTCTATTGCCATCCTAAAGAAACGCAATAGAACATCTCTATAGAAATTTTTCTTCACACTCTCAAAAAGAACTCTGTATAAATTCTCTATTGAAATATGCCTGTACGATCTTAAAAGGAACTCGATAGACATGCTCTGTAGATAAACATCTATAATGTTTCTATAAGAATGCGGTGGCCAAATAACTTTTGGAACTCCATAGAAAAATTCTATAGGGCGTCAAAATAAACACCATAGGATTCTATTGAGCAAGCTCAAAAGGCTTTCTAAAAAACGCATTAAAAATTTTCGTAAGGGGCAATTCTTCGCTCGCTCACAGACCCCACCACAACAAAGAGAAAAACATTTGAACAGCTGCACGTCGCAAAGCTCGTGTACGATACATCAACCACATGCTTGCAAGTATCCCGCAGTCACATGCTCTATACACGGACACAGCACGCACTCAAGATGGCTACACCTCTGTAGTGCTGTATGGCACCGAATCCCTGAGGGACTCTGTTACAATGCGCGGAACTAATGCCACTTACGGCGAAATTCTCGGCGTTGCTCTCTGTGACGTAATGCACAGTCATGCACACGCGCGCTCGGTTGGCGGCAACGCCCCCTGTGATAGGATGTATATATAAGAGCGCGTTTTCATTCAATAAACATTCCTTTGACGCACTCGACCCCGTGCAAGCCACATGGTGTCAGAAGTGGCCGGACTGCAGCCGATGTACGCAGCCGGCGAACGAACAGCGGACGGGTAGCGAGCCAACAAGGGAGGCTCGAAGGTCCCAACCAGCTACAAGCATGCCGAACGGGGAACAGCGCCAGCAGGCCAGCGGTCCAGTTACCACGCTATTGCCACCGCCGAAAGCCCTGGACATCACAGGAGACGTATGGCAAAGCTGGAAGACATGGCGGCAGGAGTTCGAGCTTTTCGCAACGGCAACATACCTGAACCAGCAACCGAAAGAGGTACAGGCAGCCACCTTTCTCATGATTATTGGAGAGGACGCGCGCAAGACGTATAGCACTTTTGATTTTGCAACTGACGAGGAGAAGTCGGACGTAGAAGTACTGAAAGTGAAGTTTGAGGCATTCTATAAACCAGCTCTAAACTTAGCCTACCATGAGTTCCGTTTTGGAAAGCGCGACCAAAAGGACGGCGAAAGTTTCAACGACTGGTTGACAGACCTACGAGTGCTAGCAAAAAGTTGCGAGTTTGTGCAGCTTGAAGAGCGTATGCTGAGAAGCCGTATTATTCTCGGAATTAGAGATAAAAAGCTGCAAGAAAAGCTAATCTCCGAAAATGCTTCTTTCACGAAGACCGTAGAAATGTGTCGCTCACGTGAACAAGGCAAAGAACAATGTGAGGAAATACAGGCGCGCCCGAAAAACGATTACGCAGCCGAGATGAACGCGCTATCTGAAGCGAAAGGTCGGCGTTGTACAAAGTGCGCAAAGGTTCATCAGACCGACCGTGTGTGCCCAGCAAAAGGACGCACACGCAGGAAATGCGGGGGAAGGAATCACTTTGCGTTAGCCTGCAAGAAGATGCAAAAAAGATTCCATTCGAAAGAGCAAGCAGTAGCATCTGTCGAAGTGCAAGAAGGCGATTTCTGGTTAGAAACACTATCGCATGCCCGTGGAAAAGACGACCGCTGGACGGCTACCGTTCAGATAGAAGGAACGCCTACTTTTTGCATGCTAGACACAGGCGCAACCTGCTCGGTTATAGCACGCAGCCAGCTGCAGAAAATAACAAACAAGCAGCCACTGGATTGCAACGTTGTTTTAAACACATTCTTTGGCTTCCAGAAAAAAGCAACTAAGCAAGTTCGTCTTGAAGTGGCAACGAGAGAAAGAAAGGTTCTGACAGAGTTCTTCGTCGTGGATGAAGACATCGCCGTGACCTTGAGCGGTACAGTTGCCGAAGAGCTTGGCTTGCTCCAACGAGTCTGCTCTATCGAGCAAACGGAGCTTTACGGCGCTGCCAAGCCTTACGAAGACGTGTTTGAAGGTCTAGGTCAACTCGAGGGCATCGTCTACCATCTAAAGCTCAAGTCCGGTTCCCAAGGAGTAGTGAAACAAGCACGGCGGATTCCAATAGCATTGCAAAGCAAGGTGAAAGCTGAGCTCGACCGCATGGAGACGGCTGGAGTCATCGTGAAAGTGACGGAGCCGACAGAGTGGGCCAGCAACATGGTCGTTGTTACGAAAGGAGAGAAGGTACGCATTTGTCTTGACCCTTCCGACCTGAACAAAGCTCTTCTTCGCGAGCACTATCCAATGCCAACATTGGAAGACATAGCACCTTCGATCTGTGGGGCGCAGTACTTTACAACTTTGGACGCAGCCTCCGGTTTCTGGCAAATCAAGCTAGATAAAGAAAGCTCCAAGATTTGCACTATGTGCACTCCATGCGGCCGTTATAGGTATTTACGCATGCCGTTTGGAATCTCGTCGGCGCCGGAGGTATTTCAGCGTGCCATGCACAGAGTGCTAGAAGGCCTCGAAGGCGTAGCGGTTGTCATGGACGACATTCTAGTTTGGGGCCGAACTAGAGAGCAGCATGATGTCAACCTTGAAAACGTCCTACGACGCTGCCGAGAGTACAAACTGAAATTGAACCGAAAGAAATGCCGTTTTTTGCAGGAGTCCGTCCGGTATCTGGGACATGTTTTGTCGCGTGACGGACTGAGCCTGGATCCACAGCGGCTAGAAGACATCTTGCAAGTCCAGACGCCATGCAACCAGAAAGAGCTGCAGACATTCCTGGGCATGGTAAATTTTGTCTCTCGTTTTATTCCGAATATGTCAGACCTAACAGCACCGCTTCGAGAACTCTTAAAAAGAATGTCTCGTGGCTTTGGGAGGACCGCCAAGACGCAAGCTTCAAGGCTCTGAAGGAAGCGCTTGCTACAGCCCCTGTACTAAGCTACTACGAGAAGGGCAAACCAATTAGGCTATCGGTAGATGCCAGTCAGAACGGAATTGGCGCAGTAATCTTACAGGACGGGCATCCGCTAGCGTACTCGTCTCGCTCCTTGACGGAAACACAGCAAAGGTATGCCCAGATCGAAAAGGAGATGCTGGCAATTGTTCACGGATGTGAAAGATTTCGTGACTATCTTTTCGGGCAGTCCGAAGTTGTGGTAGAATCGGACCACAAGCCACTAGAAATGATATTTAAGAAGCCGTTAAGCCAATGTCCTCTAAGGCTTCAGCGCATGCGCCTCAGCCTGCAAAGGTACCCGATAGTCGTCAAATACACACCCGGAAAACAACTATTTGTTGCTGACGCTTTATCGCGGTCCCCGAGCAAAGCACTATTGCAAGAACAGTGCCTGAACTATCAGTTGAACACCATTGCTCACCTGCAGGTTTCAGACAGGCGGCTGAGCCAAGTTCTACATGAGACGGACCAGGACCCTGTGATGGTGAAACTTCGACACTACGCAAGCACACAGTGGCCGGAGAGCAAAGCTGACGTCAGCAGCGAACTACGTTGCTACTGGAGCTTCCGCGACGAGCTGCATACGCAAGATGGCCTCGTGTTCAGAAGCAACCGCCTCATCATTCCTGCCAAGATGCGCAGCGAAGTTCTTGCGTGCCTTCATGCGGCGCATGGGGGAGCAGAAAAAATGAAGGCACGTGCTCGAACTGTACTTTTTTGGCCTTCTATAAACAGCGACCTAGAAGAAGTTGCTCGACGCTGTGAGACCTGCCAGAAGCACAAGCCACGAAATCTGCGCATGCCATTGATCAACCATGAAATTCCAAGCCTACCCTGGGAATTTGTGGGAGCCGACATATGCTACCACAATGGCACCGAGTACTTGGTGGTTGTTGACTTTTATTCTTTTTTTTGAAATCAGGCCTCTGAAGACGACAGCCGACAAGGTGATTGCTGCTTTCGCAGACATATTCGCCATTCATGGCTTCCCGCAGCGCCTATGCACGGACAATGGACCCCCATTCAGCAGCCAGAGCTTTCGTGAATTTGTCGGTAAGATTGGCTTGCACCATGTTCGTTCCAGTCCGTATCACCCTCGATCAAACGGAATGGCTGAACGTGCTGTGCAAGAAGCCAAAATATTGCTGAAGAGGTATCGGTACGGCACAGTGGATTTTTGTGCTGCATTGCTTGAGTGGAGAAACACACCTCGCGATTCCTATTTGAAATCTCCAATGCAGAGACTCATCGGCCGACAGGCGAGGACGCTGCTACCAGTCACAGAAACCCACCTGCGACCGCAGACCATACCCCCTGACGAGGTTCAACGGCGGCTCCACGACATCAGAAGTAGACAACGTTCCTTGAATTCCCGATGGCTCCCGCGTCAGTGTACAACGTGCCATCAAAGACCTGGTCCCCTGCTACGGTTGTCAAGCCTGCCAACACTCCGAGAGCCTACATTGTCGAGACCGAAGATGGGCTCCAGTTGCAGCGCACCAGAGAACATCTCCGTCTGGCCCCCGCTCCACTGGTGCCCCCCACACAAGAACATCAAGCCGACGTGGGCCCCGCAGAGCCACAACTGCGCAGAAGCGAACGTAACCGCCGGTCACCTCGAGGATACCCAATGCCGGAACATTAGTTTTTTTTTTTGTTTAATAAAAAGGGAGATGTGACGTAATGCACAGTCATGCACACGCGCGCTCGGTTGGCGGCAACGCCCCCTGTGATAGGATGTATATATAAGAGCGCGTTTTCATTCAATAAACATACCTTTGACGCACTCGACCCCGTGCAAGCCACACTCTCGCTATTCGACACGCCATCCACATTCAAGGGGAACTGTATATATACTGACGGACTAACAACAGGCATGCCAGGTGTTTCTGTCAGGACATGGCATCCCGAGAGCGGCACACCAAATTCTCAAACAGATCTCGGAAAATTCATTAACCACGTGCATGTTTCCGCATCCACTTACTCCGGACCCCTGGTCACACCTCGCTGCCGGGCAATGAACGCGCACATGCATTTGCGCGTGAAATTTCCCTCCGGGCTGATCGGCAAGGTGAGGCGACCAGTTCAGGGCCGGGGGATCCTCTGCTCCGTTACAGAGACATCCTCCATTATACGCGCATTTGCTGCAAATCACACCGTGCCACCGCCGTCCTTCTCGAAAGAGGAAGCAGTGGCTCTTCGACAATTACAAATCGGAACGTTTCCATTTGGAATGCCATACCGACTGAAGTAAAACAGGCGAAAAATTTTCCTGTGGCCATGAAGCGCTTCATGATCAATTTTTAAATGTACAATTGTATAAGTGGGTATTTTGTATGCTGTTATTTCCTGTATAATTCAATCATGTAGTTCTTTTTTAAATATCTATCCAATCATGTTTTTGTCACTGTCGAAACCGCGCGCATAATTACATAGGTATGTCATAAAATTGGTCCCGCTAGGCTATGGGACCAAACGAGTGTTTGCGATGTTTTTTGTCACGTTTATTTCAAAGATACAATAAAAAATCTTGTCTCCCTGAATAAATTATATCCACACCGTTATTCAGACCACTGGCCAGGCTGTGGCAGGTCTCCCTCAGTCTTCCATGTCACGATTCACTGCACCGCAAACCTCTTCCCTCCCTTGCCGACAATCCTCCACCCACTACGCAAAAGGGAGCTGTGGGACGATGTCCTACGAGCCAAAACACACCGGGCCCGAAACATCGCCGGAATCATCCTAGGGACCCTGGACGAGGGGTTCGTCCCATGCTGCTCTCTCTACTCCTTGAAAATAATAAAGATGTTTCACTCTCACAATAATCAAACGCCGCTATGCCAAAGCAAAAATACTACAGCCAGCAGCATAAACCCCTTTCAAGTCAGCACATCGCTATTGCAATAGAATGTATTGGAAATTCATGGTTTCTGGTTTATAGAAACTAAACGAAGCACCAGGTACAATAACTTAGCAGTCCGCAGGGTGCGTTAAGTGCTGGCTGTTCGCTCAAATCATCGCGTGCTAGTGGATTCGTTCGCCGTGGACAAACTTGTGCTTTCTGAAGCGTTGAATGCAGGGACGGTCGTAGTTTCTGAAATAAATGGTCAGAAAAGGTGGTAATTAAGATTCAGATTCCCACAAGAGGAACCGCGGAAGCATAACCCACTGTTCGTGACGTATTCGAAAGTGCCTAGAAAAACTTCAACAATAAAGAACGGCCGGATAAAGACTACCTTTTGCTTGTTTTTAACAACCACATTCCCTGACACGCTTAACTGGCATGAAGTGGTAATTGCAAGCGTGAATTTTGAAAGCATAACTGAATGCCTATTAGGGAGACCATATCGTAGTCTACACACTCGTACCCCTGCATTTCGTAAAAAGCGACGACCTCAGTCCTGGCCTCGCCTATGAACACATGAAAATGGCTAGTATTGACCAAACATAGCTTAGTGACCGCCTGTGTGCGTTATCATCTTCCTATTGGCCAACGTTGTCTACTGCTGGTTGAACGACGCGACCACTATAATGTTGCCTAATGTAAGTTATAACATTAACACTGTGTTCATTCATACTCATTTTAAGGATTTTCTGACTTATACTAGACAGCAACCTCATTTCGCTACTCCCGCCTTTCTTTTTAAACGACAGAGTTAGCACTAATAATCAAAATGCGAAACTGTAGTTCACCCCCGCTTGCTGAGATCATAATCAATCACAGGCATCTGGAATTAAACTTTAAAAATGTGAAGCGGCTTACAATGATAACGTATATTTCGAGAACACGAATGTCCTTAATGTCGCAATTTTATGTTGAATATTAAACGAGGAGATGATGTCAGAGTTATAGTTTTGAAGTTCGCGCCGGAACTTGGGCCGCGTGACGTCAGCCTTTTTTTTTTGTATTCTCACCACATTCGCTCCATCAAATATTCTGTTAACTTGCTGTGTTAACTCTCTGGCTTCCTCAGAACGCACCGTTTGTGTTCCTTACCGCCAAATAGTTATGTTGGCCCTGGCACACACACTCAAACGTCTGTGACGTCACTCATATTAGTGCAGGGACTTCAAAGGGGCGTCGCCATCCGTATTTTGTTTGTTTGTTTGTTTGTTTGTTTTTAGAGTTTTCTCGATAACCGAGGTCTTCTTCCCACAAGGCCAGTATTTTTGGTATCGTGAACACGTGATACATTAATGAGAAAAAATGCCAGATCCCACGTGCAGTGGGAAACAAGGAAATGCGAAGCACGCATCAGGAACGTAAAACGGATCTGCATTGTTCTCTCGCTATACCGATTTCGGTATATATGAAGTTAAAGAAACGGCCGCAAGAGCACCAGGACTGTAGCATGTAAACCATGCCGCTCATGACACGCACGCCATGATTGTACCGTTATGACCTGTCATTTACGTTCGTCTTGCAGTCGTGTTGTGCCATAGCAGTTTTTGTATACATCCCGTTAACGGAACGCGTGGCATGTAAATCATTTCGCTCATGACATGCATGTCACGATTTTCATATTCTCAGAATGTGTCATCCATGGTCGCCATACATTGTTGTCTCGCCGTACCACTTTTGGTATATATCAAGTTAACGAAACGGCCGCAAGAGCACTAACACGTGGCACATAAATCATGCCGTTTGTGAAATGCGTTTCATGATTTTTGTGTTATGACGCGTCATTTATGTTCGTCATGCAGTCATGTTGTTGCATACCAATTTTCGTATACATCCCACAAACGAAACGCATAAAGTCGTAAGCGGCTAGATAGACAGATACGCTCAAAGTCGCCAAAGTTCGCTAAGAAATACTTCGCATTTCAAATTTTTTTTTTTATTTTAGCGTCCCTTTAAGCTGGCGACAAGTGTTGCCTGTTCCGTGCAGGCTTCCTGTTGCTCTCTCTCTAAGAATCAGTGTCCGAGTTCGCAGTAAAAGGAACTTCTTAGATAACACGAACGGTAGGATACTTGGTCCCGCAGACGGTCTTCGTGAAATGAGACGGCCACATTTGATAATGTCAGAGAAAGAAAACGAGAAAGAGACAAGAAAAATATCCCGTGCTGCGGGCTGACCGTTTGAAATCGTGGTGCTGGGTTTCCCTTTTTGTGCCTGCTCCGTTTCGTCGGGGATGCCAAGGAGCCGCCTGACTGCGCAGGAAATTGCCCGGAAATGTTCTGGTCAGTATGCATCACCGTCCAAAACTACGTCGTACTGATTTCCCATAGCAGCTATAGCTCTTGAAGTACTCGTGAAACAAACTCTACCATATACTCCTATAACCGCGTTTTACCGAATGGGCGCTTGCATGCCCGACGAAATTTCGCTTTCTCTATCCATCTCTTTTGCTTGATTTTTAGCAATTTCTTAATTTGGAAACATCCTTGTGCTTAGCCGATTGTTCGTCTCATAGCTGAGCGCTTTCATTTATGATTGCCCATGATATCACAGAGAAACGTCGTGGTCTCTACTGACAGGTCTCCCGTAGAATTTGTGCTGTGGACCATTGTTGAACGAGGCGCCGGTCTTCTCTTCAGCGTTGCTGCACGAACTAACCCTCCCACTAGGTCGCGCTGTGAATGACTGCAGCGGGAAAACTGCGGCGCTAGCGGCCTCTTGGGGCCGCTAGCGCCGCCGCCGCTAGCGCCGCCGTGGGTAGGGCTCTTTCAGTCGCTATTCTTCACCGACCACTCAGAGGCAATTATTTTCCAGACATCGAATGTGTGTGACAATCTTTAAATCCTTCAAGATAATACGTAGGCCTGACATAAATGTTGGCGATATAGTGGAGAAAACGCTTCGCTGTTCGCATGACTGCTGGCATCCGCGCTCAAAAACTACAATAAGTAACGTGGAAATACAGTCGTTACTCGTATATGTTATATTATATGTTGGAGCACTATTTAAGTATAGCCTCTGGCATTCAAACCTCGAGAAAGACGACCTACGCTTTTTACTCACGTCTTCCCAGACATCTGAAACGAAACAAAAGAGAAATAAGGATAGCATGGTCAAGTAGTACTGAAGCACTTTTGTCAACAGATATCTCTCAGAAGCAGCGACTGCGAGTTCGTTTGGTATACACAACGCGCCTATATAGCCAACCACTATATATACTATATCCAATGCCTATATATAGCCTTCATAGATTACGAGAAAGCATTTGACTCTGTCGATACCTCAGCAGTCATTCAGGCACTGCGGAATCAGGGCACAGACGAGCACTACGTAAAACTGCTGGAAGACCTCTACAGCGGCTCCACAGCCACCGTAGTCCTCCAAAAGGAGAGCAGCAAAATACCTATAAGGAAGGGCTTAACGCAAGGGGACACAATCTCTCCAATGTTATTCACAGCGTGTTTGCAACAAGCATTTAGAACACTGGATTGGGATGATGTGGGTGTAAGGGTCAATGGAGAATACTTAAGTAACCTCAGATTTGCTGATGAGATTGCCTAGTTAAGTAACTCGGGAGATGAATTACAAAGCATGATTACTGACCTAAACAGGCAAAGTAGCACGGTGGGCCTGCAAATTAATATGCAGAAAACCAAAGTAATGTTCAATAGCCTTGGGCAAGCACAGCGGTTTTGAGATAGCTGGAGAAGAATTGGAAGTGGTAAGTGAATATGTCTACTTAGGCCAGGTAGTGACCCCTAATTCGAATCATGAGGCTGAGATAATTAGAAGGATAAGAATGGGGTGGACTGCATTCGGCAAGCATTGTCAGATAATGAGTGGTAGCTTACCATGGTGTCTGAAGAGGAAAGTGCATAACTGTTGCATCCTACCGGTACTCAACTAGTGGGCAGAAACTTGGAGGCTAACTAAGAGGCTTCAGCTTAAACTGAGGACGACGCAGCGAGCAATGGAATGGAAAATGGTAGGAGTAACATTAAGGGACAAGAAGAGAACAGAGATAGTTAGATAACAAACGCACGTTAAGGACATATTAATAGAAATTAAGAAGAAGAAATGGACGTGGGCGGGCCAAGTAATACGAAGACAAGACAACCATTGGTCATTGTGATGCAGGTTTACGGTTGAATAAATTGTTGCTCGGAGAGAAAAGCCTCAGAGCTAAGAAATTACGAAGCCATTTAAAGTGAGACAAGAAAAGTAGAAACTTTAAGCATAATTAAGGAAAAAATGATAAAGTTGCAATGTACACCCCGAGTCTAAGCTGACAAACTAAAACATGTCCTATAGGTTGTCCAGCTATAATGTTTGTGAAAATCAACAGTCACTGGTGGCGCTGATGGTGGCGGTGGCTTGGTGGGTTGAGGCGGCTGACGCTGGCGATGTCTCAGTAGCCGGAGTCACGCGCTGACCAGAACGTCGACGCCTGGCGGAAGACGCGGTAGTTCTTGCCCTCGCAAGAACTGCGGCTGCTTACCGACGCTGGCTCGTTCCGAGGAGGTGATCACCACCCGGAAGGTTCCGCCCTCCACGGGCGGTTCGGGACCGGAGTCGAAGCCCGGACACCTGGGACGTGACCTTGAACAGTCACGGCCGGAACGGACACCTGGGACGTGACCTTGGACAGTCACGGCCGGAACCCTGGAAGGCCGCGTACCTCCGAGTACACCATGGGCAGCTGGAGCGTCCTGGCCTTGCCTGACTTCACGCGTTCGGGTCCGGAACCCGACACCGCAGTCGCGCGACACCCAGGATCTTCACTCTAGCCTGCTCGATCTCGTTCTGCCCTCGACTCGTCTTCGACTGTCCTCTTCTTCTTCTCCCTCGTGCCTTGGCCGCGCAACCTTTCGCGCAAACTTTCTCTTCCTTTTTCGGGCCGCAGTTTCATGCGTGACGTTTCGTGCCGACGTCATCATCGTTTCTCCGCCGCTCAATCAAGAAGCACCGCTGCCGTCGCCTCCGAGCACGTTGTACATAACGCCACGGTGCCACCACACTTCACAGACACCACCACGTCACTATCCTACACCACAATAGGCCCCTTTTTGGGAAAGTTTTTCTGCACGAAAAACTGCTGCTCAGTTCTTGGATGAAGTCACTCAAAAAAAAAAAACACACACACACACACAGTAGGCTGAAAACCACAACTGTCCAGTTGCATTATCTCGGCGGTTTACTGTACTGTGCGGTTTACTGCAATGAGATGTAATCTCACCATGGTGAAATAATTGCACCCGTGTATAGTCACTCAATTCGGCTCATGTAATCCGCCCCGACATTTTCAGACCCCTTGCTTTCAGGTTGACGCTCTTCATAACGCTTCAACATATTGATATGGAAGAGCTTAGTGTTGTGGCCCATGTCCAACCAGTAATCAAAGTTTCCTTTCTTTCCTGTGACCAGAAAGGGTCCCTTCCACTGCATCAGTAGCTTGTTCTCTGTACTTGGAAGCAGTATGAGGGCTCGATCACCTATGTTCAGTCGACGGGTTTTACTTCCTCGGTCGTAATACTTCTTCTGGGTCGCTTTGGCACGTGACAAGTTCTCTTGTGCCAACAATATGGTCTTTTCTAAACGATCCCTGAGGTCTAAGACATAGGCATACGTGGTCTTTACTTCTTCACGTATATGATCTCCCGTCCATAACTCTTTGAGTATGCTTAGCGGTCCTCGAACATGTCTGCCATACAACAACTCGAATGGCGAGAAGCCCATACTGGTCTGCGGTACTTCGCGGTACGCAAAGAGCAGAGGTGCCAACAATCGATCCCATGACTTGGGTTCTTCTTGACTCAATTTCCGCAGCATTTGCTTCAACGTACCATTGAATCGCTCCACCAAACCATTACACATGGGATGGTAAGGCGTCGATCTGAGATGCTTAATGGCTAACAAATCGTTCACTTCTCTCATTAGCTCAGATGTAAAGCATGACGCCTGATCGCACAGTATCTCGTTAGGGAACCCAATGCGAGAAAACATTTCGATTAATCCCTCGGCGACAGTAGCGGAATCAATCGATGGCAGAGCTACCGCGTCTGGGTATCGAGTAGCGAAGTCTACCAGAGTCAGTATGTAGCGGTTCCCCATATGCGTTGTAGGCTTTAAAGGTCCTATGATATCCACCGCCACTCTTTCAAAAGGGGTGTCGATTAAAGGCATGCGACCAAGTGGGGCCTTTCCAACCTTGTTTTTAGGATATGTCCGCTGGCATATGTCGCAAGAGCGCACATATCTTTTCACTGCCTCCTGAATTCCAGGCCAGTAGAATGCGCCTAAAACTCGGTCGATGGTCCTTTTCATACCCTGATGCCCCGACATCAATGTTTCGTGAGCCAAAGCCAACACTTGACCACGCAGTTTTTGGGGTAGCACCACTTGTTGGATCATTTTGTCTGAGGGTCCCCGGTAACAACGGTATAGAATTCCCTTTTCTATCTTGAACGAGTGAGTTGCAAGTCTTCCTCGGAACACTTGACCCACTTTCTTCCTACATGAATCTAAAGTTCTGTCTTCTTTTTGAGCTTTGCTCACATCCTCTCTGGTCAAATTCAATGTCTTCATGTCGACCTTAGATGACATCGACCGTTCTCGGCCCTTGACACCAACCACCATAGAATCGGGCGAATCTTCTTCCTTCGTTCCTCTTCCACATGAACTTCCCGATTTCGACTTACTTCCCGGAATTCTCTCTTTCCACCTTTCGTCGGGATTTTGGACTTCCCTTGCTCCTGGAACATTGCCAACGATGACATCGTACAAAGGTCTTGTCATGCATTTGACCACTGAAATACCCGAAAAATAAGGTGACTGAATTTCAACCTTTGCCTCCGGAACGGTAATACTACTGCCATCGGCGAGGAACAACGTATCAGTAGTACCTGTTAGAGCTCCATCTGGCACCAGAGATCGACGGACTACTAGCGTATTGCTTCCTGTGTCCCGCAGCACTGAAACTGCCTGGCCAAACACTAGGCCCTGCAAAACCGGCATCTGGCGAGTCACAGCTTTTGGGTGAGTTCTCATCGCGCTAGCAACATTTCCCTCTGGTTCGTTGGATGGTGGATCGGTAAGTTCAGTGGGGTTCTCTTCAGGAGACAGCAAACAAGATGTTTTCTTCATAGAGCCATCTCTTTTTGTGCAGACCTTAGTATCGTGCCCTGGCTTATGGCAATATGCACAGTAGGGTTGTTTAAGCTTGGTTCGGCAATCTAAGGCCCTGTGACCAGCTTTGCCACATACAAAACACTTTACGGTAGTTTTCACGGATAAGCCTCCGCCCTTCTCCGTGATACTACTATTCTCCGTTCTCTCACGAAACAGGAGCAAGTTAGGCTGTCGTTGTGCCTCTAAAAAGTCATCGGCGGCTTCTGCCATGTCTTCAAGCTTGCTGTGCTTCTTTTCACGAAGAAACAGCGCTAGCCGTTGATGGCAGTTGTTCAAAAATTGCTCCGACACTATTAGATTACGGAGTGCCAAATACTCTTTGTTTGTCTTTGACACTTCCACCCACCGATCAAAGAAACTCGAAAGCCTAACCGCGTATTGTTTTGCGGTCTCGCCATCTTGGGGCTTGCTCTGGCGGAACTTCTCCCGGTAGCCCTCCGCCGTAAACCGAAAACGTTGAAGTAAAGCTACCTTCGCCTTATCATAGTCGAGTGAATCTTCGGGAGACAACCGTCCAAAGACTTTCAAGGCCTCCCCACTCAAACATAAGCTTAAGGCTGTGGCCCATTTTCCTTTCGGCCACTCTTGTCCGGTGGCGACGTTCTCGAACCTCTTTAGGTATGCATCCAAGTCGTCCCGGTTTTCATTAAATCCTGGAATTAGGCTGTGAGGGTTCACGTTGCAAAAAGCGTTCCCTCCAGATCCACGGTCAGCCGTTCTCGTCTCGCTACGATTGCCTTCCGATTCGGCTACTTTCAGCTGCAACTGCAAATTTCTCTCTCTTCTTTCTTCCAGTTCTAGCAGCTCCTTTCTTGCCTCGCGTTCTGCAGCTCGTTCATCTCGTGCCCGCGCCTCCTGCTCATCTAACCACGCCCTCAGCTCTTCGCCTTCGAGCCCCATGCGCTCGGCCAAAGCCATTAGATCTCGAGCGCTTGCCATATTCTTAATACGCCTACCGCTACCACCACTATACCACTATTGGCTTCGTCCTGTCGTAGCGGACGCCAATTTGTGATGCAGGTTTACGGTTGAATAAATTGTTGCTCGGAGAGAAAAGCCTCAGAGCTAAGAAATTACGAAGCCATTTAAAGTGAGACAAGAAAAGTAGAAACTTTAAGCATAATTAAGGAAAAAATGATAAAGTTGCAATGTACACCCCGAGTCTAAGCTGACAAACTAAAACATGTCCTATAAGTTGTCCAGCTATAATGTTTGTGAAAATCAACAGTCACCGGTGGCGCTGATGGTGGCGGTGGCTTGGTGGGTTGAGGCGGCTGACGCTGGCGATGTCTCAGCAGCTGGAGTCACGCGCTGACCAGCACGTCGACGCTTGGCGGAAGACGCGGTAGTTCTTGCCCTCGCAAGAACTGCGGCTGCTTACCGACGCTGGCTCGTTCCGAGGAGGTGATCACCACCCGGAAGGTTCCGCCCTCCACGGGCGGTTCGGGACCGGAGTCGAAGCCCGGACACCTGGGACGTGACCTTGAACAGTCACGGCCGGAACGGACACCTGGGACGTGACCTTGACAGTCACGGCCGGAACCCTGGAAGGCCGCGTACCTCCGAGTACACCATGGGCAGCTGGAGCGTCCTGGCCTTGCCTGACTTCACGCGTTCGGGTCCGGAACCCGACACCGCAGTCGCGCGACACCCAGGATCTTCACTCTAGCCTGCTCGATCTCGTTCTGCCCTCGACTCGTCTTCGACTGTCCTCTTCTTCTTCTCCCTCGTGCCTTGGCCGCGCAACCTTTCGCGCAAACTTTCTCTTCCTTTTTCGGGCCGCAGTTTCATGCGTGACGTTTCGTGCCGACGTCATCATCGTTTCTCCGCCGCTCAATCAAGAAGCACCGCTGCCGTCGCCTCCGAGCACGTTGTACATAACGCCACGGTGCCACCACACTTCACAGACACCACCACGTCACTATCCTACACCACAGTCATTAAGGGTAACAGATTGGATCCCTAGATAAGACAAGTGTGGCAGCGGGCGGCAGAGTGTTAGGTGGGCAGATAAGATCAAGAAGTCTGTGGGGATGAATTTGGCACAGTTAGCACAGGACAGGGATAATTGGAGATCTATGGGAGAGGTCTTTGCCCTGCAGTGGGAATAGACAGGCTGATGACGCTGATGATATGACGCGCCACAATGTATCGAGCGCCAAGAAGACGGAATCAATACCGAGGCACTCAACGGACCCTGGCCCTTTTCAAAATGTAGACTCTTATAAAAACGTAAATTCTTTTTAACTAACTAACTAACTAACTAACTAACTAACTAACTAACTAATATAACCTAATTTAATCTAATCGAATCGAATTAGACACTCTGCAATGGTGGCAGCTGTGGATAACCTGCAGTTGTTTAGCTGTTCAAGAAAGGGGTTGCAGTCATCCACGTGTTAATGTGCAACAATTCCTGAGCAGTCCGGTGTTACCCCTCCTCTGTAGACTATGCGTTTATAGAGCAACACTTGTCTAGTTATTCCAAGACAATAATAACCGCGATGAATCGATTGCAGGACTTCAAAGAGCAAGATGCAATATACATTATTGGCGATATAATCAGCATGAAATAGAGATGGCACACCACAAGCAAAACACTACTCGCCATTGGGTCCTCCCGGAAGCCCTGCCCCACTGGCCGGCCAGGCTACTTTTGAATCACGCGAAAATGACGTCATGTCTGTCATCGAGGGGTCCAGGGGCCGCCCGGTGCTGGCCCTGGACTTTGTAAATCGAAAGTGGTGAATGGGATTGGGCGAAAAAAAAGTGACGTCAAAGGAGCTAAACTAGTTGCTAAAATTGAGTCGCGGACTTCAGCAATACAGACCCAGTGGACTCCGGTAGAATTTCCGCATGCTACATCAAAGCGCATACACTCCCAAGAAAATTGAATATATGACAACACTGCCAATAAGAGCTTCAAAACATATTAAAACATCCTAGGAAAGCGCATACTTTGTGCCTTGCTGCTGAAATTTTACTGGTATGTTGCAGTGGGTGTCCGAGTAGAGTTTGATAACCAGTTCTTTACGCCAGGTATAAGCATTTGTTGTCTATTACCAATTCAGCTGCGGAGGGGGCGCCCCGACCACCGCCGAGGAATGGCGTCACATGCCCATGCCCCCATATCTTGGGAATGTGCTTTAGCGACTGATTTTATTTCACTTTCGCATACGCTTTTAGCGCAATCATAGATATGATTGCGCGAAGTCGGACTACAGAGCGTGTCATGTGAATCTTTGTGGCTATGACTTTCTTTTGCGTTGGTTACTCCTTCTGTATTCGTTTACTGCGTCGAAATGTAAGTACGTTCGCGCACCTTACTATGGTATTAAAAAGGGTAGTGCTTTTAACAAAAAAAAAATCGAACTACAAGGGTGTCGCTGTCGTACTCAAACATGACTGCTTCCAAGGCTACAGCTTACAACTCTGCAGTAAACTCGGTATCGCGTTGCAGGCTGAATAGTAAAAGAGGTCGCGGACACTGGCAAGGGAGATATATCACTGTAAATCAGTCTTAAAGAAGTAGCTTACTTGCAAATATTCAAATAATTTCGCATACGTTTTGTTCCCATAATCGCATTCCGCGTAATGAAATGAAGCCAGGGACTACGGTGTGGCTGAAATGTCTTAAACTGTATGCAGTGAAAGTGCTCTAGAGGTTATGAGGTTGGGCTGCTGACCCGAAAGGCGCGGGTTTCATCCCTGCCACTGTGGTCTCATTTTCGGCGGAGCCTTCCACCTCCGGAGCCCTCCACCTCGGTGTCCCTTATAATATCGTGGTTTCGGCACGCAAAAGGCTCGGTGATCATTGTGATGCAATACAGCTGTGCGCTTTGGTATGTGTATTCTTCAATTGATTGATTTATGGCGTTTTACGTCCCAAAACCACGATGTGCTTACGAAAGACGCCGTAGTGGAGGGCTCCGGAAATTTACACAACCTAGGGTTACTTAACGTGCACTGACATCGCACAGCACATGGGCCACAACATTCGTCTCCATCTAAATGCAGCCGCCGCGGCAGGGATTCGATCCCGCGGCCCTCAAGCGGATCAGAAGCCGAGTACCACAGCTACTAGGCCAGCGTGACGGGGTGTATTCAAGAATAATTTTCAAGTAGCGTACGTTTCTCGATTCAATACTACGTTTTCATTGCCTCGAGTTTGCAAAGACAAGAACGTTCAGCATCATGACGCAGCTATCTGTCAGTCCCATAATCAAAGGCAGCGAATGAATAGCACCGCCACGGTAGTCTAGTGGCTAAGGTACTCGGCTGCTGATCCGAGGGTCGCGGGATCGAATCCCGGCCGCGGCGGCTGCATTTCGATGGAGGCGAAATGTTCAGGCCTGTGTGCTGTGCGATGTCAGTGCACGTTAAAGAACCCCAGGTGGTCGAAATTTCCGGAGCCCTCCACTACGGCGTCCCTGATAATCAGAACTGGTTTTGGGACGTAAAACCCCACAAAACAACAACAACAGCGAATGAATAAGTTTTACAGAGAAGCTGTCGTTATGCCGTTTGTCGCCCATGGGAAATTGTTGCCAATCCTCGAGGCAATTCAGTCAGACAGTACCACCCCAGCTCGCGTCGCTTTGTAACCACATGGCATAGCGGAGTCCGATTAGCATCTATAGCTTAGAACTGCAGTGACCTCGCCACCTCAGCTACCCAGCCTAGTTTAGGACATGTACGTGACCACGTAAAATGACGTCACATGTGTTCACGTGAACCGAATCATGTAACATGACTTCACAGGTAGTCACGCGACATGCTCGCGCCAAAAGCACGTAAGAACACGTCCCAACCGGACATTTTCCGCAAAGCACAGTTTAATCTACACAAGTGACCCTCGGTATACCCTCGGCAAGCCCTCGGTCATCGCCTGTCGTTTTGGTGTGCCCTTATTAACCAACAGGAAATTAACGCATTTGTTGAAACAGCAGACCGGCAATTAAAGCAATACTTGTCTATCTTAGTGCGTGTGCAGTGTACAACACCAGGTGCCATAATTCAAAGAATAGGCGTGGAAAGCACGGACACAAGGGAAGTGAAGTATACCGTATTTTAATATACCCAGATGTCCTAATTATTTTACCCTATTTGGTGTCAAGTCACATACCAGAAACAATATGTTGCTTTTGAAGTTTAGTCAACGAAGCTTGCAACGAACACTAATGGATATACCAAGCTTTCAAGGATCACTACGCCATAACTATAGCTTTTCACTCACCGGGGTAGTATATTTGGACGTACAGCATCACCACCATCATCATGCAAATGCCGCACACGAAGGCGAATGGTGTATAGTGGCACTGGAGGTACTTCTTCTGCATGGCCCTGCAAGGGTCCGAGCAAAATGGCACGAAAGAGTCAAAGCAACGTGATATTCTGAGGTTAGTTACTTAACGTCTTGCTAATGCAGTGAAATGTTGGGCGCTTTCAATACTACGCTACTACAGGGCGCTGTTTGCTGCCGCAAAACTTAAAGGGCAAGTCCGCATATTTTCGGCGTCCGTTTATCTCAATGAAATGTTATATATTCCCCTTAATACTGTAACAATATATGCCAAGCTAGGCGCTGGCAACTCATTTACATTTCCTGAAGATGAATACCTAAGGTTTCTAGTGGGCTCTTGTGAATTCGAGCGCCAGCGACCCTGTGTTGTCGACGTCACTGCCCATATCGCTGCCTGCACTAGCATTATAGAGGCGGTGAAGGCCATGATGTTTCAGCGCTTAAATCGTCGCTGTCAAGTTCATGAAAGCCGCCGCTGCTCCAAGTTGCTTGACATGACATCGCCACTGTCTTTTTTCCACAAGTGCCACATTTCTGACTGTGGGGAGGCTGCTACGTCATCACATGCGCCGCACGAAGTAACTGCCCGTTTTTGTTTGAACGACCTCTTACTGGTAAGTTTTTCAGGAAGTCGAACCACCCTGGTTGCTGCAGGACTGACCGCCACTTTGGAAAACAACGATAACAAAAAAAATGGTAAAAAGATTACTCCATCTCCCGCTAAAGGGAGCCATGTGTGGATGCGGAGCAACGGGAAGATGGTTAG
>CM023489.1:58998667-59023632 GCA_013339685.2 Hyalomma asiaticum | reverse complement strand
TTTAGTGTAACAAAATGCGGATTGATGGTATTCAATGATCCCAACGACCAGGCGGTATCCATACAGGGCCAAGAAATACCGAGAGTAAGCGAATACAAGTACCTTGGCGTATGGGTAAATGAGGGCGATAGATACATGAAGGTACAGGAAAAAGCCTTGGCAGCAAAGGGAAAGAGGAACGCAGGAATAATGAAGCACAGAGCGTTATGGGGACACAATAGGTACGAGGTGCTTAGGGGGTCTGTGGAAAGGGGTAATGGTACCGGGGCTTACATTTGGGAAACTCAGTGGTGTGCATGAGGCCAGAGATACAATCGGGAATGGATGTGAATCAAAGAACTGTGGGACGCCTCGCGTTGGGTGCTCACGGGAAAACTACAAACGAGGCTGTAAAGGGCGATATGGGATGGGCGAGTTTTGAGGCAAGGGAAGCGCAGAGCAAAATAAGGTTTGAAGAAGGCTAAGGAATATGAAAGAGGTTAGGTGGGCAGTGAAGGTGTTCCGCTATTTATATAGAAAGAGCGTTGACACGCAGTGGAGAAAGAGAACTAGGAGGCTCACCAGTAAATATACGGCTCTAAGAGAACTGACAACAAAGAGCGTAAAGGGAAAAGTCAGAGAGGCGGAGAAGATTTACTGGAGGACAGCGATGGAAAAAAAAACCGACTCTGAATAACTACCGAGAGGGCAAAAACGAAATAAAGAGGGAGGCATTTTATGATAATTCAAGAGGAAGCGCTTTATTGTTTGAAGCGAGATCGGGCTGCCTTAGAACGCGTGTTTATAAAGCGAAATTCAGTAAAGAAGAAGAAAAATGCACATGCTGTGAGGAAGATAGGGAAACGACAGAGCATGTTCTGATTGAATGCGGAAATATCCACCCAGGTGTACGTTTGGGCACCACCCTACATGAAGCCTTGGGTTTTAGGGCGAACAACGGGAAGCTGAACATAGCCGCGACTGAAATAAGTAAGAGACGGTTAGAATACTGGCGGCAGAAAACTAGAGAGAACGGACAAAAATAATTATAGGGAAAAATATGGAATTTCTGCCATAAGGGCAGGGAACTGGGATATGAAATTCCGTTTTTGATATGGCATGATCGATTTGATTGAAGTAAATTTAAAAGGCATGAGGAAAATTAAAAGAGAAAAAAAAAGTTCTTAAATCTTCTTACGAGCCTGGTGGCGCACATGTCACCGCCCCGTTACAAAGGGGAAGCTCATAGCATCCATCCATCCATCCATCCATCCATCGCTGCGCCACCTGAGCATTGGCGGTTGCCCATATCAAGGCTTTTTGGTATAATGGTCAGGCTCTTGGTCCACGACATGATGCCGCTGCGCCCCAACTCTCAGAAAAAAACATAAGCCGCCAACCAATTTCGACCGCGCACTAGAACGGGACACCTAAAAAAAGCACTGCCTCCCGTACGCACCGAACAACGCCGCACACTCCGACCAACTGATGGCGGACAGCGTATAGAGTGATGAGTAGCAGAGCCGAAGTGCCTCTTGAATCAGTGTCGCCAGACTGAATTAGGAGCATTTTCTATTTACCTAGGGTTCTGTATCAGAAATGACAACCAAATTGTTCTGTTGTGCTACAAGGTTCCCTAAATAATTGAATACGCTAGAGAGAATGCAAACATACACAATTCAGGAAACGAATTATGGATGTAATAAATAAAGCGCAATTCTATCCCGTATGTGGTGAATCTACTTAGCGGATTTATTGCTTTCTATTTTGCATTTCCATCTCCATGTATTTCAATATATGTTAAATAGTGTTGATCACAGTGTATATGGCACTTCCTGATGAGGGACAGCTTTTCTTGCATATTTCTTTTATGTTTCTCCTGCTTCTGTAGTATTCCTTATCTATTTGTGGCGGCAGCCAAGCCAAGCCGCCAGGCAGCGCCACCCTCCGCTGCTCTCCGGAACCACCAGAGAGAACCCGAATAAAGTCAGTTGATCAGGGTTGCCAGATTTGGCTACTTTACGCCAAATTGGCTACTTTTAATTAAGAGGCCGCGGCGACCAAAAAATGGCGTTGGCTACTTGGCTACTTTTTGGCTATTGTTCTGGCACGAATGCGACGAGGGGGTTATGGACTAGGAAAGATGTAGTGCCGGGTCGTTAACACCATTGCCATGCTCCTGGGTGTGAAACGGAATATCAATGGACCAGCTAGTAGTACTCATAGAGTTTGGTAGTACTCTTCGCAGTGCCGAAGGATGAAAGCTTCCACAAACGATGGCGACGAAATCTACACCGAAAAGACAGAATTTCACGAGAACTTTCTCCGTCTGTAAGCTGTATTTTTAGCCGTCATGCATTACAAGATACTTTGTGCACATCGTTAATGGTGAAGAGGACCGCGTCCCTCGGGGAAAGCCGGAGCTATTACGCACTTCTCAACGAAATTCTCATGGTTGTGTGTGTTTTGCCAACAATAAATAACAACAATAGGTGTTTTTGAAGGTCTTCCAGCCCCCCTTCTCCTAAAAAAATGCCGTATATTGTCGTATACGGCATTTTTTCCGGCAATATACGACTTTTTTTCCGGCATACGGAAAAAAAGTCGTATATTGCTGACGTGATCAGCTTCACTGACCACGTAAGCAATATACGACTCACAACTGAAGAGCAACACTCCCTCAAACGACGTTGTTTTGCTTTTCTTAAGGCTTGTGCGTCTGATCTTCAGAAACGTCTTCCGAATGCTACGTCTTTGGTGCGGAAGCTGAAAGCCATCAGTTTTAGGGCCGATGCGATGAATGCTTTGAGAACCTTGCCAAAAGACTTATTTGGTTGCCCGGATCATCGCATTGAGGAGCAAGTACGGCATATTCGTCAAGTTGAGGATGTGAATGCCGACATGCCAGCAGTGGAATTCTGGATCAAAATATACACCTACCGGGATGCATCAGGTGCTAATCCTATGCAAGACATTGCGGACGGCGCATTGAAACTCCTTGTTCTCCCTATATCTAACGCAGAAGCAGAGCGAGTGTTTTCTGCTGTGGCTCTCACAAAAAGCGACTTAAGGAATAGAATGTCCCACGAACTTCTCATCGCGATCATCAGGATCAAATTTGGACTACGTCTCAAAGGTGTTACAAGCTCTACATTTACAGTGCCGCGGAGCATGCTGGCTAAAGTGAACTCGAATATGTACACTTGACTGTTGGCGCAGCATTATTGCCAATTTTCTAGTCTTAACCAGAAAGTCACTTGGCTTTTTTTTTTTTTGCTCTATTGTGTTGTGATAAACATTTCTGTGATGTCTATTTTTGTATTTTTAAGGGTCAGAACATAGTGATAATTCAGCTAAACTGGAATCACATTTGGCTACTTTTCTGGCTCCAAAATAAAGTAACGGCTGCTGGTTGGCTACTTTTCTGGCTACTTTGCTTAATTTCGTGGCTCTTTTTCTCTTCGAGGATCTGGCAACCCTGCAGTTGATGTTTGGGATTCACGCCGCGCGGTTGTGTGTGCTTCTACCGCGCGTACACGCGTCCCATATCTATTGTTTGTGTACATATTATTGTACATTTCTATGTGTTCACTTGCTGTACCTGCCTGAAGTGCCTCACGAAGAGTGGGCCAAGTCAGAAGACAAGACACTCTCCTTTTGCCCCATTCGTGGGCATTTTGTGAAATGACGAAATAAATGAAATGAAATGAAAATGTCGACACCGCGCTACAGTCGCTAGCTCGATCGTGTAGGGAAGAAATAACTTAGGAGAGGTCGTTACGCCACGTTTTTTTTAATTCTCACTGAGAGGGCTCACCCCTCGCCCACGGTTCAGCTCACTTGCGCGTTGCTGTGACATCTGGGTAGTGCGACGGGGCTTAGCAGATCGACGTAGTAACCGGAGAGTTATAGAACAGGCGTTTCGAAAACAGAACAAAAGTTTATAGCAAAAAAATCGCCTCATCTCCCGTAAAGGGAACCCTGTTTTTTTTTTTTTTGCTCTATTGTGTTGTGATAAACATTTCTGTGATGTCTATCACCGCAATTGCCTTGCCCAGATCTTCAAATTCTTGGCTGGAAAAACTTGGGGCATGTCGGTAGGCGCCATGGTGGAATTATACAGAGCACTTTTCCTCGGTTTCTTGAGATATAGCCTGCCCGTACTTTCCAACACTTGTAAGACAAATCTTCGCACTCTTCAGGCCGCACAAGCTCAGGCACTGAGAACTTGTCTCGGTTTGCCGCGGGGTACATTGTCAGAGGCAACTATAGCGATTGATCGGGACCAACCAATACAAACGCACGTTGCGGTGGAAGTCTTGAGAACCCACATCAGGCATTTTGCCCGTGCCTGCTGTCACCACCTCGCAACATTGCCGTCAGACAAGCGGAACGCGTCATTCTGCAAAATGGTCTCCAGATATTCTGCCAAACTTCCGGCAGGCTTCACCGCCGCCGCCAACCGTCGATTCCCCCTTGGTGTCTCATTCGACCTACAGTACACCTTGGTGTGCCAGGAATCAGAAAGAAAGCTGAGCTGTCATCAGGTGCTCTGAAACAACTATCCCTGCTTCTTCTACACGAGAGGTACGCCGATAAAGTGCATATTTATACGGATGGGTCCTCGAACCTCCAGTGTTCGTCCGGAGCGGTGGTTGTCCCAGTGAAAGCTTCCACCATCAGTTTTAAGACAGACCACCCGACGACATCGACAGCTGCGGAACTTGCTGCTCTGCGTGCTGCCCTTTGTGTAGTAAATGAGGAAGCACCCCGACAATGGTCAATCTTTAGCGATTCAAAGGCGGCCTTACAGTCCTTGCTGGCAGCCCTGCGGCGCGGACCATACGAGCAACTGGTGTTGGAGATCAGATCTCTTCTCCATAAATCACATGAGAAGGGACACCACGTGACGTTTCAGTGGCTCCCCAGCCACTGCGGCGTCGTTGGAAACGAATATGCTGACAAGGCCGCCAAGTCTGCACTTGATGGCACCACAGTTGAGACCATACCTCTCTCAAGGTCCGACGCTGCCAGGCAACTTCGAGCGATTGCACAGGAGATTACAATCTCGCTGTGGAGTGCCTCAAGCAGCCAAACTCGGAACAGTCGACAACACCACCTGCTGTCTTTGCGGCATTTTCGATTGCCACCAAAACTCAGCCGAGCAGAAGCCACCCTGCTTTATCGTTTGTGGTTAGGAGTGGCTTTTACTAACTCTTATTCCTTTATGATCGGAATGGCCGACAGCCCTCTTTGTGACACCTGTCGTCGTGAAGAGATGCTACAACACATAATATGCGACTGCCCTCGCTATGACTTACAGAGGCAATCACTGGCGTCCGCTCTCGCTCACCTTGACCTGCGACGGATGTCGGTTGATGCCATTTTGGAATGTCGACCGCACAAGACATCACAATTGAAGGTGACAAAGGTGCTGCTGCAGTTCTTAACGATGACAGACTTGCACAAGCGACTGTAACAGCGATGTGTGATGTCGTGTGCCATGCAGCTGCCACTGACTGTGAGAATGTGCTATATGTTCGCCCACTTTCTCTCTCTCTTCCTCTTTCCTTTCACCTTTCAATCTCCCCTGTCCCCTTCCCCTCGTGCAGGGTAGCATACCGGTTGTCATACACTGGTTAACCTCCCTGCCTTTCCTTCTCTACTATTTCCTTCCTTCCTTCCTTCTGTGATGTCTATTTTTGTATTTTTAAGGGTCAGAACGTAGTGATAATTCAGCTAAACTGGAATCACATTTGGCTACTTTTCTGGCTCCAAAATAAAGTAACGGCTGCTGGTTGGCTACTTTTCTGGCTACTTTGCTTAATTTCGTGGCTCTTTTTCTCTTCGAGGATCTGGCAACCCTACAGTTGATGTTTGGGATTCACGCCGCGCGGTTGTGTATGCTTCTACCGCGCGTACACGCGTCCCATATCTATTGTTTGTGTACATATTATTGTACATTTCTATGTGTTCACTTGCTGTACCTGCCTGAAGTGCCTCACGAAGAGTGGGCCAAGTCAGAAGACAAGACACTCTCCTTTTGCCCCATTCGTGGGCATTTTGTGAAATGACGAAATAAATGAAATGAAATGAAAATGTCGACACCGCGCTACAGTGGCTAGCTCGATCGTGTAGGGAGGAAATAACTTAGGAGAGGTCGTTACGCCACGTTTTTTTAATGCTCACTGAGAGGGCTCACCCCTCGCCCACGGTTCAGCTCACTTGCGCGTTGCCGTGACATCTGGGTAGTGCGACGGGGCTTAGCAGATCGACGTAGCAATCGACATCTACCTTCGGACGTATAGTACGTCCAGCTGCGCAACCGGAGAGTTATAGAACAGGCGTTTAGAAAACAGAACAAAAGTTTATAGCAAAAAAATCGCCTCATCTCCCCGTAAAGGGAACCCGAAGCAGCCATGAGTCGACTTAACAATGTGTAAATCTTTTATTTCCTTGATCACTGTTCACGGTCCTTCCATTCGAGGTTCCCCTGATGTTCCTCCACCGGGTTGAGCTCGGACAGGTGCTCGGGTTTCGTCAGGTAGCGGTAGCCGTTCGTCACGCTCATCACGGGGAGTTTGCCAGCCACCAACGAATCTTGCACGTAGAGGAAACGACGTACTCGCGGTGATCGTCGTCGGCGGCAAATTCCCGCTGCAGAACGGCGGCGGCGTTGGCACGGGACTGCTCGTTCTTGATGGTCGAGTTCTTGGTCAGATTGTTATCGAACCACAAGCGGCCGCATACCTTACAGCTGTGCCTGAACGTGTGGTCGAGAAAGTCACGTTTAAAGCGCGCATCAGTGCCACCAACCTCAGGTAGCGACCACTTCCGGCGCTTGGCAGCCGCTTGGAAGCGCGCGGCCGCTTTGCGAGCCCGCGCCGCCGCGGTGCGATCTTCGTTCGTGGTATCGCACTCCATGACAGCTGCTGTAAAAGATAGCGCGCCGGGGGAGAGCGAGCGCTTTTATAAATTATGGATGGATGCTATGAGCGTCCCCTTTGTAACGGGGCGGTGACATGTGCGCCACCAGGCTCGTAAGAAGATTTAAGAACTTTTTTTCTCTCTCTCTCTTTAAATTTTCCTCATGCCTTTTAAATCTACTTCAATCAAATCGATCATAATATAGCAAAAACGGAAATTCATAGCCCAGTTCCCTGCCCCTTATGGCAGAAAGTCCATTTTTTCCCCTATAATTATTTTTGTCCGTTCTCTCTAGTTTTCTGCCACCAGTATTCTAGCCGTCTCTTACTTATTTCAATCGCGGCTATGTTCAGCTTCCCGTTGTTCGCCCTAAAACCCAAGAATTCCTGTAGGGTGGTGCCCAAACGTACACCTGGGTGGATATTTCCGCATTCAATCCGAACATGCTCCGTCGTTTCCCTATCTTCCTCACAGCATGTGCATTTTGCTTCTTCTTTACTGAATTTCGCTTTATAAATATGCGTTCTAAGGCAGCCCGATCTCGCTTCAAACAGTAAAGTGCTTCCTCTTGAATTATCGTAAAATGCCTCCCTCTTTATTTCGTTTTTGCCCTCTCGGTAGTTATTCAGAGTCGGTTTTTTTTCCATCGCTGCCCTCCAGTAAATCTTCTCCGCCTCTCTGACTTTTCCCTTTACGCTCTTTGTTGTCAGTTCTCTTAGAGCCGTATATTTACTGGTGAGCCTCCTAGTTCTCTTTCTCCACTGCGTGTCAACGCTCTTTATACATAGCGGAACATCTTCACTGCCCACCTACCCTCTTTCATATTCCTTAGCCTCTCTTCAAACCTTATTTTGCTCTGCGCTTCCCTTGCCTCAAAACTCGCCCATCCCATATCGCCCTTTACAGCCTCGTTTGTTGTTTTCCCGTGGGCACCCAACGCGAGGCGTCCCACAGTTCTTTGATTCACATCCATTCCTGATTGTATCTCTGGCCTCATGCACACCACTGAGTTCCAAAATGTAAGCCCCGGTACCATTACCCCTTTCCACAGACCCCTAAGCACCTCGTACCTATTGTGTCCCCATAACGCTCTGTGCTTCATTATTGCAGCGTTCCTCTTTCCCTTTGCTGCCAAGGCTTTTTCGTGTACCTTCATGTATCTATCACCCTCATTTACCCATACGCCAAGGTACTTGTATTCGCTTACTCTCGGTATTTCTTGGCCCTGTATGGATACCGCCTAGTCGTTGGGATCAGTCCGCATTTTGTTACACTAAATCCTAGTCCTAGAGCCTCGCCTTCCTTCCCGCATATATTCACCAGCCGTTGTATATCATCTCGACTGTCCGCGAATAAGACAATATCATCAGCATAAAATAAACCCGGAAGCATCTGCTCAATCATCACGCCGCCCTGTTTGTGTGACAGATTAAAACCAATGTTGCTATCTCCTAGCGCTTTTTCCATTCTAACCATGTACAGCATGAATAACAGCGGCGACAAAAGGACATCCCTGTCTCAGCCCCTTGCTAATATCAACGTTCTCTCTGCTACTGATTCCTTCCCATTCTATGCAAACTGTATTTTCTCGATATATTTCCCTCAAAAGCTGTACACAATCGTCGCCTATGCCCATTCCTTCCAAAATTTCCCACAAATTATCTCTTGAACTACAGCGCCACTAGCGGTCTCCACTCAAACTACAGCACGCGCCTGAGTGCGCGTGCTCCAAGTACTAACGGGGGCAGGCTACGCCAACGCCGGAGGGAGGGACATGCCTCGTTCGATCGTAAGCTGCTTCGCATCTAATAATGGCGGTATGTCAGAGCTAGCCAGTACGGCGATGTCGGCTGTGGTGAGTGCCTCTTAAATGCAGAGCGGCACCGCCTTAGGTAATGTTATGGTCACTTTGTCCACGTCCAGTCCGAGGTCATTAGGAGGACCTCGGCTGCTTTCTTCCCATGGCGTGCTCTCGGCATTCATTGTGGTGTAGTCGGAATTTGCCTAAAGTCGAAGAGGAGACGACTCTCACGCAGCGTCTTCCCTCGACGAGCTCGAAACTTTGTTGGCCCTTCCCATTGATGGGGCCGACAACGTTTCGCTGAAGAAGGGGAAGCTTGACTCTCCCGTTAGTACGGAAGGGGGCCAAAGAGTGAGCGAGTAATAGTTTTATTCAGTAAGGAGTCAGGGAGTAGTGGGGGCTAGGATAGATAGGCTGTCAGGTCATGCTTCACGGTGATGTATTTAGCTCGTGCCAGGACCCGTGTCTGGATGTCTCAGTCACCGGTGAAGAGAAAGAAAGGCTTCTCCCACCGCTCTTCGGCGTAAGATGATGAGACGGGGTCGGCTGGCAGGAGATCCTCCCGACAACCCCAGAGAATGGGGTTGAGCAAGGCAACGCCTCCGCTAGAGCAGCAGTGTGAATTGATGATTCCGGGCGGATAGACGAGTACACGGCACGCAAAGGTGCAGGTCGGATCGCTTGGGGAAACTGTCGTGAGGGGGTGTAAGGCATACCGCTCAAGAATATAGTATTGGGCAATGTCGTGGAAGGTGACCAGAGACTCCTGCACCAGGACGTTCGGTTCGGAGCAGCCCACCGCTCGGCTAACGAATCCTCGAGCGTGTTCGTGAGCCGACTCGTTGCCGGGGTGACCCGAGTGGGCGGGCCACAGTTGTGGTATAACAGCGTGCGCCGGCACCGCGAAGAGCAAACCGAGCAGGAGACCTCGCTTGCGCCTCTAATGCACCACTAGTGCGTTGTGCGCAAATGGCACATCCGGTGCCTGCGCAAGCGGTGCCTGTTGCGCCAACCACGGCGTGGGGCGTGACCAAGGCATCCCAGTGGCGCTTTCAAAAGCACTTGCCATCCGCATATCCTCAGAAGCGACAAAGCAGGGCCATGTCGCTATATACGGTGGCTATCGCTACTGAAGTATCGGCACAGTGGCTCCCTTGGCCAGTGCTGCTGTCGCTAGCGTGTACCCCTAAGCTATAAGCGAGTCAAGAAGTAAAATATGGTAAGGAGGAACGCGACACAAACAAGGCCATAACTGCCTCGACGCAATGTGATTCGTTTGATTTATGGTGTGAATGGTGGCGGGAATTATGTAGCCTAATCAGTTACGCAATGTCAGAAAACTGTTTCAGGGACCCTTTAAGCACCACAGGAAGGCAACAAAGTTCACGGGCCAATGGCACGCAAGTGTTATTGATGTTATTTTCTCCCAGTATTTACCACAGACTGAGTGCAGATATTAGATGAACTACCTCAGTTGTGATTTATCGCAACAGGTTCATTCGTTCATGACGGTATAGTCATCGGGATTGAGGAAATATGCCACCTGGCGTTAACATACGTGTGTCCACGTCAAACGGTCCCATAGCAGCGAAACGCCAAAAGCAATGTGCAGGTTCATTTCGACTTACAAAACATTCAAGTGCTTCTGTGAAGAAATATTTCACTTTTGTGTTATACCTACTCACACATGACAGCGGGATCAACCAATTTCCTCTTTTTTTAACACGAAAGTGTTATTCTATTTGAATCGTGTTATTCTATTCGAATCGAAATATTCTATTCGATTCGTACTTGAACATAAATATTCAAATTCACTTCGCACTACAAATTTTTTCGCACAGCTACAAAAACGCCTCGGTGCAGTCTTTTTCTCTTTTTTCCGGCATTTCTGCAGTTGAGATATTCAGAGTTCGGCGCCGTGGTATTTCGAGGTAAGGGGCGAAAAACCTATGTAGTTGGCACCATGTCAGGAAAAAAATACGACTTATCCGATAAATCAAGGTATGCGAGACAAGCACCACAGTGGCGAGCTCTGGAGTAATAGTGACCACTTGGGGCTCTTTAGCGTGCACATAGCCCTAAATATAAAAAGGTGTTTTCTGCATCTCAACCCATGGAAATGTGGCCACAGTGGCCAGGATTCAATCCCGCAAGCTCAAGCTCCGCAAGCAAACACCAAACTATTAAGCTACCTCGGCGGGTTACTTTCGGCACCTCCGGCGCAGCTGCTGTTCTTGGGTATTTTCATCAGTAAAAGCAAAGACTTGTGCAAGACATGGACAGAAATGTACGGACTGTCAGTGTTATTCTCACTCAAAGCCCACGACATTAATTCATTTGTACATGAAACTTCAATATCGCTTCTCGGCCTTTTGGCTAATATCTGATACTGATCTGATAGCTTAATATCTGATCTGATAGCTTAATATCTGATACGGGTCCTATTTGGACCCAAGATATTAAACTCATTTTTGGAATTGGGCGGAGTGCTTGAAGCTTGCTTCACCTCCGCCACGGGTTGGCCCGGTATTGCACTGCCTCCGGGATCGGCCCACTCACCCCTGGTGGGTTGAGGCAAAGTGATTGTCAAACTTCAATACAAACAGATTTGAGAGCTCGGATGGCAGTGATTGTGACATGCACTTCCACCGGGTTTTTGCACTGCAGGCGTTTCATTTCAGCTCAATAAATAACTGCAGAAAGCTGGGCCAGTTGGTGTGCATGCATAGTGCTACAGCGCAGATAAACGAAACACAAGAAAAGAGAGGAGACAAACGAATGCTCCTCTCCTCTTCCTTAGCGTCGTTTAATATTTGCGCTGTACAACTATGCAATGCTTGTATATTGTCTTTCGCATTTTGCTTTTTATTTTATTGTATTGCTATTATCTCATTTTGTATTTCAACTATTCTGGCATGTTGCTGTTTGTTTTGCCTTATATATCATTATTACCACCTGCTAACCTTCTGCCAATTGTTTTTAATTCACTTTTGTTGTAGTTTTTAACTGAGGGTCCCGTTTTCAGTATTCATACTCTGGGACCCTCATCTGTATACAAGTATTATGTAACTGATATAACCAATAAACTGAAACTGAAAGAATTGGCCTGTCCAAATTTAATTCTAATAAACGAATGAAAGCATATTGATTTATGGAGCTTGTCTTCTGTTTTTACCACCATCCCTTTATTTTTCTTTCATAACAAGTTTGAAGTGCAAACCATCTCCAACCTTGCAGAGGAACAGCGGCTGGTGGTTACGAAGGTCTGGGAGGGGCTTCACTGCATAGCTGGGTTGTATACGACTACAGACATTAGAGGTCCCCTCACAACGGTCTAAAAGAGATTCTGGTTAGACATATAAAAACAGATCCATCCTGTAAGCTCTGCCCTAGCGTAGTTAAAATAGAAACACACTTCTATTTATCTATGCTGCAGTAAACATAAAGACAGGGAATTCTAAAAAGTTTACATCATAAGATATACTCAGCACAGCAGAAAAACAAATCGCTGAAAGAGGCGGGAAATTTTTTCTTTCATAAACCCTCCTCCATCTCGCAGGATTACGCAGAACTGATCTGACAAAGCACGCCCTGAAAAGATGCAATTTTAGTCTGGTTTATTTTATGTGGCCAATATTATATATATAATTACAATAAATCAATCATGCAAAAACATAACTTCATTATGCCCAATAATTTGCTATAAGCGAATACCCTGCAGTGCTACTCAATTACTTTGTCCTAATGATAATTCATTATATCTGTAATCATTATAGTACCAAGATTTCCCATAACAGATACGCAGAAACCTGACCAAGTACTGCATGCAGCAGTTGTCTTCAAACTACTGAACCTGCAGGACTATACAACTCCATACCGTGCCAGATGGACTGATAATGAAGCGTATGTTGGACTGCGACCACTTATATGGTCACAATAAGTCTTTACAAGCTCACTTCTCATGTCAACAGAGCCACTTATTTTATGACGTTCACTGTAACAGAGAGTATAACTGCTTAGTACAGTGGACCAACCATATTCCCCATCACAACTGAACATGAGGCACATATGTGAGTGGTGAAATGGAGAAATAAATTTTTTATTCAGTTCAAATACAGTATAATACAACATAATGAGCATTTGACCCGAGTCCATAGCGCAACACCAAGTCACAAATTGACGCCACTAGTACATAAGTGCAAGCTTGTCTCTGGATTTTGTAGTCATTCACACTGGCTAAAGAAAACAACTTTCACAAGTGCATAAATATAAGCTGAGTCATGTGGCCACAGCAGAGGAGACAGTAACAGGAAAGTAAAGGGAGTAATAAACCAGTTTAATGGGTGTCCTTACATTTGCCACATCACAGCATGGTATGCCTGATGCCGTGCTGCAACTTCACATGCAACCTCCCAGCTAGTGAGGACTATGGCAAGGAATACATAGAGCAGCAGGGCTAAGTATATTACACAAAAAACATGTGGTCCAGCCCAAACATAAAAGTTAATGGACATTCAAGTAGTGGCAACACCTCATCCGATAGACCGATGTGGCATAGCCCTGGACGGTTCAACAAGGTTCAATAAGAAGAAAAACACCGGGAACACCAAATTCACTGTACATGCGTCGACACTGTTCTTCGAAGCGCAGAGAACATTTTCCAGTGGGGAAGACCATGCAGCTACGCGTGGGCTTCTCATAGCACTATTGCAATACAAGTGAAACCAGTCACTGGGTGAATTCTTTCACAAACGAAAGTTTAGCGACGTCACTTCTTTCTATGTATGCTACAGCTGTCACATCGCTTTTGCAACCGTAATCATTTACTGGAAAACGCAATTGGTGAACACTATGTAATTTGCTTTGTTTGAACACCTCTGCTGCTGTCTCATGTATACTACGACTTCTTGCAGCGCACATTACTAACAGCAAGAAATGATAGACAGCAACAGAGCATTGGCTTTCAACAAGAGAGTTGGATGCAACAGACACCAACTCACCCAATCTAAGACTGTAACAATCTCTCAGGTGTTTGACACTTGTTTTGCTTTTTATTATTTAATTAAGTGAAGGCTGAGGTGCATCTTGCACCTCAGCATTCAGCGTGCTATGCAGTGAACACTACTTTTCATTTCATGGAATAATTTTCTGGCAACTATTCTGTCAATGGAGACAGAGATCCTGGGATCCAACATACATACAGGATTGCTGTGAACTGCATGCAATAATTGCAGCTTTGATGTAACACGCATAACATCAACATATCGACAACCACTGATATCTTGAATACCAAGTTGACAAAACCCAGGCTGTTAACCTAGAATTCTTGGCCGCCTTAGAGACTGCTGCAAATGCTTATTTTTCAGAGAACTCTCATTCCTACACACGTATGCAACACAGGGCCAGGCATGTGAAGGCAAGGTAAAGTGCTGTACTGAAAGCTACGTACAATATCGATCTTCTAATTAATACCAACTGACCATGTAAAAAAAGCACATGATGCTGAGAACTGCAGTAAAAAACGCTACCTTGGTGTTAATTTATATACATATTTAACTATTTATTCATAATAGCTGTAATGTCCCAAGGAGTGAGACATTGTACGACGGGTGAGTATATTGAAAATGGCAGCTTGAATGTCATGGCCGGAACTTTGAAAGATAGCCCGCTTCTACAGTAGCTTTAACACAATAAATGTTGATTACAAGGATGATGATGATGATAGAAGGACGGGTACTGCCTTTTCGAACTGCTCGTACAAAATGTTCAAGATGAAAGCGTGCAATAGGCAAATAAAGGTGGCACATGCAAGGTGCAAGAAATTCACCTTAGGTAGACTCTCGTTAATTGAAACTTGAGGGTACTCCTTAATTTCTCTTGAATTACAGTTGAATCCATTTATAAGAGATATGCCTCAGGGAGCACTTTCTGTCCATTATATGAGTGGTCTCTTATAAGCAGGGTGCCATGTTTTCATTTTCTGATCAGCCTTTCTTCCTATGCGGGCACAGTACAACTAAACTGACCAAAATACAAAGGCATGGCTTTGTATTGTGGTCCAGTTTAGTTGTTTAGTTTAGTTGTTGAAAAGGGTTTATTATATATGTACCATTTGCCTTCACGATTTGTTTGGTGGACAGTGCAACCCAAAAAGAATTCACGCTTTCTCCACCACAAACTTGTTGCATTAGTACTCGATTATCGTTTACCTAGCTTCCTTAATGAATTACCTGCAGTCAGCAGGCAACAGTGCTGCATATAGTCATGATACCTTCTACAACAAAGACTACAGACCAAAATGTAGTGATACTTTGTGCTTTACAAGGAATTGTCCTCAGAAGCATGTCTGCTACACAACAGGTCAAACTAATGGGGACATAGGGCAGCCAACCACGTGGCTAAACATCGTATGTTTCAAAGGGGTTAAACTGTATCAGATGCAAGTGGAGGTACGGCTCAGTGCAACACGCCAGTGAAAATACCGTATTTACCCGCATAATTTGCGCCCTCGAATAATTTGCGCACCCCTAATATTCAGCCAGCTTTGCAAAAAAAAAATTCCTCGCATATTTTGCGCTCCCCGTTTCCAGCTCGCCGGTGCGCACGCATGAACCGACAGCCACGCGGCCGCGCCCCTCTCAGCGCAGGCGAGCGCAGTCATACGCAAAAGGGAGCTCCGAGTGTGATGCCCCCCTTTTTTTTCGATTCTTTTCTCCGGAAGCCCCCGAAGCCCAAAGTACGGTCGCTAGAATAAAAGCATGCGAGTGGGGGCAAAGAAAATGGCTGAAACAGAGATCAAACGAGCCTGGCCTATCTCCGTCGGTCGGAGGGCGTCCATGTGATAACATAACCCTGATCGGGACACCTGCCGTCGATGCGGGAAGGAAAGGCCCCGCCTGTCTTTAACGAGCATGAAAAGACGCGAGGCGGGGGGGGTGTCGCTTGGCTGCCGAGATAGCGCGCGCTATCTCGGCTCGTAAACACTTTTACGTACTGCACTCTCAACGCGAAGGGACTGCAAAAAGTGTCCCTGGAGCAGCCGTATTCTCTTACACCAACGTTTTGCAGTGTTACGTGAGATCGTATCCAAAAGAGTTACCGCGCTAGTTGCATTATATTACACGTTATTTCAAACGTGTTCGCAAAATACCCGCGTAATTTGCGCACACCCTTTTTGGAGCTCTAAAATCACGAAAAAAAGTGCGCAAAATACGCAAGTAAATACGGTAGGCATGGCCAGTTATTGCGTGCAGTGATGCCGCCCCAGTTTTTTTTTTTCTTTTTTTTTTCTGCTAATGCTTTTGAATGCTTTCACAAGTGCTGGCAGGCAACTGGATTTATTTATAGCTCATAAAAAATATATAAGCATGAATGTTTACCAAGAAGGAACTAAAGCAGGTAACATTTCTAGTAAGGATAATCAAAACGAATGAATTAACAGAATTGGCCAAATGGTTCAGTTTGAATTAAGCAGCTTTTAAATACAATGAACACATAGCAGGCCAACCAAAAATTACAAATTTGTTTGAATTTACTGACAGTCGGAATTATCAGGGTTTGAATTATTGAGAGTCGACTATATTTTCTTGTAATTTGTGCTTGTTGTAAATTACACATCTGCCTGAATGAAATGTTTAAATTGGGACATGATTGTGTTTCATTTTACAAGCACTAATAAATAAGAAATATTTAGTGGACGTAATTAACTCCAATTATCTGAAGTGCCACATTGTTGACAACTTTGTTGAAAAGGAAAGCAAATGGCTCTTAAATTTGCTCTAGCAAACTGAGCCCAAACTAAACATGAAATCTGCAGCATTTTGTTTGAATTGCTTACTATGGCACAGTTGAACAGAAAAAGAAATAAATGAAAAACAGCAAATATAAGTGGCTTTGACAAGGGGTGTAATGCACTCGTTGAAGCTTTCCATGCCAAATGGTCGACAGTAATACAGGCTGTAGGACTGGCACCTGCAGACCCTATGCCAAAATTACGTGAGAGGGCCTTTTCAAAATAATGTAGTCCGTTGCAGTTTCATGAACTGTGCTATACAGTCGAATCTCATTATTTCGAACAAACTTAATTTGAACTTCTGGTTGACTCGAACTGACCCTGCAGTCACCCCCGCAAAGTCATGTGTATTGGAATGGGCAAAACACTCCCTAATTCCAATGCGCATGTGCTTGCTACAGGTAATTCGAATATGCCGCATACCGACACTGCTCTTACAAGCGTGCAAATTTCCACAGTGGTGTTTCCAAGCAGTGTTGCTTTGACTCTGCCATGGAGAAAAACCTTACAAGATAACAACCCCACAATGCTCAAAGCTACTTTGCAAGGTTTTAGTGATGTTTATCTAGTCAATGCAAGACAAACATGTTCAGGTGTGTATCACTACTATACTTAGTTGCATAATGAACACGCTTTTTATCCTGAAAAATGGAAGCATAGTTGGGGGGTGCATTTATTATGTGGGATAAATTTTACGAAAACAGCTTGAACTTTTTTTGGGCTGAACAAATTTCATAGCCGCGCCCTGTTATTTGCGAATGTGAGTGAATATATCTTCTGGAACTCGCCACTCATGTGCAAGCCCAACATGTGCCACTACGGCAAACTTCTCCATTCAATTAGCTCCCCTTGATTGGAACTCAACATACTTTCGAACAAATTTCAACAGTACTGAGATTTCAGTGTACTGGAGTATGGCTTGTGGTTAGTTAGGTGTCTGCTACAGATAGGGTCATCCCTATCGTAGTTGTACTGGTTATGCACGTCATTCTCTGTTCACGCATTTCCTACTACAGTTATCCCTGTCTTTCCTCCTTTCCTCTTCCTCCTACTACAGTTCAATCAGTTCAGCGTCCCTACATATACAGTTGAACCTCGTTAGTACGTGTTCGCTTAATGTGTAATTGTGCTTTCCACACAGTCACAAAGATTCCCCTGCCCAGCCCCCATTGAACCCCACTTATCGGCTGACTGCTTCAACCGTAGTAGCCAAGTATGTTCCGGACGGTTAGTGCCTACTACATTTGTGCTTGTTCTACACGCACAAGCAGAAAATGGGCAAAATTTCGTGCACGCCAACGTTCAATTCTCAAGCTCTGACCCCCGCGATGGCTAGCAGTCATGACAGTGATCATCGTATGTTCAAACGTGGCCATCATTACGTGTTTCCTGCTCGTACGGCTGTTCACACTTGCAGCGCACCAGAGCATAGAGTTCAAGAAATACATTAAACTCAAACATGGCTGCCGTGGCGTATTTTTTGCTCATACAGTTGCCGATTGCAGCACACTGAAGCATATCGTTTGAGAACGCCTTCATGTAACTCACAGGAGCTGCAATCCAATCCAAGTTGTAACCACTCAGAAGTATGTTTCCCTTTTCTTGGTTCAGCATGGTTCAGCCAGTGCATTCGCGGTTGTTGGTTGTGGTGTCATCTTTTGGTGCGGCGTGTTGTGTTCATGGTCCTTTGTTTGTTTTGTGCATGTGGGTGCAAGTAATATCAAACATAAGGACTGGACTATGCCAAAGTATGACGTTCTTGCGCACTGTTGGATGCAGGTTCCGCTTGCAACTGTGCAGAACTGCTTTGTGTGAACGAAATTCATGCGTGAAGGCGGCAACGACAAAGTCAATAAGGCCAGACGGCTGCGACGGCCTACTTGTGGAAGTACTGAAACAGCAAGTGAAGCGGTGGAGCATATAAATTTTGATGCGTTCCGAGGAATCGACTGCGATGTTGTTACATCCCTGGAGCACTCAGACAGAGACATTGTTGCCGCCGTCCCACCTCACCTGGCTTCAAGCGAAAATGAAGATGACAATGACGACACAGAAGTGAACGATGGAGCTTCATTATGTGAAGCGGCATGTGCCTCGACTGCCATGCAAACCCTCGCAGAGAAGCGACACGTTACAAGTGAAATGGCACACCTGTATTTCAAACGAATTCCGAACGAGAAAACTTTCCATGCAGCCCAGCCACTGAACCAGCATGTTAAAACATGCTCACTGCACGTGGTGATCGTACATGTGCGCGGTGTACAGTACAACCCCGCTGTTATGTTCTCGGCTGCTGCGTTTTCCTGGCTGTTACGTTGTTTTGGGCCAGTCCCGGCATAGCTCCCATAGGATTTAATGCATTAGGGACCCCGCTGTTACATCGCAGTGTGGGAACATTCCTGTATGTTACGTTGCGAATCGACACTCCAAGGGGCCGCTGCCGACGGCAATATTGACTTTTCACGTAACTTGACTTGGCTTGACTGTATTATCTGCAATATGGGCGATGCCCATTACGTTTCCGCCTTCCGCCAGCAAAATTATGGCACAGCTGTGCAAACTGTTTGTGACAGATCGCGTACAGTTTCCATCGATGATGCCGTTGTCACGTCCGAGGTTTTCTCTGTCGACGAAATCATAGCCGAGTGTGCCAATGCGTGCACTGAAAGCGCTAGCACTGAAATAAAATTGTGTGCCGATCACAACTTCTCTCATTTTTCCATTTTTCCCGTTTCTCGGCTCTTACGTTTCCCAGCTCTTACGTTTATTTTCTAAGGTCCCGTGAAAAACGTATCAGCGGGGTTCTACTGTATATGCTATAGACGTGAGCCCTTCTCTCCTCCTTCAGGAGCTCACCCCCTCCCCGCTGCCGACAACCCGCAAGGGGCCGGCGCGTCTGCTGAACTGAGGACCGGTCTCAACGAGCGTCAACCGTGAAGGACATTGGCAATTCTTCACGAAACGGGGGGGGGGAGAGGACACGCTGCCCGCCAGTTGGTAGTTCCCTTTGCTCTAGTGCATTGTGGTACGCATGTTTGTACTGTTCTCTCGAGTACCTCGCTCACCCATAGCTATGTACAGAGCGTTTATTGTAGGGGCATGTGAATATTAGAAATTTTGAATAATTTCCTAATAGAACTTGCTATTTGATTTGATTCACACTCAATTTTTATATTAGAGCTATTGCAAGTTGGTAATTAGAGGAAAAAATATGCTCTGTCCTGTGAACCTGAGATGTTCACGGATAAATGCGCATGAGTCAAGCAAGCCGTAGGAGCTTGGAATGCTTGTGTTCCCGCCGCGAGAATAACTGTCAAATGTCCTTTCGGAACACTCGAGGTGGAAGCTGTCATGTCATGTACGCTTCCACCACACTACCCCTACCTGTTTTTCAATAGGTCAGATCAGATTCTGTGTGAGAAAGGGCTATTGTATGGAGAGGTTAGCGTAAGTGAGATAATAACTATCTCGGAAGCTCACGAGCTAGCTCCACAGGAAGTCACGGAAACGTCGCTGGTTGACGTGAATTGCGGTTCGGAAACTCAGCAAGCGAAGTGCAAGAACACCTCTGTGTTGGAACAGCAAGAGTGTACATCCATGAAAGCAGAGGCGCCGGAAGCTGCAGTGAAGACCTGCGAGATTGTAGGCGAGACCCTGTGTCAACAGAGTACCACGGGCACAGCTAGGTCAGCTGTAACGGAATTGACACAGCCACCGTGTGTGTTCGTCATAGTAGCACCTAGTGAGGAAGTTCAGATACTGGCTCGGTGAACGAGAACCGTAGTAGAGAAAGTAAGTCAGAAGTGTGTGCTGAACCACTTGGTGAAGTAAACGATGCCGCTGAGGATAGTGCACGACAGTGCAAACTACGCTGCTCTAAGGAAGGCCAGTTTAACATACAGGAATCAGATAACCTGTCTGTGAGTGAGGAGGCCGGTGATTTCAAGTCAAATCATTCCGACTGCGCAGGCAGTGTTGCAGCTTAGATGAACGAGCGGCGTTCTCAGTATGCGATGTCAGCTGATCTTTGAAGGAATGGCGGGAGAAAATGTGCCAAGCGTAAACGATGTCAGAAAGAAGAGCAGGCCGGAAAGGGCGCGTAGTGGCCCCTGCCACCGCCGAACGCGCGCAGCAGAAACACCGGAACCACGCGGCTCCTGTCACTTCTTTGCGTAAACACGCTTATACCAGAACCGCACGGCTCCAGTCACCCCTTTTTGTCAACCCGCTTGGTGACTTTCCCTCTCCCATTGCTTTCCCGCGTCTCACCTTCCGCGGTTTGCTCATGGAGAAAATCAAGGCAGCTGCACAGAACATGGTCGTTGTCGGTTCCTCCTGCATGTGCTCTACAGGTGCAAATCTAGAAAGACCCAAGAAAGTGAGAGACATAAAACAGTGAAGCAAAAAGAAAAGAAAGAAGGAAAAGCTCAATGTAGCATGATCGAGTCGGGCGCGCTGACATGCTCAAAGCCACCTGAGTAGTAGAAGGGAGAGGCACAGCACGGCACGGCACTCTTACCCAGTGGCTGTGGGAGAGACATGCACTGTTCCCTGCAGTGCGGTTGAGAGGAGCAGGGCAGATAGCCGCCTCACCATTACGCTGTAATGATTGAGATGCGGAGTGGATGGAGAATACATGATTGGCAGGGCAATGAGAAGTTGTTCTTTTCAAACGAGGCATCAGAGAAAGCATGCCGCCAGGAGACCAACGCACTAGTGACCAGCGACGTAGTAGGGTCATGCAGGTGTTCTGCCCTGTTTGGGTGGTCAAGACGGCTTTGAAAGAATGACCACTCTGAGCGCGTGTCAAGGTAAAAAAACGGAACCAAAGCGCGACAGGTTTCGAAAAACAAGACACATTTTGAGTACTATGACATGTAATATGTAAAGGCGTCTCTGTGAATGGCTAAATGTATTCAGTGGCCTTTGTGTATGCGTGAACAGTGTGTGCTGTTAGAATATCGTTGTGTGCTTTGCAGGCTCAGAGTTGGCCATGGAAGCGGATCACTGTCCTCACAAATGGTTGCAGACTGCATCTTCCAAAAATGATCGCCTCCTGTGCCGGAGTCGCACTTTTCAGCAAAATTCTTTCGATATACGCCACAAAAAGGGGAGTCTCAATGTCAAGGCGGTAATGCGGGCTAGTTGGTTGCCGGATCACGCAATCATTTTTCATCTAGCGCGCATGAACACACACGGACGCAAGAAAGACACAATTAGACTGAACAGGCGCTAGACAGTGTCTCAATGGAAAATGCCAATGGCTTAAGCTGAAGCCCCTAAATCGAGAAATCAGCCTCGAGAGGCTGAAAGTTTCACTGGACTCTTGTCTCTCTTTCCTAATGAAAGATTTGAAGTGCTTTCTCTAGTTTCACGCAGTTTGGCTTAATCAAGTTTTGTGAAGCGTATAACAGATTCATGTGTGTACTTAGTGCTGCGGTAACTTGAGTTCAAGAGTGTCACTTTTGTGTGGGAAATAAGCCTGGCGGAGCTCAGTGAGAATTTGTCTCGCGCTTGCTAACTGCTTGGTTGAGTCTCTGTGTAGATCTAGCAGATGCATTCTGTGAACGACAAACCACTGCAGATCCTTCTGAGGTGCCTGGACTCCCGACAAGAACTTTGAACGATGTTGGACAACAGCCTGGTGTTCCGGTCTCAAGAAAAATGCGCCATGAACAACTGCTGCAAGTACCGACCAGCATCACAGCCAGAGTCTTAACACATACTTGCCGCATGTGGCAATTGTGCGTGAGTGGTGTATGTGCTAGGCGTGAGCTCTTCTCCCCTCCTTCAGAAGTTCGCCACCTCACCACTGCTGAACCGAGGACAGGTCTCAACAAGCATCAACCGTAAAAGACATTGGGAACACTTCACGAAAGGGGTATAAAAGGGGAGAGAGGATGCGCCGCCTGGCAGTCAACAGTCACCTTCGCTCTAGCGTGTTATACCGTTAAACTTGCATATAATGAAATTGAGAAATTCCCGGAAAACTTCGTTATAAAGCAAAACGGTTACAGACAGCAGAGCTGACCCAAAACAATTACTTTGGGCGAGAAAACATCTACAGCTGAGAACACTTATGTGACCACTTATAGTACAGGACCGGCAATAATCGGTTTTTCCTAACCCCCCTCCCCCCCCCCGTTTTTTCTGACCCCCCCGCATACGGCTTAATGTGCAGCCCCCTTCACACCCCCTCCCCCCCCTTCCCGATATGAAGGACCGGTTATAATGCAGCTGCCCGGAAAACGCCAACAATCGAGGTAGGGGGCAGGCTTCGCAAAGGAAGTGCGCTGCCCGAAAAAAGCGCAGCGAATCACCGTTGAGGAGGAAGGAGCACGGAACGAATTAACAATGAGCGGAGGGAAGAAAAAAAAAGGGCGCGGCAGCAACGCGTCGCGTGCGCGCCCTCTGAGGATAGGATTTCCAAGGCGACGGAGAACTCTACTAGGGCCGTTTGTCAGCCACGAACACTAAACATGGAACGCGCGCCTGTGTCCTCCAGTTTACCGTTGTTTGTCTCCAGCTTTTTTTTTTTAACCATTTTACGCGCGCTGCCCTTGAATCGCCCCGCGATTTCCTGTGCACCCGATCCCTGTGTTGTCAAGGGCAAACTTCCCTTGAGGCGCGCCGCCCGTGACCCCGCGAGCTAGGCCTAACAAGCGCTCTCACCTACTGTCAGGTTAGCAAAGTGCAGACTCGCGCAGCAACCAAAGAGCCACGCTGCTAGCACGTTGAAAAAAAAAAAAAGAAAGCTCGTTTTTTTCTTTCTCTCTTAAACCGGCGCGACTCGGTAACATCAATTGGAAAAGGAGGGTGGCGGCTTGGCAGGCTAGGCTAGCTGCAGAAAGCGGCGGGAGCGGGTTTCAAGTGAGGGGGAAAGGACACGCCCGCGGCGGGATGATCGCCGGGTTGAGGGATGCAGGCCCTCCTCACGCACGCTCGCACGCACGCACATGTGCACTCGCTCTCGCCTCGCAGTCACCGTGTCTTTGAGCACGCCAAGCGCGACACCGCCGCTTCGCATTCCGTTGCGGCGGAGGAGGTGCTTCCCGTTGTTGCTCACGCAAAAGTGACAAAATATGAGGCGAAACCTCAGGCTGTCGGCGGAGAAAATTCGTTATTTCGAGGGGTTCTCCCGCTGCCACTTCATTACGTAGAGGTTTCAAATACATGTACTTCTATGGAGTAACGGTGGGGAATAGAAAAACTTCGTTATATCCAGGAATTCGTTCTATGGAGGTTCGTTATAAGCAGGTTTAACTGTAATACGCACCATTTGTATTGGTCTCTCAAGCGCCGTCGCTCACCCATAGTGATGTAATAAACTTTTATTTTTTGTTCTTTACACTGCCTCGTCTTCCCTGCTGCCCCGCTTCGTTGGCCATTCTGGCTCGAGCTTCATGCAGACGTTGCTGAAGGTTCGCCATGCTATGCTACTCTTAACAGTAGCCTCATGCACAACCTGGCTTGTCGTCTTGCAGATTTTAAAGGAGTACTGCCACGAAAATTTTCAGTTGGCGTTTTTTTGCATGAAATGAAAGGCCAAGACCCCCAGAGCCCAGAAAACGTACTGGTAAGCGTGAGCGCGCCGTGAAAATTTATTTACAGCATGCCTTTAAAAGCTGGTTTCGGTTCCTACTGTAGCCTGACGTCACGATACAGTATGTGCATAGTAATGAGCTCCTCGTGACGTGCTCCCGCAAAAAATCATGACGTTTTCGCCCAGTGGTCTCTCACGCACAGCACCTGCAGCAAGTGCGGGGTCTACAATGTACAAAATTTTGTATAGCGACTCCGCGATGACAGCAAATACTTCGGCAGAGTGCAAGATGCAACGTACGGCACGCACGGTGGGTGTCGGCGTGGCTCCGGAGGCCGCTATAAGCTAAGGTGGCCTCCGAGACCTCCGCGGCATTTCAGGGGCAAAATGCCGGCACCACAGCAAGCTTGCCTTTCGATTATACGTGGGCACACACGACGATAGAGGGTAATTCGACTTCACTCGCTCGCTTCACGCTCACTCACAGCTATGGTGACCGAACAGCGAGAGCAGACGACCGCGAGTGACGCACGAGCGGCCATTTTGCATGTTTTTGTACCTGACGTCATCACAACTTGCCATACTGCTGCGTGAAGTCACCAAAACTTGTACTGTAGCCTGACGTCACACTAGTGTCGATGTCAGCAGGCACGCCATATGAATATTGACTTTGACGTCAAATTAAAATATGTTATCAGCATTTCCTGAGCTTAACATTTGTTCAGCGCTGTCTACGCATATAGGAGAGTTGTATGGTGGAGTAAACTCAGCTTCGAAAATTGGTGTCAGTACTCCTTTAAGATGCCATTGTCGCTGCAGGGCCACCACAATGGCAAGTTAAAATGACTGATTTTCTGCTGCCCACCCGCAAATAAATCTTCTTTGAATGTGTATTATCGAGAGGATCATGGCATAGATCTCTT
>CM023489.1:58862235-58998567 GCA_013339685.2 Hyalomma asiaticum | reverse complement strand
ACCGTGACGTCACGGCGCGGAGAAGCGGTGCGGAGCCGGCGCGGGGCGCGCGCAGCCACGGAGCGGAGGGCGGAGCGCGCGCAGTCACGTGGGGCGTGACGTCGCTGCGCCGTTGCTACAGACGCTCCTCTCCGCTCCTCGCGCCGTTGCTAGGGGAGAGGAGCAGGAGCACGGATGCCGGCGGAGTTTTCGGGGTCGCTTAAGAAGTGCATTCGCACTTAAAAGAAAGGAACCCTCGCCGGCGACTCCTCCTCGAATCCTGGCACAGACAGCGGGGAACATCAACCGTTCCACGGGGACTTTGCCCTCCCTCTACTGCGAGGGTTTGCGACGAGTCACGGCGAGCCTCTCTCGCACGGCGGGCAACCGTATATAAGCGCCGCATATCTCGGGCCTTCTCACCCTTGAAGAAGAAGCCGGGCCGGCTTCGAAACGTCGGGTTTTTTCCTAAAATAAATTTTGGTTGGAGTTTTATCATTTCTCGAGAGACACAGAAGGACGGGCGCTCGCCCGTCCTGTATATGTGTTCCTTCTGTGTCTCTGTCTGGTTCTTTCTTGCGCTACGAATATGAATACAAGTGACTCAAACCAACTAGCCCGCATCAGCACTTTGAATGTCAAGAAAGTTGCAGTGTGTGAAAAACTTTGGCAGCTGGTGGTCGCTCTGCAGGCGTCTAAGTATTTTAGTATCAGCCGAAAAGGTAAAGCATGAAAAAATTTCGGGGGGGGGGGGGTCAGAACCCCCTCGACCCCCCCCCCCTAGTTACGGCCCTGGGCGGTACAACACCTTCTACCCTTTCGGACCTTCGACATGACATTGGAGGAGAAACGTCAACTGGGTCCTCCTTAGAAGACGACGCGGACTATTTAACCATCTGGAGAACGCAGAAGCGTTCAGATTCAGCTTCAATATTCGGCATTCAGCATTCGCATTCGGCAATAAGCTCCCATCATGTTGTAAATAAACCTTGTATATATTTCTCACTCCCAACTCCCCTCGTACTCTTCGCTCCTGCCCCGTGGACTCCTGGCCTGAAGGCGACACGAGTCCACGATACCAGGCTATGCAGACGTCGGCGCGGCAGGTATCGCTTCGTGCCGACATATTGATAGAGCTTCACGCTGCGCGATGTAGGCCTCGCTACTACCCCGTGGCAGAGGTGGTGCCTCACAACGCCACTCCGCACCGCGAAGCACCGCTAGACGAACACTAGCGCGCATTCGATGGCGTCGTGCACGCTGTAACGAGGCGCACGATAGGTCGCGCACGACGGAGTGCGACCATGCCCGCGGCGACGGGAGACACAGCCCATAAAGCACTTTAGCGTGCCTAACACTTTAGCGTGTCTTTAAACTGTCGTCGAAAATAAATGTATGTGTACAAGCGTTATTGTTATATATAGATATTTAATAAATAAGCACGAAAAGTAAAGAGCAATCTGATTTGGCTACCATACATCGGCCGATCTGGTAGCGCCGAAATCGAGCTGGGCTTGTTCTCCGCACCAAGATGCGCCTTCGCTGTGTACGCATGCGCAGTTACATGAACGAGCGCGCGCAAGTAAGCGCACGCGCATCGCACGCATATCAGAAGCGTACTACATACGTGTGGTTCAGCCTTAAGCCGGCGGCACAAGCTCGGCGGGCAGACGACGCAGAGATGCGCAATCGGAGCTTTGATTTTAATGCGCACAGAATCTGTAAGACAGGAGGCGCGTAGGCTAAATATATATCCGGTTGTGTCACTTATTCCTTTAACTTACGTCATCACGTAGTCGAATCGACAAGCATGTGAAGTGGTGCCCGTCACTTTGAAGCTTCACGTGCACGAACCACGTAATATTTTTGCCCACCACTGCGGGTCGTCCCGATTAATCTTCAACCACGCGCGCTTCTCTATATTGCGCAACTAAACCTTAAACACATGCACTGACCACCACCTCCTAAATGCAGCCAGCGATCGGACCCGCGACCTCGTGTCCAGCAGCGCTATATGCCGTAGCCGCCATACTAACCGGCGTCTCAAAGGAACAAGATCGCGCGAGGATGACTGACCAATTTATTCGATGAAATTCCCTCCATCCGCACTAAGGCCTTTTAAAACTTCAGCTGACGTGGGACATCGCTCTTCAAGTGCCACGGAACATGTGTAGTCAGCTGGCCTTGAATCCTGGCGAGCTGTTCGCGCACGACATCGACCATGTCCGAGAGCGCGCCGCGGTCGTCCGGTTCGGCTGAGGCCACAGCTTTCTCCAGCTTCTCGCATGCGGCGCCTAAGTTGTCGAGCAGGGAACGAGCGTCTGCAGAGCGAAGAAACACTCCCTGTCTGCCGCCGCACGCCGGGTAATGGATCCGCATGTCCTTGTGGGAGACGGAGTCCCCGCACTTCGGGCACGGCGTCCAGTAAAGGGTGCAGCTCTGTTGCAGGTGCTCGTTCAAGTTGTTAAGAGGTCCAACGAAGTCGCAGCCACTGTCCGCGTTGACGCAGCGTACGCGCTTGTCACCAAGGCCATGTGCTTCAAACTCAGAATACGTGGACTCACGCACGCAGCATTCAACAACGTAGCCCTTGGACGACCACTTTCTATACATGCGCACACAAAAACCACATAACGCGTGCCGACACGACAGCCGAAACATTCTCGAACACGCTAAGCCGCACCAACTGCAAAGATTCCAACACTCGAGCTTGTCCAGAAATTCCACTCTCTTCATGTTCACGTTGCTACCGAATCCATACACGTAGTGGCGCCTCCAACGCAGCATCAAGCCAGCCATATCTTTGCTGAAGTGCTTCGTCAGCGGGCAGCTCCACTAAGCACTCTAGCTCGATGCCAAATGAGGCTTTTGCCTGATCGAACTGCCGCAGTCGGAACTAAGGGCCCAGCACGCAGCTGTGGGCGGGAACCGTGCACGGCGTAAGAAAAACAGAATATGCGATCCAAATGGTCCACCGTGCACTGTGGTTTATGGTGGATATATCAGTGGCTGATGGCAGCTTTCACGCCACGACCACTGCTAGAGCGACGGCCACGACTCGGCTTACAAAAGAGAGAGAGAGGGGCGGGCTCTAAAGAAAAGTTAGAAGAGGGTGAGGAGTGCACGATAACTGCACTCCTCACCCTCTTTTAAGACGTTTGCAGCAGTCGTGCATGTTCCTAGGCAAGGATAAAGCGATAGAGGCAACCCTCACAACGAGTAATATCAGAAAAAATAGCTATGTCCAGAACATACACACCCGTGCCGCCAAAGGCGCTTTTCGGGTTCTTCGTTCTGATAAAAGCGCGTGACCTTTGATAGCGCTTCCCTCTGCAGCGAGTGCTATCTAACGCTGCTAACGCTTCCAGCGCAGGCATACGAATCAGCAGCGAATACGTGCGGCGGACATTCGACATGGACGGAACGCGCCAACGATTCCCGTACCGCGTGTGTGGCTTCGGCGAGCACGTTGAATGGAAGATTGTCGAGTTTCTCAAGGACCTGGACGACGTGCAAGTCTGCAACTGGTGCGGCGTGGTGTCGGCGAAAGCGGCTGTACTCTCTTGCTTACACTTGGTTTGCGAGGAGTGTCATGCGATCGCTTACGCAGAAGTTGCTCCCGTGTGCTGGATCGACAAACAAACATTAAGTTCGAAACAAGAACTCGCCAAGTCCCCGCTGAATAACACGTTGCAGTACAAGAAGGTTCGTTGTCTGAAAACTGACAGCGGCTGCGACTACACCGGACCCATCTCGGTCCTTAACGAACATCTACTCTGGAGCTGCGATTTCTATTTTAAGGAGTGTTCGAGGTGTGAAAAGGCTGTAGTGTTAAAGGATTTCGTTAGTCACTATAAGGCGTGCAAAGGCCTTGAGGGAGTGTTTGTTCGCGGCGTGGACGTACTCTCTCTCATAGACGACATCAAAAACACCCGCAGAGAGCTCGAACAGGTGTCGGCGCTGACCACTTCAGAAGTTGGCGACGCGGTCGCCTTGCTCACGGATCAACTCGAAACGCTCCAAGTCCAACTGACGAATTCGGAATGTCGATTGGGCAACGTGCCTTTGGACGAACGTGATCAGTGACGCTGTCGCAGAAGAGAGAGAGAAAGCGAAAGGAAAGACAGGAAGGTGACCTGTCGCACAAGACTGCTAAAAGAAGACAGTATCTTTTCGTGCGCCTTCGCGGGTCGCCAGCCAGCTTCGGATCGATGTCCAGCATGGCCTGGATAGGCGCGCAGCGGTGTTGGGTTTCCACGGCCTAGTTTGATTTTTATGAGTGTCGCAAAATGTTGTATGTGTATGTACAAAGCTCTGGAAAAAAAGAAAAAAAGATAACATTCCTGATACTGTCTTTTTTGTTGTTGTTTACTCATGCTGTACATACCGACACTTTCCATAATGCTGTCGTGCCTTTCACACCGTGTGCGGCGTGTGTTATTCACATTACATATAACCAAATAAGTAGCGCTAAGAACCGTCTGACGTGTTGGTATTATAGTATATCTGGAGCACATATTGGAATAAAAAATTCACAGCATATCCATGGAGTGAATGATGAGTGGGCGAAGCTCCGGAGGTTCATCGTAGATTGTGCCGCGTTCCGGATTAATTTAGTTAACGCGCACGCTACGAATCCTTATGGTTCAACTACGCACACGTGAAATCTCCCACCGGGCACATCATTGCAAGTCAAGATCCAGTGCCTATATATATATTGTTACCGTTGAAAGGTCGAGCGAAGGTTTATTCACAGGAGAGCGCGGAGCTCTAGGTAGCTGGTACAGCCGAGGCAAGATGGCGTCCAACCGCTAGACAAGATATCGTCCTCGTCGTCTTCCACCCTTGCCTGGCTCATACCTTAATTGCCCGCCTGATGCCGTAGCAATATATATGGGTGGCCGGTGGACGGTTCTCCAGCGCGAGCAGTCGGTATTTTTCAATCAAGAAACACACTAGAAGACGCTGCCTGCGCCAACGTTGTCTCTCGCGGATGAGGGCGAGTTCTTCTTTACGGGCTGGTAGAGTGTTCATCGAAGAAAGAGCGTTTCCATAGTCAACGCGCGCCTTTCGCTCTCTCTCTCTCACAAGACAGCAGATGGAAGAGTGAGAGAGCTCGCGCGCCGGGAGGCACGCGCCGAGGGCGAGCGCGAGCCTCCCGGCGCGCGAACCTCCCGGCGGCGCGAGGTGGCTACATACATACTACTACTACTGCAGAGGAGAGAACGACCCACACCCTAAGGAGCTTCGCCCCAAATATGTGTGTATATAAGAACTAATGACCACAGAAACATCTCACTAGTGCGAAATTTAGTCTATGAAATAATTTCTGAGGTTTTACATCCCAAAATAACGATATGATCTTGACAGACGGCGTTGACGAGGGCTAGCTCAACTTCACCTCGTGTCCGTCTCCTAACGGAACGTCTCAGCCACTACACCTACATTGCTCCAGCTCGAGAATAGCCCTGACCAGCTGACCAAAACAATGGTGATGCGGTGACACTAATGTTGCTATGTACTACACATTATACTGGACAGTCAGTACTTAGGGTTCTTATGTTTGTAGTGTGCAGTCTGTTCGAGGTTTATAAAGTGTGTGTGCATATGTGCTTGGTTCAACAGAGGATGTACGTTTCGTCTTAATTCCCTAACTTTGACATATACCTCAGAGAGAGCTCTTAGAGCCTGCTACAGTAAATACAGTTACATTACATGGAGGGAAGGGGGCGTCACACGATTACGCTAGCTTCGGTAAGCCAATTCCTCCTTGAAAGACTAGTGCACAGCGCCTCTCAGGTAGGATTAGGCCACGCATAGTTGCCAGACCGCTGAACGTTGTCTGGGTGCAGTAACCTTCAGTGGCGCTTGACCATGTATCATTCTACCGCTTGCCTACCACGTGACCAGGGCCCATTTCTCATGATTTTCTTCTTTAAATTTTTTATGACTATGCATTGACATTGTCACATGATGCCCTCTCCGAGCTTTTTTCCTTCCTCCATGCTAAGCCACCACAAAGCCGCACGACAATGTGTGAAAACGCCGCAGACGAAACCTGTGACGAGGTTCAGCTCAGTGGCAGTACCTGGCGGCAACTGGACTCTTGAAGCATGACCTCGATAGGCGCGTAGCGGGGTTGGGTTTCCACTGCTTTGAACAAGCCTAAAGTTGTGGTTGAAACAGTTTCATTTAGGACCAGTAAGCCTTCATGCCTGTGTCGCATCTTAGGCGCGTACACTTCCATTAAGATTGTGGCTACCATCATCACCAACGAATCCGTCTCAACAGCAACCATTTTGTTCTTACACCTCTCGGTTACAGGAGAGCGAGCGTACCTTTTATTCACATTCCGCCGTACACGCATATGTGACGCTAGAAACAGGAGATGTGCCCATGGTTCATGCGCCACTGTTTTATTCCATCGCACGCACTTCTTCTTGGTCACCTTCTCCTACCATCGCCTGCTTGTTAGTCACACATAGACAGTCCTCTTTTTTTTTCTTTTTTTCAGATCATATGTGTGTTGTAGTTCTTCCTCATGTTTTCTCTGTGCGCATCTGGCCCTACAGTCGTAAGCCTACGGGTGGTGAAGTATGACACACTAGCTGGCAGCTGTCAAGAGCAAACACAGTCAACTGAAAGTGTACATTCAACCCCTATATTGGAAAAGGTGGTCAACACAGGGCCACGGATTAGGCCAGTGTAGCACCCCGTGGAGCGCTAAATTAACACATCACGTGGTGCTACAAAGTAGGTGTAAGCACAAAATGACTACAGTGGAATCAACTTAATTCCATCGCAAGGAGGCAATGTATGTCCATGAGTTGTGTTCATGCTACCACTAAACTGATTCATATGGAATACCAAGTCCACACCGCCACTCCAATTTTATTCAATCTCTTAACTAAACAACTATACAAGCTCTTCTGCGTGAGGCTTTTTGCAGTGGAGTTACGATGACTTCAATTCTCTTGCCACTTTCTCCTTCTGCCATAGGGCCTTCTTTTCACTGCAAAGTTGAAATAAGAGTATTTCATACAGGCACGTTCAAAACCCAAGGTCTAATGGCAGTGCTGGAACGCAGGGTCAAAAGAGTGCATATGAAATAGTCAAACCTCGTTATGCATCTGACACTGAAATAGGCTCATTATATTCCAAAATCCGTTGTTGAGAGTAGGACTGCCCAAAGGCATTTTGGAGCAATTTTTGCAGCAGGTGAAATTGTATTTTGGAGCTGTTTAATGATCAAGAAATTGCAGTTTGGAGCAGCTTGTAGAAAACTAAATTTCTATGTGGAGCAGATAACGTTTCATTTTGCAGCAGCTTGGTGCGTGAAGCCCGAATTTCAGTGGAATAATGGAATATGCAAGCAAGCTTTCAATTCACAAGAAAGGAGAATAATCAAATAAGAGTGCTCTACTGCAACTGCCTCAATCAAAGCCTTCAGCTCAATTTTCGAGACTTAGCACCAGTGCAGAAACGCTTTACCAGATAAGCACCAGAACTTAGAGAAAGCACGATGACAACATCGAATTACGACGACTAAACCATATCATGATATGAAAAGGCAGCTATCTGCTTGGTAGCATGTGTAACTGCGGCCACAATCCAAACTAGTGCACCGCCGTGGGAGCTGCCTCCTTGTGCGGGACCCATGTGGGAGCCGCAGGCATGTGGAACGCTGGAACGCACGTTGCTAAACTCCGCTCGGCATTGTTGCGCTGACCCAATAAGATATCTGCCACACTCGCAAAACACATGCGTAACAACCATGAGAATGAGGGCCTCCAAGACAAGCAAGCAAACATCGCTTAGCAAGCGCCCCAGCAGTGGAGGCGTGAGCACACGACACAGTGCATGCAACTAAAGTCCCTAAATTAAAAAATATAGCCACATATCTGCTCGCTTCGCTCAAGTGATGTTGAAATACGATCGTCTTCTGCTGCCCCTGATATGTGAAACCCTGTCTTCTCGCCTCTCCCACCCATCCCCTCTGACTCCTCCCGTGATGGATGCAATGGAGGCTTTGCTGAATTCGATTCAAATTTCCCTTGTTCGCCCTGCTCTTGTGCCATATGTTGGGACTTTTGATTACTGTTAATTGGCTTAATATGTGGTGCCTCTTCGATGCCATTTCTAACGCATTTATATTTTATTTACTAACGCAACTACTCTACAAACACTGTGGATCGCGGTTATGTACATATATTTTGCCTCAAATAGGCCTTGGGTTTCCTCTGCACAGTATAATGCTAGTGGCTCGGTTGGTGTTGACCACACGGTTGAATCGGTTTTGGCTGGGCATTTGAATCGAGTGACAGACAGATGGACAAATGGACGGACTAAGTTTCACATTTAGGTAGCCCATGTAAGACTGTAGTCTTTAATACCTAAGGACTTTACTAGAGTACTGCATGGGCCCGGGTCAGGCTCGGGCGTGGTCCGGGCTGGGGCTCTTGCATTGAAGGGCATAAGACAGGCCTTCATGCACATGCGCATGTCATGCACGGCGCAGTGTTAGGCGCTCTGTGCCACGACAAAATGCTGATAAGATCCACCTTATCCATCCAGCCTTCGCTCTCTTGAATCACAGAGCTTCAAACAAAAACTTTCGTAGGAAACGTTATGCCCTGAAATATGACGGTGACCCGCATAGGTTCTCCAGAGGCTGACTAAGACATGGCTACCCTGGCGCAGGGGAGAATTGAGGTGGCGGTCTCACTCCGGCGGCTCGACCAAGCCGTTCTATTCACTTTTTGAGCGGCCTTGGTGGCTTTTCAGCTTGGTGTACAAAGTTGTCTTATGGGTCATTGAAAAGCTTGATGTCTGTAGATTTCAAACACGTACGTTATAAATAACTACAAAGGCACAGTTCAGAGAATGACGGATGTGAATCAGACCTAATGACAAGGATTTCGCTGTGTTCCAGTTGCAACGACTTTGTGAAAAATCTACTGGCTCTACAACGATGTTCTTTGCACAACATCTTTAAGGCATAATTGTCTAGTAATGTTAGAATGGAAAGTTTTGTTGCGCGTTTGCTTTACCCTTTATTGGCTTTTAAAAATAGCCAACTGAACCAGTTCTCGCTGCAAATAGTTCAGAAACTACTACCCAGACCAAGTTGATTTTTGGAGTGAATGTAGAAGACAACATTTTGAGTACGACTGCTGAGTTTTATTGCCACACAAGCAGTATGTTTTTTGTTATAATGATCTAAATTAGGCTATATCAGCGTACATGGTCCTAGTTTTACATACTTCAGCGGAAAGCCACTAAACCTGTGGGCGTGAGCTTGCACACGAGGAAAGTAGGATAATAAATCTAGGAAGTGGAGAAATGGTCTTAAAATAAAGTGAGCACAAATGTCAATTGAAGCACTCAAAGTTCCCTCATTCGAGGGGCTCTAAATATCAATGAAGTCACTGCTCGTTTGCAAACAGTGTTGAAAACAGAGCAGGCGTAGGTTTAAAGCTATATCTAGGGTCTGCTGTCATATTTACAGACATGAACCACCGCAAAGAACTGCAGGAATACTGAGAAATTCCATTACTTTTACAATTACAAAAAAAATTTTCGGCTCACGCCACCTACATGAAACGAACGAAAACGTCGCATCAACAAGTTCCCAGTTTCGCCGAGTGTGGTGCTCATGGACATTTTGCCTCAAAGGGCAAGTGTTTGCGACTGTTCAACTAGATATCTATGTAAACGAGGAACTAAAATCGCTGTATAACCACTTTGCCAAGTGGTGGTAGCGACACGTCATCCTCTCCCGTCCTCCTTACCCTCACAGTAGCCCTCCAAAAACGTGAAGAAATGCAAAAGGACCCGCACTTGGTCCTTGTGGCTCACTGGTGGCATGGAGAGGGCAAAGAAGAAAAGCAGCACCTCGGAAACTACTACTTCCCACCTGCAGAGCACAGCTGCTTTGTTGACAAAGAAGCACCCAGGGCCGGTCTTGCAGGCCTTGTCATCCATTCCGGGAAAAGGTAGTTAGTGCTGAGCATGCAGATGCAGGAACAAAGGATTTCTTCCTAGCTCGCAGGGTGGAGGATGTAATGCACCAGCTTGATACAGAGCTCAGACATTGTGTCCGGGATTGCACTGTAAAAGGTCATTTGGCCCCTCGTGTCGAGACTGTCATATTTGGGCTTCCAGCGGGATGCTTGGACGGGGTCTCCAGTGAGACCACCGAGGTTTTTGTAAAGTGATGGTAATTTTCCCTATTGTGTGCAAACACCACCATCGGTTCTGAAATACTCGATGGCCTGCACGATAGGTTCCTGTTTTGCCAAAAATACGAATGCGCTGACTCTTGTTAGCTCGCAAACGAAATGTTGAAAAGTAAAATAGTCCAGCGTACGATCTGTCACTTGGCCAAAGGATAGTGTCTTTGTAAGTCGCATTCTTATGGTACCTTTTCCAGAGCAACAAAATGTGATTGCTCAGGCAGTCAAGTGTCATACTTTACAGGCTCACCCAACAGACTACATTTTAAGAGAGGTGGTCGCAGGTGTGATTAAAAAAAAAAGGCACCGACTGGGCAGGATTGGAGGCGAGCTTAGCCAAGCTCAGCACTCATGGGCAGAGATCACCACGGCGGTGACCCTCAAACCTGAATGAAAAACGACAGACTCCAAGAACCGAAGAGCAAGAAATAAAAATATATAAAGAAACAGAAAGCACACGCAGGCACAGACAACTCAAAGGAAAGGCCTGTACGAAAATAGTCTCAAGAGCTGCAACACGCACCGCTGCGAGAGCGTGACTAACAACAGTAATTACTTGCTCACAAAGAACTGAATACAAGACACTAGGGGAAAAGCCTCAGCATTGTAGTTTGCCCCCCCCCCTCTTATTGTGTCCTGTTCTTTGTGGACTGTCACCAGCTGGTATGAACGTTTTCAGACACATGTCTCCTCCTCACCAGAACCTGTCCAGAGGACAGAAAGTTGAGCGAGTTGGTAAAGGTCCATAGTCAAAAGAAGAGGCGTGCAAGACACGAACACAAGGGGAGAAGTGAACAACACGAACGCCAGAGTTTTCTGCGTTTTCTGCAGCCCTGACTGAGTGGCGTCGCCTGGTGGCAAAATTTAAACGATTTCAAGATGGCGACTGTGGAACCACCACCTTAAAGGAACTGTCTAGCTAGTGCTCACATATTTTTCCAGTTGTGGTGAAAATGAAAAGATCGTTCCTTGCATTGATGGCAACGAACATGCTTGTACCACATAATGAAGGAATAATATTCTTAAGTTGCTCCAGAAAGCCATCAAAAAATGACCGGTGGCTCCAGCCTCTATGATGAGTGTCAGACACCAAGTTTATCGAAAAACCAGGAAATGCGCAAGCCGGTTCAATTATCCTGCTTAAAAGCAAAAGTTTATTACTTACAATTGTATATGACGCACATCTGGTAAAGTTCTTTCATGACAAAGAGTAACTTTCATTTCTAAAAAATAGTAGCAAAAGCCCGCAAACAATGTTGCTGCCGTCCCTACAAATACAGGAGGGGTGGTCATGAAGAACGAAAAAGTTTGTTTCAGAAACACCTGCCGATTTCTCAGCGACACCACTGCAAGCTTGAAGACTTTGTATGGTGCGATTTCTATTACGATAAAAAATAGGAAATCAGAGAAAGACGGTAGATGGTTCCTTTCAGTTTTGTGTAAGCACCAAGGCATCTTCACAAAAATTATTCATAAGATATGATATCAATAAACCTTTATTGCAAAGGTTCTTCATGTCATTGGTACATTTCATTTACATCGGGCATCACATTCAAAATCCACGATATGATTACGTGGCATACACAGCATCAGGAACCAGATAAATTTCGACCATCTGGAGTTGATCAATATGCATTGAAATCCAAGTGCACTGGACTTCTTGTCTTCTTGTAACCCCAATCTAAATGTGGCCGTCATTGCCAGGAATCGAACACGCGTCCTAAATTATTAGTGCAACAGCTTAACCCCTAAATTAAATTCCCACAGTCAGGCAAATGAACATTTAATGCATGTAAACACCAAATTTACAGTGAGATCGCCTGACAAAAAGGTCAATTAAGGCAAGAATGACAGTTACTGCCAGCAACAAATTTTCTCCTGCACGACCCAAGCTGATGTTGCACATACACGTGCTGGCTCTGCGAAAAGTTAACATTGAAATAGAGGGGCTCGGGCTTCACAAAGCAGGCCTGGCCCGGGACCGGGCTGCAAAATAAGGCCCGTGCAGTGCTCTAGACTTTACACACAACTAGGTAGGGAGGATCGACTCAGCGCGGCAGCAAGTACTGTGCTTCATAAAATGGCGCCGCGAACCACAACACAGACGCTCCCCTCCCTGAATGCCAGACAAGAAATACACCCGCTCTTCTGCCTTTGAACTTGGCAGAACGCGCTACTGCATGGCCATACGAAATGGTCAGAATTTCTTCCTGTGCTTTGGTTGTGCACACTTATCAAATCAAACAAAGGAAGTTTCTGCGCTAACATGACTCCACCATCACTCCAACTGCCACAGGAACGTTTTTCGTTTCTTGCCACAATTAAGCCAGTCAAATTGTGAGAGCGGTAAGAGCCCTGTTTGCCGCCACAGCATACTACTATACCTGACAGTGCACGAAGCGGCCGTCGGCGCATGTAGTACTTCTGAAAAAGTGCGAAGCATCTGTGACACTACGATGACACTATCTATCACTGCGCTAACGCTCACGATGACAGTGGTAAATATTCTCAAGACACGCATTCCGGTCAACGTGGTAACGTAACTTCTGAGTTCCCACATGACGCCACAGAACGTGACGGCCGACATCAAACAATTCCAGTTTGCTCTTACTCGAGATCTGCCATCGGCCCTCCACATCAGCCCGACTCAGCCGTCGGCCATACAAAAACAGACTGCAACAGTTTCTCACTGACACAACTGCCCGTTCAACTCTCCGCAGCACACAGTTTCCCATAGTAGGAAACTGTAGAAGTGTGCACCTGGTCTAATTCAATAGGAACCATACTAATATTCTAGTTCACTCGCAGTGTTTCGGCATCATTTCCTTCACCTTGCGGCTTATTTAGGCAGTGCCGTGCCACTCTTTCTCACCTGGCCATGAGGATACAGCCAGGAGTTTGAGTTTTCTTGCACATGCACTGGCCACTTGCCGGAAACACCGAAAAGTGCAATGCTGTGCGAGAGACACCAGCTGGCGGTAAGCGTGGAATGTGAGTGGGCACATTTTTTTTAAAAAGCGATAGTCTTTGTTTGGGAAAAACTTTGCCTGTCTGTCTTCCTGTCACCACCCGGCCAAGACCGATTCAAACGGGTGGCCAAAACCAACCAAGCTACTAGCACTGGTGCCACGGAGTCAAGGAAACCTCAGGCCTAATTGAGGCAAAATATATGTGTACATAACCTTGACCTGCAGCATTCATTTAATTAAGAATACACTATGGATTGGTTTTTAGGTTAGCAAATGAAAAATCAACGCGTTAGACGTGGTGTCGAAGAGACGTTACGTGTTAAGAATCCGGTAATAAAAGGCCCCAACAGATGGCAAGATGGCACGAGAGCAGAACGAACGTGGGATATTTGAATTGAATTTCATGAAATCTTCATTGCATCCATCAGTGGGAGGAGTGAGAGGGAAGAAGTGTGTGAAGGGTGGGAGGGGGATAAGAGAGGGCATTAGGTATCGGGGGCAGCAGAAGATTCAACGTCATTTACAGCGAAGCAGGCAGATATGTGGCCTTTCTTTTTTTTTTCCGGAAAACGAATTGTCTCAAGCCCTTTTGGCACAGCGTGGTGAAAATTCGGCCACTTTTCCATGTTCGCTGCAGATGTTCCACCCTCGGTTGTAAACATACAATTGTAACATTGTGTTAATGGCAAGATCATTCACCTATTTTGACAAAACCAATAATTCGTTATGTCATGATTCGCTACAGCGAGATTTGACTGTATTATTTTCCCAACTGTTCCATCTCATCTAGCCACCACTCTACGCATACCTTTGGTAACGTGCAAAAAGAGAAATTGAGACCATGAAATATCCGTAAAATGGTTGTGCCACCTACATACAAGTTGGATAAACTAAAGCTTTAGACAGGTCTATGTTACACAAGACGCAAGTAAACCTGCCGGCGGTTGCTTACGTGTCTCACTTCCTGACATGGCAGAATGAGCCAACATGTTTTCTTAAGATATAACAATGCAGACACACTCAAAAAGCTGAGGAAGTGAATAAAATAAATGACTTTCTGAGGATTCTGACTGAGTGGAGTTTCATATTATCTACAAGCTATCTTGGGCATATTCAAGGCACACTGACGTGTTAGACGGACCATTATTCCTGTTCAATGTAATCTTTCTTATAGACTCATTAATTCACATAGTTGCGCACATTCTGTCTTAGCTTTTGAATTTACAGTTCCGTAAAAAGTGACACATGCTCAATACATCCCACTCTAAAGCCTGCAAGTGATCTGCTAAGAAATTTTGTCCGCTGCACGTTGGATGAATACTCTACAACCAATGACTTCGTACAGACACCACCAAGCGTCGCTCTGCGGGTCCTACCTGTATTCCTGCATCCAGTAGTCGTGCTGCCAGTACCGAAATTCCGGCACTGTCACCCCCGCAACCTTGGTGCCCATGGAAATTACCGAACCTGACAAAAGCCTGCAGGAAAACACTCGGCTGTTGCACTGCATGTTCAGCGGAAACACTAAAAGCAATAAAAACATTTTAAAAAATTACAAACTATGCTCGCTCAGCCATGTGCCCGGTCTGCATTATCCAACAATTTGGGTGAAATATGGTCCCCTTTACAGCAGGGACTCTAGTAGAACTCGCAGAAGGCACAGTGTGTCAAAAATTCTTGGAGCTGGTAACGCGAATAAATCAACACAAACAAACAAAAGAAGGCATACGAAAACAAGTGCAACTCGCGCTGTTTATTCAACGTCAAATACCACTGGATAAGCAGGAAAACACTGCATGCTCATGCTCAATGATAAGAATGAAATGCGAAATTACATGTGAAGTCCAGCGTCTGACGAAATCCCATCTCATCAGGATGAAACAATGGTAAAAACACATATGGATGCCAACCAAGGAAAATAAAATTTACCGACCTTTCAGCTCCCACACGGGAGCCGAAACGGCAGTAAATTTTATTCTCCTTGGTCAGCATCCATGTGTATTTTTACCAGAAATTGCGCGTGCGTGTCAAGGGATGTTGGGTGCCGAAAAGCGTAAAAACACAATGCACCCCTTTTTAAAAAGACTGCAGTAAACTTCAAGCACTCAAAACTGTGTAGTCAGACACTCTATACATGAGTTTCGATGAACACAGCACATGACACCACTGGTGGAGAGGGAAAGCATGGAGTCGGTAGGAAAGCAAGCATAGCCAAGGACCACATCTTCTCACTTTGTCAAGAAACGAGTGGTTCTCAGTAAGCCACAACAACAGATGTGAGGGCTTCATGCGAGTAGCAAAAATGGCCGCACTGCAAACGTACAACTCACCCGAGTAAGCTCCCAAGCCCGGTGCCCACGAGAGAGCCGCGAACGCCCATGTTGATTTTGAAGAAGAAGCCGCTGAGCGCTGCATGAGAGGATGGCACAAAGGCGGTGAATTCAATACGCAGTGAGGTTCACAACCATCGTGGGCCAGTAGGCAATGAATCCGAGGAATGTACAACTGTGCTTTCTAACCTAGATGCAGTAATCACAGAAAAAAGGGAAATGAAAGTGGACACACACAAAGAACTTGTTGCAATGTGAGATAAACATGCGCTTCACACTAAATATTCAAATGCGCCACATCAGCAGTACTTCGAACTGCCACACCAACCCACCTACCACACAGCTGTGAAATACTAAGAAAGTGGCCCCTCCCATACCCTCTTCGCCAGGATAGCACAGAATGTAGGGGAACAATAAAACATGTTGTTAGTGCAAAAAAAAAGCAGAAAAAACAGACTTAGAAAGAAAGCAAGAGGAAACAACAGGTGCTTTCTTTCTAAGTCCGTTTTTTTTCCTTTTTTTTTGTGCTAACAACGTACTCTTATGGTTCCAACCAACTTGCCCAGCAACAAGTTCTGCAATGTAGGGGAATCGGCTCTTGCTGTACAAAAACTTGAAATCCCCAAATTGTGGAAGGGGGGGGGGGGGGTGCTTGCATAGGTGGGGATGTTGGATCAGCATTTTACAGTATTCTGCTCATCCATTTGACGTCTGCCACGCATTTGTCATTGAAATCATTTCAGGCCACCCAAGGTTTCGTAGGAAGGTAGACAAATTTTTTAGCAAGTTTGCAGCTCATCATTTTAAAGGCTTACACGGACTAAAGAAGAATAATGACTGCAGCGAGAGCGCCGACCTGCAACGGAAATTCACAGTAGAATTGCAACGGTACATTGAAGGAAACGTGACACCAAGAAACACCAACAGAGAGAGGAAAGGATATTAAAAATACCAAGCGACATTGTGTGCTAGCGCCTTCTGTTGCACCACTTGAGAAAATAACTTCAGTTTCAGCACCGCGCACACGACCAACAGACATGATGCAGTACGCCACTATAATACAGTCAAACACGAATATATCAAACCCACATACAGTAAAACCTCGTTTATCCGGATCTCGTTAACTCGGAAATTCGGTTAACTCAGACTCGCGGCGCGGTCCCGGCAAAACTGTATATACTTCAATGGCGTAAAATGCTCGTTAATTCGGAAGGATTTAGCCGCGCAACGGTTAACTCGGAGAACTCCGGAGATGGCTATCGAGGGACTCCATGCTTTTAGTCGCGCGATCTCGGCGGCTCAAGCACTGCTTGCCGTAACCGACGGTGGAACCCGCGGAACCGGAGTTTTGGAGAAACCGAAACCGAACGAACGACTGCAGCAGAATATGATCATGATGATAGTGAAATGAGGAAGTGGCTAGGTGGCGCTAGTCACCACCCGGCGGAAGCGCTTGGGCCGCCGGTGCATCCAGTGTCTATTAAAAGCGGAACGCACACGGACGACGGGACGGCTTGCGCTGCCATTAGGGGGTGCCACCGCCACTGCCACCACAGTTGTTTGAGCTGCTTGCTACGCCTACGCAGCTGGTTTCTTTGTGTACGTAGCGTGCAAGCCTGAGAACACGCGAGTTCGTACACATTGCGTTCTCCGTCTGTGCTTGTGCCATTGCCGCCGCTGTCGCGCTTCATGGTGATGGCGACCACCACCGGAGTGAAGCGGCCACAGCAGCCAGCAATGATGACAGTCCAGATGAGCCGACGCGACATCGCACCGTGCAGGAGGCCGCCGAAGCCCTCGCGGTCCTCGAGAAGTTCTGTGTCGGTTCTCATGACAGCGAGCGTGCGCACTACCACCTGATGGGGTTGAGGAAGATCGTTATTTCACAAATTCCGACGACGAAGCAGACAAAAATAACGCACTCTTTCAAGAAATAAAGGTTTGTCTGTGCCGAGTACATTTTCCTTTTGTTTTCATGGTCCATTCGATAATCCGGAATTCGGTTAACTCGGACATTTTCGCCGGTCCCGTGAGATCCGGGTTAACGAGGTTTTACTGTATATTGAATTTTTGGCTACATCAGACTCCTAAGTTACCCCTTTGAAAATTCTGTGTAAAAGTATAGAAATTCATACATTTATATTGAACGGTATTTTTACCCGCCATCGGGTATCAAAGGCATCCTGGACTGGAAGGTATGCTTCGGCACTTGATGCACCCCACAAACTACACCGTACCGTGCCCCCACCGACACTTGAAACGCCCGAAAAATGTGAGAGAGAGGGGGGCTCAGGCAGTATTCCTGCTGGGCACATATACTCCGAACTGTGGAACAGTCTTTTTTTTTTTTTCTTCTCTCCCTCTCTCATTCTTTCCCCAGATTACCGTAGTAATCGGCTTGCAGAGCAGGAATGAAGGAGCTGACAGCCTCCACTTTTCGCTTTTCTTTTCTTTTTTTTTATTAAACTGATTCCAGAGTTTAGGTGGGCCAACCACAGCTCACATTTTTCATATATTGCTGTTGCCCTCAGAGGTGGCAATCGTGGAGTCCACGGAATTCACTTCAGAGAGACTTGGCATCGTCGCTTACCATCACGTGCTTGTTTTGCACTCTCTGTGCGTGGTGTACGAAAGCGCAGCGAGCTGCTGGAATTTTTGAGTTGTCGTGTAGCAATGGCCGCAGCAAGCACAAGCAGCGTCAAGAAGCACAAGCACCTCGACTTTGTGACCAAGTTCAAAGCCACTCAACGCATTGAGGTGGGCGAAAAAAGTTCGATGGTGGCAGACGACTAGGGATTCCTTGTAACGCTATGAGTACTTTGTTAAAGCACTAGGCGGCCATAAAGCCAAAAGTGGCTGAGCAACAAACGTCGGGAGCCTGTCGTGTCCATGCTCCTGCCCACAAGAAGGTTGAGAAGGCACTTTATGCCTGGTTTTTAGAAGTTCGGGCTAAGAACATTCTGGTGGATGGCCCAATGCTAATGGCTAAGGCCAAATGGGTTGCCGCAGCAATCAGCAAAGAGAACGTCATCGGCAACACCGGGTGGCTTCACATATTTAAGAACTGCTATAACATCATCGGCAAGACCATTTCTGGCAAAAGCGAAGCCGTCAGCAGCCAGGACATCCAGCTGTGGATTACGAAGGAGTAGCCAGAAATCTGCGCAAAGTTTTCACCCACGGAAATCTTCAACGCCAACGAGACCGGTCTGTTCTGGCAAATGCTGCCGAGCAAGACGCTCGACGTCGAGGGGAGCACGTGTCACGGGGGTAAAATGAGCGAAATCCGTGTGAGCATTCTGCTCTCTGCTAACATGGATGGGTCTCAAAAGCTCCAGCCCATTGTGATCGGAAAAGCAAGGGCACCGCGCTGCTTCAAAAACTGCAAGCAGCTCCCCGTCTGCTACGCCTCTAATAAGAAGGCATGAATGATGTGTCAGCTCTTCAAAGAATGGCTGCAAGCGTGGGACATCGAGCTGGGCAAGTCGGGTATCGCACTTGCCCTCTTGTGGATAACTGCTTGGCCCACTACACCAGCTGCAAGCTCAAAAACGTCGAGCTCAAATTTCTCCCTGCCAACATGACAGTGAAGCTGCAACCGCTCAAACAGGGCATCATTAAGTCCTTCAAGGTGGGTTACAGGACACGACTCCTTCATAAGCTTTTGGTCAACTTGCACGTGGGCACCGAGCTTTAAAGTTGACCTGCTTGGTGCCATTCAAAGGATGATGGGTGACTGGCAAGATGTAAAGGATACAGTGGCCAATCGCTTCCAGAAGGCAGGCTTTGTGACAGCCGAACTTGCAGAAACCTTTGAAGATGGCGGCGACGAGTGCATAGACGACGCATTTCGCGAGTTGTCGTACCTTTTCCCAGCTGCCGTTCCACCTGGAAGGTCTGTGGACGATTTTGTGGAAGGTGACTAACGTACAGGCTGTTGCGAGTCCATGCTGATGAGGACATCGTAGCTGCTGTAGCAGGGAACCAGGGTGCCCAGGCTGACAGCTCAGCTGGCGACGACGATCATCCGGACAAGGTGGTGGTGACGACAGGCTTGTACTCCACCGCTGATGTGGTGGCGGCGTTCGGCTTGGTTTGCCGTTGATGTGGTGATATGGAAGGAACGGGCTGTCGCACCTAGACAGCCTCGATAAGATCGATGATTGATTGATTGATTTGTGGGGTTTTACGTCCCAAAACCAGCTGTGATTATGAAAGACACTGTAGTGGAGGTCTCCGGAAATTCCAACCACCTGGGGTTCTTTAACCGTGCACTGACATCGCACAGCACACGGGCCTCAACATTTCGCCTCCATCTGAATGCAGCCGCCGCGGCCGGGATTCGATCCCGCGACCCTCGGATCAGCAGCTGAGTACCGTAGCCACTAGGCCACCGTGGCGGGGCCCGATAAGATCGAGGCCAGTGTCTTTAACTTCATTTCAAAGACGAAGAAGCAGGCCAAGATAAGTGATTTTTCTTTTTCACGCTAATAAAGCATTTTGTTGCGTCGAGTGTCCGGAATTAGTTGTCATTCTTGAATGGACCGATTGGTAGGTGATCGTCTGCCACAGGCAAGGTCTCAAGGGCTGTACTTTCTTACGTTGAATTTTTTATATATTGAATTAATTCACGATCCCCATTGCGTTCGATATATCCGTGTTCAACTGTATTAGACAGTGTTTTCAGTCATGTCTAAATAAAATGCCTTCTTTTCTGTAGCTGCTTCTTGACGTCACCTTTCCTATGCAGTGTTCTGTTGCATTTATGCAATATATTTCAGTTATAGGTCAGTGCTTTGTCTGGTGTGACCAATCTTCTTTTTGCCCATGTTTTTCGCAGCTGTATGCCTTTAAGTGAGGTTTAAATGTGGCTGCATTTACGCAATTTATGACTGTACCAGCTAAAAGCCATGTTGCACATCTCGGATACCATGTGGAAAGTCTGCTTCCCACATTTTAACATTTAAATAAATAAAAAAAGCCTGCTCCAGTAAACAAATACAGTAGAACCTAGTTATAACGAACCCGGATATAACGACCTATTGGATATAACAAAGCAATCATAATTCCCCTTGAAATTCCCATAGATGACATGGATATTGGCTGTAACGAACTAATGGTTATAACGAAGTAATTACGGCTCCTCCTTCAACTTCGTTATGACGAGGTTTCACTGTACCTGTTAAGCATTTACTTGAGAAAAATTGTCGCATTCCTTACGTTCTCAAAACTACCGCACATTTGTAAGATTCTTATTGCCACTTTCTTCTAAATTTCGACTCAGCACATTCCTCAACTGTGTGAAGGCAAAAGATGTTCAAGAAAGGCACAAAAATCATTCCTTATTCAATGAAGTGACCTGATTTTTGGCCACAGGATGCACACGCAGAGAAAGCTGCTGTTGCACATAAACCTTGCCATAAATTACATGAAGACACGTTCAAGTGATGTTGAAGAAATGCTTCTCCTGACCGTTCACATTAGTTTTCTTTAAGTACAGTTATTTGCAACGAAAAGACAGCATACCAGGACACGGAGAGAGAAAAGGCAGACAGGTAGACACACCGTCGCTGGTCTGTCTACGTAAGCACACCGCAACGGTGCATCTACGTGTGTGCCTTCTACATGTGTGGTATGCGCTTACCATACCAAGAATACGGTGAGCTTGCCATACGCTTACCGGCATATGTACAATCAGTGTTAGGATGCTGTTTCATTAAAGGGTCCCTGAAACGTTGTTTTGACATTGTGTCATTGATTAGGCAACGCAATTGTGAAATCATTCACACCACAAATAAAGCGAAGCACCCTGCGCTAAGGTAGCTACGGGCTTATTTCTGTCACCTTCCTCCTTACCACTGCTTGTGATGGGAAAAGTGCGCAACAGCTGTGCTTTGTGGTTTGGCAACGCCGGCAAGGGCGAAGCGATTATGTAGAAGCGCGGATCCGTCAGCCGAAATAGAAAATGACAAAGAGGAGAAGCTGTCTCACGAGGCGAGAAGAAGAAAAGGAAAAGAAACACGGAGTGTGGCGCATGGAGCGTACACGTGAAGCACCATGTTGGGGGGAGAAACAGGGCGGCATTTCACCAGCGTGGACGTGGCAAGGGAGCTCTCCGCCAGAACCACGGTCGAGGCGTAGTCCCGAGTGCCTGGCGGGTGCCAAGAGTCGGAGTGTATGGCTTCGCTTGGCACCGAGCTCCCAATGCTGCCCACGGAACGTCTGACGAGCCGCCCGTGCCACCAACAGCACTGTCGGGTGTAGGCCCGAGTGCTGTACCGCCGGCATAGAACTTCCTGGCCATGTCCATCGGTCACCGCTACCCGCAGCACGGTCGGGCATAGACACGAGTGCTGCCCTGTTCCGCTGAGCCCCGAGCGGCAACGCGAGTCTTGTGGTGTCTCCTGTGCCTGGTGTTTTCCTCGTCCCCGTCCCTGGTCCGCATCATCGCTGTCCGCCTTTCATCGACGAGCCACAGCGACAACCTCCAGCTTGCGCCGACTCTTCTCTCCCGAGACTCATCGCCCTGAGCCCATCGGCGTCGGTGAGACTGTTCCGAAGTCTGACTCTACTCGCGTGTTCTTTTGTGTTCTCCTTTAATCTGTTCTACATTGTTGAATATTTTTCATGTCTTAGTGTGTTTGGTCCATGTCGTTGCTTGTTATTAGTTTTCTCATAAAGTCTTCGCAGAAAACGGCCTCGCCATATTCTTGAACGCGTTGTCGTCATCAGACGCAACGTGCGTTCCCATCTTCTTTTCAAAGAACCCCATCACACTGCTGTTCCTCCTCAACTCGAACAGCCGCGGAGTGTGCACTAGCCGCGGAGTGTGCACGTCAGCCGCTGTGCAGAGCCCTCCGTAGTGACATAGCACCGCGATGTCATTACTGAGGTCACCTGCCTCGGCAGTGCTAACCTCTGTAATAGTGCACCGGTGAGTGTACCGCCAGATGCCGCAACGATACCGTTGGCTGCCTTCAGTGCTCGTGACGTCACGTGGGTTCTGCTTTATAGCACCCATCGCATGTCCCGTGGGAAGAGGCAGTTGAAAATGTTTAGAGTCAAGTCACGTCGATCTCTCACGATGTGCGTATTTAAAATTTTGTAGTAAATTACACGCTTAACGCAGAGTGCTGATATTGTTACGCTAATGATCAGAAGTACTCGGGCTATCGGTACAACACATTCGTAGGAAATCACCAAAACCGCTTCAGGGTCCCTTTAAAGTGAAGTGGGCCTGCTATAGTGTGCCATACGAATGCTCTGAAATGCGATTCTACTTACCTCCCGCAGCAACATGCTCGGCGACGCCAAACTTATTTCTGTACGTGAATCCTGCCACAGCGACAGTCCTGCAAAAGGGGTCAAGGAAGCGTCGGACTAATGAAAAGTGCGCCCAGTACACATATGCAGCAAAAAATGACAGAGCAAATGAATTTAAACACCACAAATAATTAACAAGAAATGGCAGAATATTTCTGGCTGCATATAATTGCACTAGAAGTATTTTCATTCATTCATTTGTTAAGTAATTCGATCAACCAATTAAATTATGAGTTCAAAATCCAAGAGAGAAGGAATAATTACAACAATATGTGAACAACATGTGAAGTCATAAGCTGGACGAAAACAAAAAAATGAACTGTTTAAATTGGTTTTAAGCAGGTAATAGAAGAAAGAAGGAGAACGAATCAAGGCAGCCACTTTTTTTTTACATTCAACTATATCAAGCAAACAACCTTTAAAGGGCCCCTAAACAGCCCAGAGGTCGAAATTTAGTTTTGGTGTTGCTTTTGTGCCGGCGTCCGCAATGAACACGTAGCCGCAAGAATTTTCCGAAACGGTGCCGAAATAGCGGAGTTACACACGTTTGATTATTATAACGCGGCGCTTGCTTCTTTCGACGAGAGTTGCGATGTGGGCTTGTTGGTGGTTCATATTAAAAGCTTTGATGTAGCGCAAAAACGACACACGGACACAAGAAGGACACAAGAAGGCACATATGGGCACCACACAGCACACCACACAATATTGCTGCAATATTGTTGCAATATTGCAACAATATGACAAAGATGGCCTGCTTGGTACTATTGCAACAATATGTTACACACATACCATAACAAACTATGATGTCCAGTGTTTAAAAAAGAAAAATCACATTGTGCTTCATGTTCTAGATTACAAACTAAACAACAAAGACTGCTTCATAAGTCATAATAGAAGTTTGCATGGTGCTACCTAGACTGGTGTGAAAAATATTGGTAGTGAAGAAGTTCCCCGAGTCATCCAGAGAAGACTTTTAAAAAAGGTCTGCTGGTTACACATAGTATTTTTCTGAACAGACCAGCTTGGAGGCATCGTCAGCTATGCTTCCTTGCTTGCTTTTTTCAGCACTCCTAATATCGTTGGCGCCAATGTTTCGACAAGTTGCCAAGGAAGACCATCACTAATCAGGCAAAGACAAATCTAGTACTTGTTGAGACGGCAGCTACAGCAACACTTTCTATTCAGTGGTTGCTTTCATCCCACTTTAAATATCTATATTTTTTCCTCAACTCATACCTTGTCTGGGCATAGTACAACCACTTGTAGCATGAAGACACAAGCTACGAGAAAACTGATAGGTAGGTTTCTCTGACGAAAAGCCCCACACCTAAACAGTTAAGGCTTTCTTTCTGAGAGACCTGTACCAGCTTCCTTCTAGCTTCCTACTGCAATAGTTCGATGCTTCGAGAGGGACCGGCACTCTAAGAAGCCGTTCCCAAATGAATATGAGGATATTCACTGACTACCACACGAATCTGTAGAGACAGAGAGTCGTGTTAATGGATGGATGGATGAAAAAACTTCAATAAGGTCCTGAGGATCCATGTTAATGCAAAAGCATCACTTTGCCCACGACTCAACAAATCCAGCATCCATTGCCCTCTATCTGGCATGAACAAGAACGGTACCCAAGGTCACACGATCTAGTGGCGACATCTTACATGATGTCATGGAAACACCACAATGACATCTCATTAACATTAAGATGCCATGACCATGCCTTCACGTGAAAGAAAGGCTCCATTTGATGTCAAACAAAGCGACTCTAATGTCACATGTTTAGCGCAGTGGCTTGAAGGAAAAATGAAGGAAGCTAGTATTTTAGATTCAAGCATGGACGGCTGCATTGCTGGTGTCCAGGGAATTGACACAAGCTTATGAGGTAAGGGCAATAATTATCGGGGTCTTTTTGTGCCAAAACCACTATGTTATTCTATGTTATTATGAGGCACACCTTACGGGAGGGCTTCAGAAATTTTTAACACCTGGATTTCTTCAATGTCCACCAAAAGTGCATAGCACAAGAACCTCAACCATTTTTGCCTTTCTAAAATGTGGCCACTGCGACTGGGACTGAACCCACGTCTTTCGGATCAGCAGTCATGCACCACAACCACAAGCTGTCATGTGCCATGCAAGGAACTATGATAGCAGAGACCACACCTTCAGGTAGACGAGCACTACTAGCCAAGCACAAGATGGCTCTGACTAGGGCGTGCGCTGACACAAAGACTTGTTCCTTTCTTTGTTGTCCATGCTAGCTCGTGCCCACTGCACACACTCCGGTGGCATTATTCCTCCCTCGAAAACAGCATCGTCCTGATGCACAAGTTCGGACGGGCATAGCCAAATAAAATAAAAAAAGGAAAAAAACTAACAGAAAGTGCGTGGAAAATGAAGAAAGGACTAAGGCCGAGGTTCTGTCGTACTAATGTGTAAAATATGACTTAAGTTGTACGATGTGCACAATCTCAGAGTGGTGCTTTCAACAATGTGGCCACATAATGCCATCCGGGATACCCTAATAGTCCACGTCACCAACGCAGTGCAACACTTTGTAGGGTCCAAAGAAGCGACTGAGCAGCCCCTTGGACAACCCTTCATGACAAACTGGAGTCCACACCCAAACGTGATCGCCAGGGCAGTATTCCACATGTCGATGGCGAAGATTGTAGCACCATGCATCCATGCCCTGATGTTACGTGATGTGTAGGCGTGCTAATTGGCGAGCTTCTTCGGCGAGCCGGGTAAGTTCTCCAGCGTCAGGGGTGAGTGAAGCGTTGAGACCGTGTGGAAGCATGGCATCTAACATGGTCTGAACTTCCCGTCCACAGACAAGACAAAATGGTGCAAAGCACGTTGTTTCCTGAGTGGCAGTTTTGTACGCAAATGTTACGTACGGTAGCACCTGATCCCACGTTTTGTGCTGGACATCTACGTACATTGATAACATGTCGACGATGGATTTGTTCAGTCGTTCCGTCAAGCCGTTAATCTGCGGGTGATGTGCCGTCGTCTTGTGATGACTCGCATAGCTCAGCTTGAATACGTCATCGATCAGCTGGCAGACTCATGAGATAAGGGTCTTTTATCAATTTGTGTGATACAGTAAAACCTCATTATAACAAAGTTGACAGGGGAGCGGTAATTACTTTGTTATAACCATTAGTTCGTTATAACCAATATCAATTTCATCTATAGGAACTTCAAGGGGAATTACGATTGCTTTGTTATATCCGATATTTCGTTATATCTGGTTTCGTTATAACAAGGTTTTACTGTGGTAGATGTCAGCTTCTATTCTAAGCATAACGCACAGCACACGAAAAATGTGCGCTCACATGTCTCTGGAACATGACAGTGATTGCAGTACGGAACGGCACCACTGCAGCCCAGTGTGTATAACACCTCATGAATGTGAAACCAAGACAAATCCGGTAAATCATGCTGGTTATCTTTCGCTCCAGCTTCATTTTTGGGTCCTATTTGCAGAGCGGCATGTGCAGTCATTCTGGTTTGGTGGAGCACGTGTAGAGTTGAGCGCTACTCATCGAAGCAGGGAATTCCCAACTGTCTGTCAGAATGCAAGACGTACTTTAAAGGCATCATTTGAAGATATTTCAGTTTCAGGCATGCCACAGTGCACTAGTGTCAGGGCATACCAGAAGGGCACGCATTGTGTTACAGAGTTTTGGCACTGGCATACCTCAGATTGCCGGTAACGCAGTTAGAGGTCTGAGTTACTGCCGCTCGTCAAGCACGGGTACGAACAACTACCGGGGCAGACACATGGGGTAGTTGTACTCTTCAACCATCAATCTCCCACACAAGAATGAACATGTTTTATGGAAAAGGTCCATTCTGGGTCATTGTGTTGTGTTTCCCACTTGCTTCGGCGTAGCTGAGTACGGCAGCTGGGTGTGAGTGGACATGGGAGCATGTGGGAGTTAACTAGGGCTTGCTAGGAGCAGAGAGCTTAGGTAGCACCTGTAAGGAACCCCACTAGTGGATATCTCACACACCACAGAAATTAGCTAGTGCAATTAGTTAGTACCTTTAAACACATTAGCCAAACTGCATGGCACTGATTTTTTTTGTTACATACTCACACACGTTGCTCTGCATCCTCATGACAGCTTCTTACTGATTCACCTTCTTTCATTTCGCAGCAAAGACATCTTGACGTGTTCTAGGTGAACATGTTGTGAAGCAGTGCAGCAGCGCATGGCATAATTGTGTGCACCAAACGATGGCAAGATACTAAAAGCCTGTAGCGTAGCCTTTGTAAGAGCCCTGAAACAGCCGCACAACCATAACGCTGGTGATGCTGAGAGGCCAGGCACCAACGCCCACAATGAACCATCACCAAAAATAGCCCGCAATAATACATACCAACCAGGCTGTTTAAATGCACAGCTGACTTTGGCTGAGTTGGCATATTGCCAAGCGATGTGCTCTGCGTATTAACTCGTACAGAGGGTGCCTTAGTGCTAAGCTTGGATGTCGTGAAGAACTTAAAAGAGACAAAGGCACGGCAATGTAACATCCCAAATACGGTCAAGCATTTGTGAAGTAGCGTGAGTCTGGTGTGGTGGTGTAGTGGCCACTGGTGGTTGACCGTGGAGCCAAAGGATGTGGGTTTAACCGAGCCAAAGCAGTTGCATTTCTGATGGAAGATGCTAGGGTCCTATGTACTGTGTGATGTCAGTGCATGTTAAAGAACCCCAGGTGATGAAAACTTCCAGAGCCCCCAACCACAACGTTCATCTCCGTTCCACTCTTTCATTCCCATTTCCCTGCTCAGACGGAAACTGAGCCATGCTTCCGACGAGGGTTGCAGAAAATAGCGTCCTTTCCTTACACTAACCACAATTCTTAATGACATAAAATATTAATGATATGAAATGTGTATATTAATTATGCTATTTATACTAAATAGTATGTAATCATATGCCCTGTTTACCAAAACCTGGGGGTGCAAACCCTTTCAAGCCTGTTCCTCTGCACGCACCATGTGTCACTATCACTGATCTTCAATTTATGCGTAATAAATGATTGATTGATTGATTGATTGATTGATTGATTGATTGATTGATTGATTGATGCCACTTTCTGCCAGCAGCAAACTTCACTTTCACAACGTGCAAGAATTTCTTTAAGCAGCTTCAGTGTATATCAGTACATACATCAGCGAAGGTTTATTCGACGCTGCCATGCACTGTGTCAGTCCAGCGCCGAAAATTGGTTTAAGAAGTACCCCAATATCGGGTCACATTTCACTTACATGTAGATAGCTGAAAAGGCCATCATCCTCCAGCTAAGTTTCCAGGCACCCCTGCAGAATTCTAGAAACATTGTGTCTTGGAGCTCCCTCTGTCAAGAAAGAAATTGAAATGTGTGTTCCTCAGCATCATGTACGAGAGAGATCTGAATTCAATCCAATTCCCCTAATTCTTGCACAGTAATGGGACAGCACTGCTGCAGTGTATGCATTGTAAGATTGCGCTTGTAGCATCAAGCAGCACCACACTTCAGCGCATGTTACCCATTTCAATACATTCAAAGTGCAATTCGGTACGTGTAAGTCGCACTTCAAGAGCACAGTTCAGCAAGTTTCACATGCTTAACAGAAAATCACTCTCCTTATCTGGGCACCTTATACCACGGTTCAAATTTAATATCAAATAGGAATACACTTTCGATAATTCAAGCTCTGCTCATCCAACATTTCAGTTAATTCAAACAAATTTCTCATTTTTGGTTGGCCCGCTACGTTTTCTATGCATTTAAAAGCTGCTTAATTCAAACTGCACCACTCAAATAAATCTGCCAATTCACACTTTTTGCTTGTCCCAACCAGAAGTACCAGCTACTTCCGTTTCTCTGAGCTGGACAATCATGATCATATGTCTTTCAACAGCCAATGAAGCCAGGCGCTTGTCAGCACTTGCGAAAGCATTCAAACCATTAGCAAGAAACAGAAAGACAAATAAACACTAACATGGCAACTATGCATGTGATAAGTGGCCATCTCTGTGTTTCCTGGTACAGTCAACCACAAAAGCTTGCGGACGATGTGAGCACGTGACCAACAGCATCTTCGCGACACTTCTGCCACGTCACCTGCGATCGACAGCAGCGCTGCGTTCCAGAAGCATCCCTCCTTAAATATAGGGCCTGTCTGTTTTCGAACTGCGCACAAACATTTTCCAACTTTCTCTCTTTCCCACTGCAGGCTCTTTGGCAGCCGTTGCTACGGGTTTATATCTTGATAGCCCTTCGCGAAACTCGTATCTCTTCATCGGCACTCCGGTCGATGCAGGCCGTGACGGCTGTGAATCCGCTATCGAGTCAGGTATGTGGCGCCCTCACCGATGACGAGTGCAGCGCGTTGAAACAAAAAACTAACAGTGCGGTTCGCGGCACTGAAAAATTGACATGCTAGCGAGTAGCAAGAAGACGCATTTCCGGTGGAGGTGTCAGGCTGCCGATAGGTGGCGTACTGCTAGATGGCACGGAAAGTCAGACTGGCACGCGCTCGCGTGGTCCACAAACTTTTGTGGTTGACTGCACATGGCAACTGAGCCATACCTCTGCTTGCATCTGATAACTCGTACAAAATTCTGAGATCCCCTCAGGTTTGCACTGACAAGAACCTATTGTATCCCATCAGGAATGCGCCAAGAAAGCTGCCTCTAGACCGAGGGTTCATTCCTCGTTGGAGGAAAAGCTCCCATGGCTTCTCACCACCAAAAGGTGACAACAGTACAGTCGCCCATTTTTCTAACCTGAACGCCGAGTGCCGAGTTGATAAGCATCAAGAACGGAGTGCAGTGACGAAACGAACGAGAACACGCGTTCAAGCAGTGGACAGTCCCGAGAACCTGTCTTTCTGCTAGGCTGTTCAAGGACCCAGACAACACCGCCGCTTCTCTTGAGCACCTTTATTGTCATCCTTTTTTTTCTTTTCTGAACACTTCTATCAGCAAAATGCAATAAGGGACGGAAGAGCAACTGGAATAGGGTCCATTTCGCATAACAGCCTGTCGGACAAAGCTGCACTGGACTGTTCACTCCGCGCACTTTCATTCATGTCGTAGCTGTGCTCCCTTGGGCGGCGCTTATCAACTCGGAGGTCGATGCTTGTACGTTCAGGTTAAAAAGAATGGGTGACTGTACATTAGCTTACATTAAAAAAGGAAACTAACAAGAAAGACGAGTTATCTCTTGTTAGTGCATTACGCTGTCACAATACAAAAAGCACAACTCATGCCATGAGATGGCCATTGGTAAGTGAGAAAACGTGCCAAAAAAAAACATGCGCGTAACGACAACACACTGTATTCCCACACTAACATGGCCCGACAGCATAGATTTTGACAGCGGCTACTGCCGCCAGCATAGTTCATCCCAGCTAAGAATGAAGTATACATTGTCGCCCAAGGGAGACAGAGGCTTCGAGAGCACTTCGAGATCCGGGACGCTACAGTTACGTTCATGTGCAGAGATTTTAGCATAACAATAAGGAATCAAGCTTTGAACTTTCGTTTCTTTCCAATTAAAAAGCTAGTGATGGCAAATTTAACGACAGCAGAACCTTTCAAAACAATTTATCACTATAATGTAATTCAGTTAAATTTTAATGAATTAAAAGTAACTTAATTAAACCCATTCATTAGAAATCAAATGTTCTCACTCTGTCACTTAATGCTACATTATATGTAAAAGTAAAGGTTGCTGCTATTTTCAAAAGCAGTATCTCCAGCTGAGTATTGATAACATTACCTCAAATGAAATTTGCCACAATTTGCCTTCTTAAAGGGACACTGAAGCGGTTTTAAATTTTTGAATTTAATAAAGATTCAGAATCCGCGACCTTTTATAACATACGTATGGTGTTTTTTTCCGCGATATTTAATTAAACAACAGCGATATGAGCGCCCAAGCTTGGTCTGAGGGAATGCCCCACGGCGAGCGCGGAGGGTAGGTGAGGAGGATGACAGAGAGTGAAACGCGGAGGAGTGACGTCATCGTGAGGGCGAGCAGGGTAGCTGCATTGGTTTGCGGCTTTCGTTTGCGCACAGCGCTGTGTCAGTAGAGGAGCTTGTGTTGGTTTATGGGCACCGCACTGCTTTGTTGTCATGCACTGATATTTTTTCAATAACAAGTTCCCCGAGTGTGTCACATATATTGCCTTTGCTGCGGCCTATGTACTGATTTCACGAAGTCGACTTGCTATACCGAGCTTCTGTGTGTCCTTCAGCTGCGAAATATACGTTTGCGGAGCAGCAGCATTTCACAAATTTTCTCAAGATTATATGTCCACTTAGTGGGTCATTGCTGTTAGGAAAGAGAGAAAGTTCAGTCCTACAAGAGCAAGTGTGCTATGTTCGAGGCGCTTCCTAGAGAGCGACTACGCGCAAAAGCCGTCTCGAATATAATCGGCACGTTAGTTTAAATATTCAATAAGTTGTTTCTAACATATAAACGAGCCCTTGACCTCTTCCATTTCGATATATATATATATATATATAAAAACACTTCGAAGCGGAGGACGTGCGAAACGAAAACTTTTTATTTTTCCAACGTTTCAGCCGGGGACCGGCCTTCATCGGGGTTTTTTTTCCCTGATGAAGGCCGGTCCCCGGCTGAAACGTTGGAAAAATAAAAAGTTTTCGTTTCGCACGTCCTCCGCTTCGAAGTGTTTTGATTCTGCTGGATCCAAGGACACCTCCTTCTTCATATATATATATATATATATATATATATATATATATATATATATATATATAGTCACAACTGTAATCCCTTCTAGTTAAATAGGGTGATGTCAAAAGCACACCACTTCCGCAAATGCGGTGTCCTGTACCAAACCATACGCGAGGTCGCAATCGCAGCGCAAAAATTCAGGGACCTGTCTTCTTCCTTCTTTCTTTTTTTTTTTTTTTTTTGCATAAGAGGGACTGGCTTCTCTCGTTGGTCATAACATTGAGCAAGTCAAAACTAGTCAGACATAATGACGCACAACATGAAAATTTAAGCATTAATCATGTTGCAAATGTACGCGCTGAGTTTATGCCAGATTGAAAACAGCGTTGGTCGCACCGTCGACCTAGCTATGCCCGCGTCATATTCATGGGCTGTCAGCAAGGCCTTCATGAAGGCGCGCTGTTCCCACGTGCTTGTCGCACGTGAAGGGGTGCTCTTATTGAATTATGTTCGTGCGAAACCAAAGAGAGTCATGAAAAGTTGCTTATGTTGTAGTTCTTGTTGAGAATGCGAGTTCTTGCGAGTGTATGTACTGCGTGATGAGCGCTGTACCTGGACAGAACCTACACGCCGCTCACTCTATCGGATGATTCATTGCCCATTTCTTGAATTGCGGTGTGTGCACATGCTCGAGCACACGGCACTGCATGTGGACCGGTGTGGATACCAGGCGATCGCGATCCATGTATCGCAGTACGGCTAGGCCACTGCGATGGTGGCCTGTCGTCTGCAGCGTTTGATGCAGGCGACCACATGTAACTGTACCACAAACTCATCGTAATTGCTACAGTTAGCCATAATAATAGTGATATGCTTAGATAGAGCACGAAAAAGAACTGATAAAACGCGCACGGCCGGTCGGCGTGCGCGAACTATCAGAGCCGTGGCAGTCAGCCCCTCCGAGACACTCACGATGACGTCATGAAGCTCCTCAACCAATCGCAGGCAGCGAGAAGGTTTTCGTTGCCGCCCATGATGCACGCCGCGCGTTTTTGCCAAAATAGGGTCATTTGCTCAAGTTTATGCCCATTTTCGACCTGATTTTCGCGTTCCTCGCACGAAAAATGATTAAATAGCATTATAACCTCAATTCTTTTAAAAAGTGCTTCAGTGGCCCTTTAAAGGGGGTTGGGACACCGAACTAGTGGCTTGTGCGGTCTTTGCTTCAATCATTTCTTACTGCTATAGGAAGCCCGACACATGCTCGGCCATTCATATTCTCAAAGAATAATGTAATATTACGTTAATTATCTGAAAGATTTTCAGTTTCTGGGCTCAGAGTTGGATAGCGATCTCACTATCAAGGAACCTTGGTCAAGTAGTTCCACAAAGCTGTGATGGACACACTGCTACGCTATCAGCATCCAATACACAAGAAGCCCATCCTCGCACTCCCTTTGTTGTGTTCCTGCTGCCTCCCTGACCTCCTCTCTTCAAGGAAATACAAAAGAATGCCATATAGGCTTCCCCATGCAATGCTGCCGCTATGGGTTACTGCTCATTGTACGCCACTGTATCTGGCATGCCGTCACTAAAACTTTTGTTGCACCTCCAACAGAGTGACGTCAATAACCCTCGCACTAGTTATGGGTCTTAATTGCGAGAAAGACCAGTTAGACCCTCTTTGGAAGGCAGTTAGAATATATATTTGAAATGTTTGCTGTGCCCAGCAAACGCTTAAAGGTTTCGACAAAGGTACCAGTAGATGTGTGTTGAGTGGTACCTTTGCAGAAAGATTAGCCATCTCAAACACATAAGGTGTAAACACATAAGAGAAAACCGCTACTTTTAGGGGCGAAGCTCCTTATGCCGTGGGTCGTTCCATCCTTTGATCTTGTCCCTTGTAGCCACCTCGCGCCGCCGGGAGGTTCGCACTCGCCCTCAGTGCGTGCCTCCCGGAGCGCGAGCTCTCTCACTCTTCCATCTGCTGTCTTGTGAGAGAGAGAGAGAGAGACAGAGAGAGAGCAAAAGGCGTGCATTGACTATGGAAACAGCTCTTTCTTCGATGAACGCTCTACCAGCTCGCAAAGAAGGAGAACGCGCCCTCACCCTCGAGAGACGACGTTGGCGCAGGCAGCGTCTTCTAGCGAGTTTCTTGACTGAAAAATACCGACTGCTAGCGCTGGAGAACCGTTCACCGGCCACCCACACATATATATATACGCACTGGATCTTGACTTGCAATGAAGTGCCGGTGGGAGATCTCACTTGTGCGTAGTTGAACCATAAGGATTCGTAGCGTGCGCGTTAACTAAATTAATCCGGAACTCGGCACGATCTACGATGAACCTCCGGAACTTCGCCCACTCATCATCATTCACTCCGTGGATATACGTGGATATTTTTTCTTCAAGGTAGGCCTAGTGGTATTTTACCGTGCCTCTCCCAAGGTAATATAGGCCTTGCTTCACTTTCTAAACATAATTACCACTAAAGAGATCCTTGATCTGTACATCTTAGAGTGAAGGAATAAATAATTGTTCTTCAATAAGCTTGGAAGTTTGTGATTGATAGAAATGCTCTTTACACATTTAAGCACTAATCAAAAGAATAACATGCTCTTGCTTGTACAGACATTGTATTCCGCTTACTTTGGGATGCCTTCTAACATTTTAATTCATTCAACAGATTACTAGTGTCACATTTTTGGAAGCCAGGTGATAGGGCTTCCAGTCACCAGTTGGCCATGATTCAGCTTGGCGGCGCATGTGGAAGCGAGGCTGCCATATGTGCAAGCGGCACATGTTGAACAGGCACGCAGGCAGGCACAAAACTTTATTTTGGTCCTGAGAAACTGCAGTTGGACTTCCCCTTCTAGGGGGATCCTGTAGCAGTTGCGGGCCGCTCCCACGCAGGGACAGGAAGACAGTGGCCCTCTGCCCTCTCGCAGGCTCTCTGGACAGCCCGAAGTTGAACGAAAGGTCGCCGCTTCTCAGGGCTTCCTCCCAGTCCTCTTCTTTGCTGAACTCTGTGTCACGTAACGCAGGACATTGCCAGAGCATGTGAGCTAGTGAGCAGTAAGCCTCTCCGCAGTTCGGACAATGCGGTTCAACGTTGGGCGAGAAGTTACTGAACCTGCCTCTCGAAGGGAAAGACCCCGTTTGGAGCATCCTGAAGGCCGAAGACTGCGGTCGAGTGAGTTTAGGGTGAGGAAGTGGAAAGACCCTCCGAGAGAGATGATAATGAGTCACAATCTCGTGAAAAGTGAGGAGCGGGTCCCTGTACCTTCCGGCGTCCCCGCCCACGAAATCGCCGGGACCGCCACGGTGAGTGAAACCTCGCGCACGGTCATGGGCAAACTCATTGGCGTTGGGGACATCGGGGTGTACGTTGGCCGCCATGTGGGCCGGGAACCATTTTATGGTGTGAAACCCGGCAGCCCCCTCGCTGCCGAGCATAGCTGCTGCCTCCCGCGAGATCGAGCCTGAGGCGAAAGCTCTGGCAGCGGACCGCGAGTCCATGAATACATTTGGACGTGATGCGTCCTTCATTGCTACAGCAATGCTACATGTTGAGCAAGCAAAGAGGTATGCAGGAGATGACATTGGGCCAAAGCATCCCAGTAGCCTTTTCGAAAGCATGTGACTTCCAACACACTTTCTGCTACGCTGCTTGGAAAGCAAGGGCCTCTTTTCAGCATTCCTTCCTCCATATCCGGCCGAGTTCCTAATTTTAATTAGAACTGGCACTTCAGAAGTTGTCTTTTGGAAGTTCTGTGAAAGGGTAACTGGTAATCAATGACCCATTTTTAGTACAAAAGTGTTCACCAAGACTGGCAGCAACATTCTTGTACTATCGAGAAAGAAGTAAACGGACTGCAGCTCAGGCAGCTGGAAGAAAATTTATCAACCGTGACAAGGCACTACGCAAAAGTGACATCGTAGTTTTGCCATCACTGAGAGCACTCTCGGCCTGTGCCCTGTGAGTGAGATAGAAGCGCCATGTTGTGGCCGTGTAGCTGCTCCGGCCGCCTAAACCGTGGTCCGTTTACTTTTTGGGCTGATAGCACCTGTGTACACAGTGCCCCTACCAAGTGCCAAAGCCCGAACACCACTCTTGCTCCGGCAGAATCAACTTGACTGGGTATGATGGTACATCTATGCCCTTTCACTACTTTTGCAAAAGGACATCTGTTTGAACCAGTTGCTGTGGCCTGGTTACCATTTTTTTTTTTTTCACACAGACTGACCTTAACAGAACACATCAAACATGCCCAACAGGATGTCCCATAGAACTATATTACACTTTGGCCACTAGTGATGAAACCAAACAGACATCTTTTCAGGCTAGTAAACTCAGCTGGTGGATACAAATAAAGATAACAAACACACACACAGAAGGTGCTTCTTGAGTCTTAATTGCCCTTTCATATGCATTAATTTGTGCCCCACAAGCTATGCTTAAAGCGATATTCACTGTACTGCTAAAGCTATTTGGACTCCGCAACACTAGATGTTAGGTGAATTGTTTTTTTAAACTTCCATGATCACAGTACAGGCAGATGCAACAAAGAAAGCACGCAGCACTCAATGCACTTCATGTGCATTCTCCTTTACACCATCTCACGTAATGCAATCATGGACGATTTAAACTTGCAACTTGGAATAACTACTTGTAAACTTCATCATCAATGACTCGCCATTTTAAGTACACATTATGAGAGGAAGTGGCACACAAATTTCCTTTCTGAATTTTGTGCCAAAACTTAGGGCACGTGGCACACAAACTCCAGTCTTTTAATTAATTAATTGATTAATTATTTCATTCATTCATTCATTCTGCAGGCCAATACACTGGCCCATGCAGGCAGGGCAATACAATGACAAACTAACGAAAAGGCAAAGAGGCAACGACAATGCAAGAAAAAAAGAGAATATAAACAGTACACGAAAATGATGCAACATATAGCCATGTTGCATTACATTCTAACCACACTCACATGACAAGACTTCGTCATATTCACTGTATTGGGCCCCTGGCTTCCCTATAACACTATGCATATTATGTTTACTAAACAATTATGTAAGCCTTAGCAGACCCTCTTGAAATCCATGACATCAAAGATATTAGCACGAAAACCTCAGAGAGGCGTCGCCACCTGTGCATACATTTTGCCATTTTCCGGCTAATTGAGTACCTTCCCCTCACCAAAGAGGGGCTTTGGCGATGTAAACAGGTAATGTAGGTAATATGTGTCCCTTTGACAACCAAAATCATTTTTAAAAGAAAGGATCTGGACACCAACCAAAATGATTCAAAAGAACGAATGTATTGACGTTTCGGCTCCCCCACGGGAACCTTGTTCACAATAAAAACATCTGTTCACAATAAAAACACAGCTGTTGCCCTTTATGTGCGGTGCATCACGTGACTAAGACACCTGGTGTACATTGGAGGTTGAATCATTTTGGTTGGTGTCCAGATCTTTTCTTTTAAAACTGTTTCATCCCGGCCAGACGGGCTTCCGTCATACTCTCAACTACAATCAAAACCACTGCGCAACTCTGGAGACCCCTCAAACACTTTGTGTTTAGGCCACGCATACGCATTGGCATTGTTATAACACGTCACTACCCAACACTAGCGCTAGCACAATGCCCATACAACTACAGCTGCACAAAACTATTTGCAAAAATAGGTGAGACATTTTCATCACACTATGACAAATTCGTGCAAAATGGCAGTGAAATTCCGTTGGCGCTGGATCTGTTAAGTGCATAGTGTCTACCTATGCACACGTGTCTTGCTTTGGGAGACACCCATGTAATGCGGCCCAATCACTCTGTGGCCCCTTCACCGACTCATTCGTGCACCTTACATTCTTCTTTTTTTTAATGGCCTTGTTGCGAGCTTCTTCAAGAACGCAGTGCGGGCGTTCATAAGAAGAGAAGTGGCCACTGCGGCCAAACATGTGAATTCCACCACTGCGCACAAATTTTGAAATGCGGGTAAGCTGCCATGTAAGTTTTGCAGCTCAAGGGTACAGGACAATCCATATCCCTTTAAGCGGCAGCATGTACCATGGTGCAGATAAAATTTAAAGGAGCGTGTCGCGCACCACGTCCTGCCTTGGCCGACTGGACACACGATTCGCACATTTGTGCACGTCCCCAGAGTAGACAACTACCATCACTTAACTTCAACTCATTACACATTGCTACAGAAGATTATTTCGTCGACACTACCATGTTCAACAAGTGGTTCAACATACCGTGCTCTGGGAGCCACACCAGAGCTATGTTCTTGCTTGCTCGGAATGAATGCAACCAATAAATAGTTAGCCATGTGTTTTGTGGCTGACGTTATGTTCTTACACAAAAATAGAACTTGACTGCCTTCAAGACAATTTGATATTTAATTACAGTCTAATAACGATTGCTTACTGCATACTCCATAGATCAAGATACTGCCTTCCCACTCCTGCACCAGACCACAGAGGACCTTGTCATAAACTGGTGCAAGTTTGACACATTTATAGACAGTCCATCACGATTTGTGCGTGAAGGGGATATTGTCAGAGCGGATGGCAAAAGGAAGACTCACCGCTGCTTGCCTAGGATTCATGAAGGTGGTTCCTTCGTTCTTGCGTATGTAGTTCGCCCTGGCAGTGCTCGCGTAGTTCCATCCGCCGATAACGGCCCCCGTGAGTCCACTCATGAAGCACGCATTCTTTACCAGTGCTAGCTCCGGTCCAAAACCACGACTGCACAAGAGCAAGTAATCCCTTCCACTTAAACAGGAGTCAGGCGCCTAACAGAAACCATCCCTATTGAAACTCATATCATCTCACTAGCCATGTTTCACATGTCCCCTCATGTAATACAGTAAAACTTCGTTATAACGAAGTTGAAGGGGGAGCCGTAATTACTTTGTTATAACCATTAGTTTGTTATAGCCAATATCCATTTCATTTATGGGGATTTCAAGGGGAATTACGATTGCTTCGTTATATCCAATAGTTCGTTATATCCAGGTTCGTTATAACGAGGTTCTACTGTATATCAATGACAGACCTTTGAGAAAGAAAGTCCTAAGAGCCCCAAGCTACTGCTCGAATGACAAAGGCAAAAGCCAAGACTTGTGGTACTTGAACGCGGGACCTCTGGCACCTTAACATGTGTACCTCATACCTCACGTATCCAAGGTGGGTACGAGCCCTACATAATTTTATGATAATTAATCACGAGGTAAACAACAAGGATGTAACGCTACTATAGTCTGTTTCAGGAGTTCCGTGCAGCAGAGCCAAGGCTACGAGGTCATCGAGCGCAGAATTCTTCCGAAGCGAGACGAAATGCCATTGTTCGGACACGCACACCCCGCTTCGTCTCCCTCCTTCCAGGACTGCAGCTGTCACTGCAGCGCCCGCCATTGGCAGATGACAAGCGCGGAAGGACACGTTTAACATGTGTCCGTCCTCCGGACTGGCCGAAGAGGACTGTAGCTTCTATAGTGCAGCACGGAACTTCTGAAACAGACTATAATCTCATGATCTATAAGTCTGCCATATATTTGTAAACTCCCCTGCCAATTTTGGCATGTACCAAGCGAATGAGACACGAGTTTTCAATTTCTCACACCTTCTCTTTCTGCCATCATTTCTTTAAGGTCACCTTTGCATGAGACACACTGTTTTCATCTTGATAAATAAATACATATCCTTTGTTTTATAAACAGGAAAACTTCTAAAACCGTATATGACCAAATTAGCCATCTATGTTTCCACAGTACGACCTGCAAAATAAGAAATGAATGATAGAGGAGACTGGATCTACATGTATGCTTTAGCATGAAACAAGGGACAATTAACCTCAAAGCAACTGATCACACCTTCTGTTGCATCAGTTGACATTTAGAAACATATGAACATTCGCCCTTTTTATCTAGTTTATATATTATCTGTGTATATTCTTTGAAAAGGGAAATTGGCATTCACCCATTAGTAACACAAGGTCACAACTTCCTCTTTCACAACCTTTCCCTCTTCCTTGTAGGATCCGAGACCTGACCAGCCACATTCATGCCCATGTACTTCGAGTTGATCCTTATGCCCTTGCAATATGTGTGCACAGGATTCTTCATGGAGAGAGGCAAACTACAGCGGCCCCTCCTCCTCCTAAATCCCTTCTACTGAGGCCACTTCAGTGAAAACGCAGTTCAAGAGGACAGAAAGCTGAGCGAGTTAGTAAGGGTCCACATAGTGAAAAGAACAGGCATGCAAAGCACAGACACAAGGGAGAGAAGTGGACAACTGTCCACTTCTCTCCCCTTATGCCCGTGTTTTGCACACCTGTTCTTTTCACTATGGAAAACGCAGTGCAATCTAAAGGTATTGGGCAGATCTGGCACCCCCTTAGGCAATTAGGGGGTGAAGGGGGGGGGGGGGGGGCACCCTGCACCCTCTGTACATATGTCTATCATCCTTCATGACGTTACTTTCCAGCCTCCTGGCCAGGTAGACTGGTAAGGTTACTGCCTAGGAAAGTTATTGTTTCTTGGGTTCGATATGCAGACCAGGGCAAAATTTTCTTTCTTTCCAAAAGGACCATGTGGATTTCCTTGTAGCTTCGTGCTACTAATGGACTGATGCCAATTTTTCCTTTCATGGCCGTTTCTCCATCTCTCAGGTTTATGCAGAGCAAACCTGTCATATTTTGTGTATATTCTTTGAGTACCAGTAATTTTCTTCATTAAGCATATAAGTCACACATTGGTGAATAGATGCACCATGTCTTGTCTTGCATTTGGCACCAAGGTAGCACAGGCTATGACACATCGCAAGGTGGCATTTATACATACTTCATGAACAAAAAAAAAATCAAGGAACACTAACGAAAAAGAAAAAGATAAGACAGTGGATGAGGAGAATAACAATTAGAAGGGAAAGAAGAAAGGAGGAAGAAGAAGGCAACGATGAAGGCAAAGAGGGAGAAAAGGAAACTAAGCAATAGAAGAAGCTGAGGAAGAAGATGATGCCGAATTAGCCAGCGCAACAACAAAATAATCAAAATATGATGAACACGACGATTCATAAATGCAGCAGGAAGACGGCAGTGAAGACAAGGGAGAAGAAGACTACAAAGAAGGACATGATGATGAAGAGGCAGCAGACCATTAATGAAGAAGACAATGACTAAAAGGAAGACTAAGAAGAGAATGAAGAATGTGGAAAAAAATAGAAAGAGCAGGACAATGACAGAGGGAAAGAGGGGGAGATGAAGAAGGGATGAGCACACAGCAAACTCCAACTGCGAGTGTGCTGCGTCATCTGCACCAAGCTCGGGAGTTTTAGGGGTTTTTTTTTTTTTCCTCACCACATGAACCTGAAAACACCCGTGGATTTTTTTGCAGATGCGACTGTTGATTACTGCTGATGATTTTTGCATCTACTGCTCAAAGAAAATATTGTTCAATGCAAGTTTTTAGTATGCCTTCAGATTTTCATCTCGATGACGCATATACATTTTTGGTACAGTGCTTGGCTTGTCATAAAAGAATGCAAAGTACTCATTCATTTTAACATTTAGTAATGTTGCTTAGCACAAGAGAATATGCACACTCGTAAAAAACTTACTGCAAGATTAAGGACGCGCACTAAGGAAGGGAAGGCTGCAATGAATCATGGAAAGCACTGCACGCTGACATTATTTCAGGGGCAACCACCATTCCATCGGTGCCGACCGGGATCCAATTTCGTGATCGCGATTGGCTCATCACGTCATGGCTGCGGAAGGGAGCAAATCATGCTCAAGGAATTCGATCATATATATAATCGGGCCTGATCGCGATCGAAAGTGATTCGTGCTGCAGTAGTGTGTACAAAACAAGCGACACACAACAATACCGTTAATACCGCTATGCACACCGTTGACATAGCGTTGTTTCTCCCGCACGCGCGAATATCTTTTTTTCGGCGTGAGTGTTCACCGTGGTGAGAAACTTTCAATGGCGCGCCACCGTACCTCAGATCGAACATCGTCTTTACACGGTCCATGCCGGTCTCGTTCGCCAGAATTCGGCTCTGCCGAAAATCATCCGGTCGAAACATCTCACTCCGGAGGCCCTCGGGAGAGTTGCTAATTTTCGAGTTGTCTTGGAGTTGCATCGTAGCCGCGTCGACTGCTCAACCACGATCGAAACTCGGGATCGGTGGCCGCCTCTTCGGCCAACGACCGCACAACCGTGATGAGACTCACAGAATCCAAGTGGCCTCGGCTAACTTAACAACGGTTGCACGTCAGGATATCCTGTAGTAGCTGTGTGTAAAGCTCGTGAATTTTAGCATGACTGACACCGGCTACCTCGTGTTAGCACACGACCGTTTGAATAAGGTGACCTCTCTCCGAAACCTTATTTGCACGTCTCACTCAAGACGATCGGATTGCGCCTGGCTTGGATCATTTCTCCACTGCTCGATTAATATTCGATTCATTCTCAAGGATTACATTTTCAACCGCTATATGCGGCTCACATGACAAAGAGCCGTGTCGCCGTGTCCCCTACCCATCAGCGATGTTGTAGCATTTCCTGGGATCTTGCAAAAGTAGAATACGAAACCGAAACTCAAGTTGTGCCATTATTAGTACTCGCAAGACGGCGCATAGAAATTGCAGCTTTTTTTGTGGGAACCTGATTACAATGTTACAACCACTCAAACTTATTCGCAGGAACATGTACAGAAATAATTTTTGACGTATGTAACAACAGCATGTCACTGGATGAACTCTTCTATCGTTGTGGGATGTCAAACAGCGCAGGAACGACGGCATGTTGTGGTGTGTGCATGGTCGGCCATGTGGCGAGGTTCGATGGAGGATGTTATGTAAACAACTCTCCCTTCTGCGAAGGTAATGTAAGCTAAATTCGGTTTTCTCTGTCAAGATCGCGAAGAACTGAGGGGCGCTACTTCATCATCCATCGGCCGCCGCGATGGTACAGCATGCTCGAGTGCTGACACGAAAAGAGGCTGCTTGAAATGAATGCGGGCTGCGGCGGTCGCATTTCGGTGCGAAATATAGGGCCGCATTCTGAGATGTTCTTGTTCACCTGACAATGTATGGCTCACGCCCACTGTGGGGGATTGGCCGGCGACACGTCTTGGCCAATCCCCCACAGTGGCCAATTACGTCACCGCTTTGGTGACGTAATTGTCGCCTTTGGTGTCTCCTGCGGTGTGATTGGCTGGTTAAACAAAACCGGAGACACGCCGCCACTAGAGTGTACTAGAACCTTTCTAGTACACTCTACCGCCACTTACGGTTTGTTCAAACAGCGCCTGTAGAGTCGCTGGTTCAACCAACCAATCACCACCGCTGGAGACACGAAAGGCGACACTTATATCACCAGTTTGCCGGCACATCTCAATACGGCCTTTGATAGAGGCCCATGTACTGTGTTATGTCAGCGCGCGTTAAGGAACGTTGGAACGATCACCTCTGGCGGTATCGCCAGTGTGTCGCTTTTTGTAGGCGCTGATCGGCTGGTTGAGAAACGGCTTATGATTGCTGAAGCTGAGTGTAGCCAGTCATGCTGTTTACATTTGCATATGTTTTTCTTCCAGCTTCAAAAGAATGGCAATCTACGCTGCTCCCAGTTATCGTGGGGAGGACAGTCTTGAGCAAGCTGTGCTCATCTGTACTGCAAAGATCTGCTTCAGCATGCGAACCCACCTTCAGATGCAGTCAAGTCAATAACCTGTTCCACTGTCCACATGCCCTTCCACACGCAAGCGACCGTACCGTACCCCATGCCTCACTTATCACTGTTGGCAAACATTCATCTGCCTCAAAGGCAGTTTTGCAATGATGTCGCAAGGTGAACTGCTCAGAATCTTGCAATGTAGCATTTACAGATCGATTGCAGTCCGTCTCTTTCTCTTATACATGAAAGACAGTGAAAAGGTGTACTGCGAACTATAATTCAGAAACATAGAAAGTTGACCTGGTGGGCTTAAGTATTAATTTTAGACAGTGCAAAGGATGGAAGACCAGGGTGGGAAAGTCAGTAGCAGCAGCACTGTTGTCTGTCATTCTTCTACCAGTCTGCCGTCTTTTGTCCAGCTTTAGCTTGCCAGTGCATTGCACCAGGATGCCTAACCTTATACGTTGGCTTAGGATCACTGCTGCGACATGACCTCACACATTAGGGAGTAGGACAAGACAACATGAACTGCTAATGTGTCTGTTTTGGTGTGTACTATGTGGTAACAGACAATTTATAAAGCGTACGTACGTACCATCTTAGCACCTCAACATATGGAACGGGAAGGCATGAATGAAGCCCTGTCAGACTTCTGGGCCATATTCTCTGATGTGTCGCAGAACGCAATATTATCACATTGGTACTTGAACTGGTACAGCTCATTATGGAAAAAGAAACAGTCAAGCAGACTTTTGTAGGTCTGCTGAGCCGTTTCTTTTTCCGTAATGCGCTATACCAGTTCAAGTACGACAAACCAACTCGCCTAATCTTCAACACTTGTGATTGCATTGGTGACATAATTATCACTTTTGGTCTTTCCTGCAATGGTGATTGCCCGATTGAACAAACCAGAAAAGTGAGGGAGGGTTTCTGGTTTATTCAACCAGCCATTCACCCCACAAGAGACACCAATGACATCACTGATACGATACTATCACCTTTTACAACACGTCTTGGAATACAACCCCTGGAGAATTTACGCAGTTGACATCGACTTATACCATTTGCCTTCAGTAACGATGCGATACTGCTGTTGGTGGTGAAAAAAGTGACGAGCAGAATTTTTCTAGGCTACCTCGTCTGAATGTTCATATTGTAAGTGTTATCCCGTCTACTTTCAGTGTATATTTCATGATGTGCTAAGTGCACACGTTTGCTCTATTTGCTGCTGTTTGTGACCTTGGGGTAATTGCTACTTTGTGCATGATTGGATTTGCTGTGGTTCACATACTGAGATCGAACAGAGTTAGCACGTGGCAACAAACGAATGAAGCTCTGTAGTATAGATCCCGTGACCCACCTCTGCTCCAGCATCGGTGTGCGCGGTGTTCGTAATTTGCAAATTCGGACGGCATATTGATGAGGATGGTGTGCTTGAAGGTGAATAACCTGTCAAACTTGTTATTCCTCCTTTTGAAAAGTAATGAAAATTTATTATGTGAGTCACCTACATTTATAATGTAGTGAGCACAAAAGCATTTGCTTAAAGGGGTCGTGAAACGTTTTTTTGACAATTTTGTACAATTTACGTACTTGGAATCGTGGCCCTCCAATCTATAATACACACTCTTTCGTTGCATTGTCTGGGTAGGTTTAGAGTGGTAAAAAACACGGTCCCAATTTCTCAGCACGCGTTCTCCTCAACTATGCAGCTGACGTGACCTTAGTAGCCACTATGGCCTTCGGGACTGGCACGCCCTCGGAGGCTGTGGGAAAACAAACCTTGCTCCATCCTTGCTTCCGAACATTGGAATTCGTCAGAATTCACCAATGCTCGTGTCCATAGTTTACACCCAGACCTTCAGTTCCGCCTTCCGTCAGGAATACCTCGAGCTGAAGAGACACTTCTGTGTCGCCTGTGGCTTGGCGTTGCCTTCACAAATGCCTACTCATTTCGTATTGGTATGGCAAACGACCCTATGTGCGAGAACTGCGACTGCGACGAAACGATCTCTCATCTTCTGTGTGAGTGTCCCCGTTTCAGTGGCCCCAGGAGAGAACTTAGCGCTGCTCTATATAGGCTTGACAGCCGCCCTTTGTCCGAGCAACGAGTCTTGGGACACTGGCCAGGTCCATCGTCAGCACGGAAAGCGCTCAACACGTTGTTGCAATTTTTAAGGACGAGTGGCCTACGGAATAGATTTGAAGCAGTGTTGCGTTTTTTTTTTTTCCTTTCTTGTGTTTTTTCTCTCCACTTTTTTTTCTTGTCGTGTCTCCTTTCTGCTATCTTTCATTCCCCTTTCCCCCCTTCCCCTGCACAGGGTAGCCAGCCGGTCTCAGCACTGGCTAACCTCCCTGTCTTTCCTCCCTCCTCCTCCTCCTCCTTGGCACCAAGTGGTATCGAAGTGTTTTCTTATTTTCTAGCTTTCATATAAATCTATTATTTTAGAGCAGACGAAAGTTAACAATATGTTTACACTTTTATAATATCTTGAGCTGATGTCACTGAATAGTACCTATGCCGGCCTGTAGTGTTGCATGGTTGTTTTGGGAAGACAAGAACGTTAGGATTTAAAATGGACATTATTAAATGTACACTGGATATTGCGCCAAAACATTTCGGGATCAGCATGTTGGATGCTTAGTGAAGCAGGGGAAATCATAACCGGCCAGCTCCATATTCTTTTCACAACCCCTTTAATGCAAATCGAGTACGTCAAGCATACGTGATGCATATCGGAGTCATCACATGGCGGGGGGTGCTTGTCACCTTTAGACATGTTGCGAAATTAAAAGAGCTGCTTTTTCTATTTGTCAGTACTTTCATGTGAACACAAGTCTTAACTGTGTTAGGGATGGCATCAGGTGTCTCTTCGAGAGATACGAAGTTCTTGTGGAGAGCCGCGTCATTTTAATGCAGTGCCATTTTTCCCACGTGCTGTGCTGTTGGTCTCATGAATGTTGTCGCCTTAGTGCTACGGTTGTCTGGGCCTAGCAAAGATTTCCACTGAGTTGACCTGGAGTCACCTGGTGAGACAAGGACACTGGAATTGAACTGCATGTGCCTTTGCAGTGTAAAGAAAAACAAGTTATTGTGGTTCGATTTATCATAGCATGTACTGCAAGTTGCTATAATTTAGAGTTGTTCGCTTTCGTGTTTTTATTCAGGAGGTCCTGTGTCGAGTGCTATTTTTCCACATGATAATTGGGGAGAAGTAGGGTTTTTTTTTTTTTTTTTTTGTGGAATTAAAGAATGCAGGATTTTGGTTACATTCTCAAATTTAAATATACAGATGAGAGCAGTGTAACATCCATATCGCTACACACAGCTTGTGGAATGAACCATACATCATTGGTATTCATTTCAGCCAACAGTATGCGACTTTGTTGTCGTGCAGACGGCTGGGGAGAACGTGTGCACAGAAAATTTCGTGTGGCATAATAAGCTGGGTTGGTACTTGGTTTGGGAGTTCAGGGAGCACTCGGTTTAACCCGATTCTGGTAAAATTGGGTTTTACCCGAAAGCAAACAGTTACATTGCAGCTTCTGCTGCAGCTTCTGTTTATCAAATCTATGCTGTGGCAAGTTCAATGTTGTCACTGGATCAGACCTCAATCTTTTCACCAAGAATCCTAAAAAAGAAAGAAAGACGGCAAATACAGCAATATTAGCTGTTGCAACATACTGTCTTGTGCATGTCCATTCATCACTTGCACACTCCACCAGTAGGTGCTTGGGAAGTGACAATGACAAGGTGACATGAGAAGTTCAGATAGCCAGTGGTCAAGATAGAGTGGATATCAGGAGAGGAAGCGCAGCTGCAGACGATATAGAGTGAGATACGGCGATGAGGGACTGGAACAAATTTATAACTGAATAGGAGTGCCGAGAAGGTAATTCGGAGCGGGTCTCATCTCTGGCCTAGGCATCTGCTGCGAGTCCTCTGGCTTGGGCGGCTTCGTTGGTTTGCCTGGACGGCCCAGAGCTGGTCTTCTAATGCAAAGCTGAGCAGAGTCACCTCCCAGGGAGCGACGGCTCACGCGTCTGTTCACAAACGACGATTTACCTCCATAGGCAACACTGCTCTCGGCACCTTGTGTAAATGCGGAAGATCGATAATTTCTTGCCAAGATGAGTGACTTGTATGTTCAATCTTTCGTACTATTAAAAAATTTCCAATAGCTCATCTTCAAATTGAACGTCAATACAGAAAACGTTATATTCGCTGAATATCCAAAACATTTGAGGGACACAGTGGCTGCTTGGGTGTTCTGAACTCAAACAAAACCTTACCTTTGAAAATCAGACACTTTCAGCTTGTACAAGGGCATTGAATTATGCCCCATGCACTTCCGCACATCATGTGAGCGATGTATCCACGCTAGCAGAGCAATGGTGCTGCTACCTGTAGGTTGATCTTGCTGTGAATACTCTGGAAAACATGGAATTTTCAAAGAATGACCAGAGTTCGCCATTAACGTTACAAGGAATAAAATGAGCTGACCTGTCTATTTTAGTACATCCCCTACAACCGTTTGTGTGCTGCTCACTTTCACTGACAACTGTCTTTTTAAACTTGTGCCTGCCATCTTTTTCTTTGTTTCACAGTCAAAACACCAACAATGACATTGAAAACTCACTCCATGTTCCCGCAGAAAGGAAAAGCACTCTTGTATAATACCTTGTGTGTGAGATTGCGTGCACTCAATGGCTCAATTTTTCTGCCTGTGTCATCTATGAAATGTAGTGCTTCGTTAATGCTGGAGCCCAAAGAAGGTGCTCCCTATAGGTCCATCAAACAGTAAGAAAGGTGTCTATGCTCGGTTTCCGGGAATCCCCATCCAACAGGGGCCACTGTTGTCAAGCTGTAAGAACAGCTTGCTCTTATAGTCATCTGAAAATGTCTAGCTTGCTCACTTGCCATTCTTTATAGTAGTCACATGTTCAGCTTAGGTGCATAGCCTAACTGCAGATGTCGTATGTCATGCTCTCATCACATCAAATGCTTAAACTTGTATTTGTGCCCCATGTGTTTCACTGTGTTTCTTCCTTTTTCCGTCCTTGTACACACTTTGTACCACGTGCCACAGCTTGTCTTCTCAGTGCCTTAATGAAGTATGCATAACTATTTAATCAAATGTAGTAACTAATTGCAGCACTAACAAGAAGTGTAGCTGCTATGTAACAAGGAAAGTACTAGTTTGCTATGTGCGAATCCCTATGCCAAATGCAAGAGTATGTGTTTGGTGTACTACAAATGTTTGGGCTGGCTCTAACAGTGCTCTCTGTGCTGTTGCAGATGCGTGCATTCCATCGGTGGAGCACTCAAGAATTTACATGCTTCGGATATTACCACTACTCCATCGCTGCAGCTTCTTTAAAATTGTTCATTTGTTTGCATTCCGTATTGCTGTTTGTGTGATTAGGAATTTGAGATTGTGACAGTGGTACTGACCATTTTTACTGGTTGCCATCTTTGATTGATTGGTGATGCTGAAAGAAGTGAAACTGGATATTTTCTTTGTGCCCTGTTAGTATATAAAAACTTTTAAGAATGGATTTCATTCCACCATGAAAGTTTCAATGACCAGTGTAAGGGAATTGGGCATGTGTTCACCAGACATTGGTTTGTGCTGCGTAGTTGTTAATCCATACTTGCACGTTTTGCAAGTGTAGTTGCAAGAAGTGATTTTGGTAGACAAGTTACTGTAATGCTTGGCACCCCTTGCTTGCTTTCTCATGGCAGTATTTTGGCAATGATTTTGCCATCAGTTTGCAGCGGAAAGATTGTCGTGTTTCATTATGCCGTTTGTCCTGTCATCCTTTTGTGTTTCAGTTCTTGTGTTGTGCTTTCATATCGACACGTTATCAAAACTAGCGCCAATCAACTAACTTGATTTATTTTCCTGCAGTGTCGCTATACCTACGGACAGCTTTCCGTAGCAACAAAAGGAAGGCTACGGAGGTGGAGCTGCCACTCTTGTGTGAACGTGCAAGTAGTCCAGAGTAGCTCGGACTGTTGCGCTTCGATAGGTCGTCAATTTCAAGAACCACATTTTCTGTGGTTATGTCAGAAAGCTTTGTGAAAGTTCAGGTCACGACTTCAGAAATGCTACACATAATCTGCCTTCTTATTGAAAACATGGGACTTCATATGCTTGTTAAACGCCAAAAGTCTTTTATTGCATCACAAATGAGTTTGGCGCCCACATGCAGTATTTCATGTACACAGGCGCTCTGGCTCTGTAGCTTTGGCTGCATAGCCAGAAGAAGTCCGCGAGTGTAATGAGGAACAGTCGTTTCTTACGTGAACTGTGACTATGGTTGTATTCTATTCCACCATTGAACTGGTACCCTTCTCACTATGGTCGAATTTCTTTTGAAATGCTTCATAAATACAATAGATCCATTTCGGCGTTCCTCATTCCTGTATTTGTTGATAATTTGATGCATTTTATCTGTTTACAATGTTGATAGTCTGGTGCTTGAAACACATGTATGCTTTGTGCAGTTGGTGTGTGTCTTGTGCTGAAGGACACATTCAAATGACACACACTGTTTGAGTATGTCACTACAGCTTTCAAATTGTTGCACAGCCATTGCACTTGTTCAGGATAACTTGTGTTTACTACAGCGCTAACTTGAAATATCTACTTATGCGAGTGGTTCCTTCAAGTTTCTGAAACATCGTATGGTGAGAAAATTGCTCTCGGTATTAACTGGCACCGTCATTCTCTCATTGTAACGGTATAAAAACATTAACATAAAATACATAATCTTTGCTAATACATCTATAGAAAATGGTTCTTATTTTTTTTTGTAATGCATAAAAATGTGCCTGTATATTTCACTACCATAAACTCTCATGCTACGTGAATGCTTCTTTTTCATGATGTTTTTTAATGTGTATCATCTGCCACTAGTACATATTCTGTTTCACATGCTTCATAGGTTGGAATATTAAGCAATAATTTTTTTTGTATTACATTTTGTAGATACCATTATATGAAAACACACATACGTAAACAAGTTGAAGTGGCACGTCATAGCTGTGGCTGCCTTTGCTCCACAAGCCCAACATGACTAAACAATAATTCGTTTAATGGGATGTTACTTCATGCATTGGTGTACATACTAAGAAACATGCCTGGGTAGGTATAGTATCAGAATTGCATATACGTCAGGCCTCTCTCTGTTGGCAGCCATACAAAGCCCTTGAAAAAATAAAACTGCTGTCTCCTGCTCTTGTGCCGGCATTCCCCCTTTCTTTTGTCATTTGATCAGAATTCTTTAATGTTGCATTCTGACTCGCTGCCAAAACATTACGAGAAGAAATGTAAATGCTGTTCCACTTTGATCAAGGCTTCGCTGTTAGGGATGAGATACTTACCGACACCTCACGCGACCTCACTGTTGGCTGATAGACTGCTCCAACAAGTTGGAGCGGCTTGTTGGTCACTCCAGAAAGTTTGACTTCCAGCAAGTCGAAGTGGCCCTTTTTGCCTACGTACCATCGCTGCTTCCTAACGTACGGCTGAGATCATTGCATTGGGTGGAAATTATTAGTGGCTGATTTTTTAAAGCAAGACCTTCCTTCATACTGCATCTCACTTTGCAGATGGAATCCAGAAGATCCGCATCCTCTCAGTTCCATATGTTCTACGTCCGAGCGCATAGCAATGGGGCATCACTAACACAGCGCAATAAAGTGCACAGAGGAGGCTCGAAATATGGTGTCTACCTATGCTACTGCACTGTTTGGCACTGCAGAAAGCAAAAAAAAATAAGTACACAGCAGCATATAATGGCATAAAGCCAGTAGGAGGACGAAGTGTTAAGGGAAGGCATAGGGAAGGAAGACAGCAGCAATGTAGAGAATTCGTTACTTTTTGAAGTGATTTATTGATATAGCAGGTTCTTGCAGATGTATAGCAGTCATGAACGTCTGTTCACTGTGGCCAGCCCAGTTGCATGTGGTTCGTGCAGCACCAGCTTACGTTCCTTCAATTGCAAGCACAGCAACAATCCTTGATGGTCTAATGATACAGTAGAACCCCGCTGTTACGTTCCCGGCTGCTGCGTTTTCCCGGCTGTTACATCGTTTTTGGCCGGTCCCGGCATAGCTCCCATAGGATTCAATGCATTAGGAACCCCGCTGTTACGTCGCAATGTGGGAACGTTCCCGCATGTTATGGTCGTGAATAGGCATTCCAAGCGGCCATTGCCGACGGAAATATTGACTTTTCACGTAGCTTGACTTGGCTTGACTGTAGGATTAGCTGCACAATGGGTGAAGCCAATTATGTTTCTAGCTTCCGCAATCTAAATTATGACACCACGATGCAAACTGTTGGTGACGGAATCGCGTACTATGATTACGTTTCCATCGATGACGCCAGTGTCACCTCCGAGGTTTTCTCTGCCGACGAAATCGTAGCCGAGTGTGCCGATGCCTGCACTGAAAGTGCTAGCACTGAAATAAAATTGTGTGCCAATCACCACTTCTCTCATTTTTCCATTTTTCCCATTTCTTGGCTCTTGCGTTTCCCGGCTCTTACGTTTATATTTTACGGTCCCGTGAAAAACGTATCAGCGGGGTTCTGCTGCATTTCCCCGTTGTGTGTGATATCTGGTTTGCATTGGCTTCCCTTCGCTCACTCCCTTCCCTGTGTCTTTGCAGGCTCCTCGGCATCCCCGGAGCAGTACCACACGCAGGTGTCGGATGAAGGCCGACTGTACTGCTGCCGCCACTGTGCCTATGTGACCAAGGACAAGGGACGCATGAAGAGACATCTGCGCACGCACACGGGCGAGCGCCCCTACCGCTGCCACCTGTGTCCAGCTGCGTTCACTCAGAGGTGTCACCTCAAGATGCACATGTGCACCCACACGGGACAGCGTCCCTTTCCGTGCACCCAGTGCAGGGTGTCCTTTATACAGAAACAGGACCTCATTCGCCACATGCGCATCCATACGGGGGAGCGGCCCTATTCGTGCACTTATTGCGGCGCACGCTTTACACGGAAAAGCGGCCTCACGGAGCATGTAGCTCGTCTTCATGAAAAGAAGCTCTGAAGGTCAGGAGCATGCAAGCTTTTTTTTGTGGGTGCTGACTACTGGAGGGAGTTTGATCGAGTGTTAGGGTGAAAGTCCTACTACTCCACGTCTCGAAAGGTGATTGCTCTGGCTGTGTGGTTTTCAGCCCCCAAAGATTGCAAGTCAGTGATGTCGCGTCGCGCGATCCACCGCGCTACCACATGACAATGTGAGGGTATGACGGATGGCATGGCCTCCGCGATTGGCTGCAGCAGCCGATCGCAAAGGCCACGCGACTGGTCACCGTGTGATCAGTTAAAGGGGTTGGGAAACGTTTTCCGAACATTCTTTGCCAAGTGCATATTTGGAATTCTGACCCTCCAAACAACAATATGCATTGTTCCATTGCATCGTGTGGGTTGATTTAGAGTGATGAACCAGTGAAGACATAGAAATATCAGCTCCTGCGTCTTTAATGTTTTTGGCTGGCAGTCTTCTTGCATCGCTGCAATTTTTGTCTGAATTGACACGGGAAGTGACGCGCTTCTGTGGATACCAAACTTTTGTTGGTCAGTGGACTTCTCACTGCAACATTCAAGTTTTGCCTGAGCGGCGCATCTTTGGCTGGTCAGCCTACCACAGTGAAACGCCGACGACTCCTCTGCCGGTGGAGGGATGCGTCATGCAACAGCTACTATGGCGGTGGCTTCTATGCATGTGGAAATTGAAGATGTCGATTAGGAAGAGGGCCGGAAGACGGTTTTTGGCCAAAGGCTGGCCAGGTCACCGCTCCCACCCCGGCATTTCATCAAGGTGGCCACGCTGGCGTGGGGCAGGTGAGCGCGTTCCGCCCATTTTTTAACATTATGAATAGGGTAGTAAAATCCTCATGCATGCCTCCCAAGCCTCAGCAACATATTAAAATTGTGCTGCGCCCTAGAGGCAGCTTGAATTTTGAAGAAAATTGGTCCTACTGGGTGGGCAAGGCAATTACCATGGCGGCAGGCCGAAGTCGGGAGGAAATGCTGGATGATTTAATTTGTCCAAGCGTTATTCAGAGCATTTTGGTGGCCATTAGAGAAAATGCAGAAAGATACATATGCATCAAATGTATTACCATGACTGATAAGGCGTATGAAGTCAATGCCTATGAAGCTGCTCCTAGCGATACGTGCAAGGGGGTTATTAGAAATGTGGACGTTGCCGATAGGCCACTGAGAGGAACATTTTGAACAACTCAACCCGCTAGCACTTGGAGTCGAGAGAATCAAGAATTTTGGATTAGTTTTCATTGTCTTCGACAGACTTCATGTGTCGAACTTTGTGAGATACGGACCTAGCTCTGTGTGCTGTTTTCTATACCGAAAACAAGTTGATGTATGCTAGGCTCGTGGCAAGATGGGTCATCGAGCGTACGTCTGCCTGTAGCCTGGAACTACTGGAATGTAAACCCAAGTGAACCACGTGTGTGTGAGCCGAAATGCAAGTCGTGTGGTGGCTTGCATAAAACAGCTGGCAGGGCGTGCAAAAGGGGTACTTAATTCTATATGTGGTATATGCGAGACGTCAGGAGCACATGAACGAAGAGCGAGCGAATGCACAGGTGGCTCAAAAGGAGCCACCGGAGGCGAGCGGTCGCCCCACGTCCAGGGAGTGCTCTTGCTCATGCAGCCGCTCCCACTTCCGGCAACTTGGATCCTCCCAACAGCGACGCTCGTGCTCCAAGAGGCCACAGATGCACTTCTCGTCTGGTGGAGGCGCTCACTCCTGGGCTGACAAGGTCGAAAGCAAGGAGAAGGGCCCAGCCCTACTGTCAAGGAGTGAGATTTGCAGTCCACAGAGATAGAATTATATCGTTAGAAAAGGAGAACAGCTGCCTCAGGGCTGCAGTCGATAGGTTTACACTTGAGCTACTTGAGTTCTGTGGAGACATCACTCGAAGCAAGCCCACTTCGTCTGAGCATCCTTTGGTTAACGAGGTTCCACAAGATATGGCAGTTGTTCCGCCAGAAGGATGAGCCAGACACTCGCGGGCCTGTCCTTCTGGTGGCCTTCGATCACTCAAACCAGTTGCAAACCAAGGCAAAGTCTGAGATTAAGGAGGTGCTTTCTGCCATTAACGAGAGCATTAGACAAATCAACGACCAGCTTACTCGTACTGAGTGTAGCAAGGAGGAATCGGGAAACAGGCTGCAGAAAATTGAGACATATCATATTGAGATGGTAGTTCCCGTCACGGAGAAAATGTGTCCTCAAATGCCAGCAACGCCGGGAAGGTCTCTCAGTAACTCCAAATTGAATCAGGTATCTGCAGATAGTCAGGACAGCACCAGTAAGTAGGGTTCAGAGTTTGGCAGTGGAACTACAAGGGAATCAGTCCTAAAAAGGTGGCCCCTCTGCAGTTGATTAAATCAAGGACTGAGAAACCACATGCATTTATGCTGCAAGAAACATTAACAATGATACAATGTAGCATCTTTTCGAGGAGATACAGGCAGGGGCACCACCATTCTGGTAAACGGGAAGATTCCTTATTGTCTGACATGAGTTCTGTACACTACACAGTAATGTTAAATTTGTTGCAATTGAGATTGTTCCACTAGCTATGTCAGCAAATAACAGCAGTATATTTCGCCTCAAATTTTACACAAGTCCTAGAGATTCCAGACAGAACTTCTAGGCCGTTCTAATGAAGGTCACTGCACTTTCCAGGGAGGCTCCTCTGCTTGTCAGAGAAGCCTCCCTAGCACCTTCAGTGCATCTCATCAGGCATGCGGTTTGCCCCTTCTCCACCGGCAAAGGTGAAAGGCTGTTGGCGCATGCTTCGGACCTTAGTCTAGCTCCTATTACAGATCCAGAACATCCAACTAGATGCGGTACAGTCCTTGTGCAGAGACTCGACTCCCAACTTAGCTTTTGCCAGGAGGATTGCAGAGTCCACTTGGGAATACCAACATAGATCAGGGCAGTAACCATTACATAATAACAAAGTTGAGATAGCTACTGTACAGCTAAGTGAATATAAGCTGATTGATTGGGACAAATTCTGATTGATTGATTGATTGATTGATTGAGACAAACTCCCCAAAAGGCCACTCCCAGCGACAGCTGATCCGCCACGCGAAAGCTGGGTAGAGCAACTCAGTTTCTGACATCAGTGCTTCGGAGAGGGTTATCGCCATGGACATCGAAGTGGAAAAGATGGACTCCAGGCTAGCTAACCTGCCTCGATGCCAAGCAAAGTATTAGCAAAGTGGAAGGATCAGTGGTCCAATAGGAGACTTAGGAAAAGAACAGCAATGTTGAACAAAGAAATCCAGGAATACTGTAGAGTTCTTTGCCAACAGCAGTGGGCAAGGTGTGTAACTCCCTCGATGGCAGACTCCGCAGAGGTGGTGGTTGGGGGCTTCTAAGACATCTCTTGGGTAAGACCAGCTCCAAGTCGAAACCCGCTCAACGATCCCTACTATGCAAAATTATTAACCAGGCGAGAAAAGAAATGACCCATCTGAAAGAAACCGGATTTCTCGTAAATTTCTATATTAGCTAATTAATGAGCACTATAAGATAGACACAAGCAAAATATTTTCTTTCTCATCTAGGTATCCAACAAGGCAGCGCCATAATCTTTCTATCACGCCATTTCAAACACGCATTAATTGTTTCAGGTATCCATTTTTCCCGAGGGCAGTTGGGGAAGGGAACAACTTAACTAATGATGCTGTTTTACAGCCATCACTTCAAATGTTTGCCTCGTACCTAACTGTGTAGTAGAATTCGTGTCTAATTGTACTGAATTGACACCCATATTTTCCTATACCAGCGTGTGTGAGTCACATTCTGGTGTCTTTATTATCCTGTATATTTTGAATTGCATTTTGTCGTCATGGTTGCTCTTGTGTTGGTTTCTATTGTATATGAGTTCTCCCTTTTTTGTAATTCTTTTAACTGTATCCCGCTTACATATTTTTTGTTTTGCTTCATGTTTTCCCTGCAATACTCATGATTGTAATTCCCACCCTGCTATAATCCCTCAAGTGGGATTGCAGTATCTACAAAAAAATAAAAGAATGGTCAGTAGCTTCCCACTCAAGAGGACACTGTTGTTAACCCCCCTTTCGGTTGTATACTCGGGGATCTCCCAATTGCACCCTTGATGGCAATTTCTCGGAGAGTGAAATTCGCCTTGCTGTTCAGGACCTCAACAGTAAATCTGCCGCTGGCCCCGATGGGATCGCCAATAGAGTTCTGCGCAGCCTCAAAGATAATTGTGTCAGTCTCCTAAGCAGGCAAGCCAATAGTATCCAGAAAGAGGGGCGCGCTCCGAAAGAATGGAAACATGCACGTACAGTGCTCATTCCCAAGCTGGGCAAACCTCTTGCGCTTGCAAACCTCAGACTAATTTCTCTGACACCCTGCCCCTGTAAGGTAGTGGAATGTGTCATGCTTAACAGGCTCTCGTACTACAAAGAGGAGAATGAGCTTTTTCCACACAACATGATCGGGTTCAGGCCAGGACTTCCGATGCTCCCACATTTAAAAAAAAAGGACTTTCGACCCAAGATTCTATGCTAAGAATTAAGAACAGGCTCCTAGACAGGGTCACTCGCAATACAAGGGTCATGCTCGGCCTTGATGTAGAGAAGGCTTCCGACTATGTACGCCACATGACAATTCTCCAGGCAGTTCCAGATCATAATCTTGGTGAATGCTTCTGCTATATTCAATCTTTTCTTAGTGAGAGAACCGCTTCCTTGAACATTAGCAACTTAAAATTGAAACTTTTTGCATACCTTCCAAGTCTCCTGGATTACCCGGGAGACTTCTGGATTTTGACCCTTTCTCCTGATTGTACAGGTAACAGGAAAATCTCCCCGAAATTCAGTTGTGCATCGATGTCTGTCGAGATAGTGCATGCGAGCGGCTCTCTATGGTCCTTCGCCCAGCAAAAGACAGGCTGGGCATTTCCTCTTTGCTTGAGAAGCAAGCAACGAGAGGCCTCACATGTGGAGCCATGTTATCACATCTGCCCTTCGCGCAATGGAGACGGCCAGGTCGTTTCATCTCTGCTTCAGCTGCGTTCAGTCCCAGCGCTAGCGCACTTTTACTCGTGCGTAAAACATACAAAGCTTAAACAATGTTATCTGTTTGGACTTTGTACAGAACATTGGCGACTGTGAAAACGTGCTGACAGTGTGCATATAATTGCTATTGCAATGCCCTCCACCACCCGCCCATTGAGTAAATCTTCCGGATTCCATTTCTCCAAACTTGGCAGGTATGTTTTTTGACTTGGGTGACAGGAGCACTCCATAGAGCTCGGTATTGTCCCCATTCTTGTTTAATCTGGTCATGGCCAAGCTGGCCAAGACATTGTTAGACATCAAGGGAGTTGAACACACCATTTATGCCAACGATATAACTATGAAGCAGTGGGGGCAGCAGCAGAGAGCTGGAGACTAGAATGTAGTAGATGGCTATTAGGGCGACAGGACTCTGCCTCTCTCCAGCAGGCCTCAAATGCTTGTGGGGAAAATTGGCAATGCTCTTTATAGCCCTTTCTGACCAGGACGAAACCCAAAGGGCTGGGAGCAAGATGGTAGGCACCATACTGTCCTCTTTGATATGAATGGTTACTGCATGCCTGAAGCAGAATTGATCAAGGGTCCTAGGACTAGCTATTGGAGCTGACGGATCTAATGGCTTGATGATACAAAAGATAGATGGAAAAGTGGAGAATGCGTTACGATTGTTTTGACGCATTGTCAATAGAAATAGAGGTATGAGTGAGGAATGTGCCATTTGGCTCGTTCAGGCTTTCATCCTTTGCCATACTACTTACGTTGCGGCTACGCTCAATTGGCATAAGATACCATCATCCATCATGTCTTCAAGCTAGCCCTCAGGATACCGTGTAACGCTTCCACCAAACTTTTCTGAAAACTAGGAGTACACATTGCTCTAGCTGAAATCGCTGAGTCTCAGCATACAGTGCTGGTCGTCCAGTTATCATGTACCCATCCTGCCAGGGACTTCTTGGTCTCTCTGGGCATCCTTACTGAATGCAAAAAAGGATAACATCAGACATCGTAGTAAAGAAATCAGGGGCGCTTTTGTGGTCCGTCCTTTTCCCAGGAACGTCCACCCTGTCCTTAACCAAGGGAGAAGGCTCGCCTATGCAATGGCTCTTCTTGCCGAGGCAGCTAAGAATTCCCCAGAAACTGCCTTCGTAGATGGCACCCAGATGGCCAGTCATGAAGCACTCTCAGTAGCTCTAATAGACACCCACGAATGAGACTGCAATGGACTGTTTGTTTACACCAAGAATCCAGAGTAGCTGAGCAAATGGCCACTGAACTCGCTGTGCTCGATCCACAGCACTCTGTAATCTACAGCGATTCTGGAGCGACCACTCGCGCCTTCGCTGGGGGAGTGGTAGATGCAAAAGTCTCTAAGTTATTCAAAGATCGGTCCATTCGTCTCCACTCCATATTCTAGTTCCCAATACATAATGGGTGATTTCGAGGGAGGGCAGCGGAACCTCAACGAATCCTCTTATAGGGCCACGCAAGGACATGCCAGTCGCGCTACCCTGCAGACCCCCTTTGCTCCTCCAAGGCCTTTAAAGGGTAACTCCAGCGGTTTTTTCCCCATGTTCTGATATCGATGTTTTCGGATAGTACTGACAGTCCTGTAGCAGCCAGGGTGGTTCAGTGTGCACAGAAACGCACCAATAATTTTAAATAATTGACCGAAAGGCGTGTTCAAACCGAAACCAAAACGGGTAGACGCTTCTTGCAGCATATGCGATGACATCACAGCCTCCCCGCCATCAGAAATATGGAGAAAAGTGACAGTGGCGAAGCCCTCTGATGATGTATTGAGTTATGCCAGCTTTTCTGAGCTTGACAGCGACAATTTGAACGCTCAAGCACCACCGTTTTGCTTTTGATGTCCCGCAGGCTCGGGTAGGCAGTGTTGAAGGTGATGACGTCAAAAACACCGGGTGGCCCACAGGGGAATCCGCTGAAAAATTTTAAAATTCGTTTACAGGAAAACTAAATGACTTGCAACCGCCTGGTTCGGCATATATTATTACAGTGCCGAGGCAGAATACATATTGAGAATTTCATTGAGATCAGTGGACACTGAAAAATCGCCGGAGTTGCCCTTTAAAGATCAACTACAGATGTATAAAAAGCTTACCAAGCACTTTTATTTAGGGCGTAGAGAATTCTCACTTCTACACAAAGGGCTTGACAGGGCATAGTCTCTCACTCTCCGCTTGCTACAGACGAGCTTGTGCCCCAATCCTTGGCATATGAGCGAAATCGACCCCAACTACAACGGCTCGTTCAGTTGCGTAAAGCACGGTGGACATGTGAATCTGGGACACATGCTGTGGGGATGCATGACACAGGCCTCCTGTGTGGAGGACAAGAACAAGTGGGACACCACTATCAGGAGCAGCGGCTTAAAAGACCAACTCTGGGCTGTCCAGAAGGCTCACAAAGCAACAGAGATCTTAGGGCTCCATCTCCCGACGTGGGACGTGCCCTCGCAACCTTGACGAACACTCACGTGTCCTTCAAGACCCTTTTCAGAAATAAAGTTTTTCCACCGTCACCGGGTGATGAGAGCTCATTACTCACAAGCTGTTGAAGACTCGTCTGAACATACGCGATAGAAAGAGATGGAAAGATCTCTGCAAAACTTAAACTGATGGTTCTTATTTATAACCGCATAAAACAAGATTTTTTCTTCATTCACCAATATGTACCTCACTCGGGACATTGAATATAACTTGCGAAGGACGTCGTTTGTTTCAACTAGATCTAGGACAAATTATGGCACGCAATCACTTGACCGTCAAATAGTAGACATATGTAACAGTTTTCCTTCTGTTGTTGAGTATTCACAGATAAGCAGATCTGTATATTATTTTAAAAAGAGAGTAAGATTGCTCTTTGATCCAGGATGAAGCGCTTCTTTTCTCGATGTTTACCTACGTGCATTTGTATTTTAGCACTTCCAATGTCTACTCCTGTGCTCTAATTGTATTTCACTGCGTTTGAAGTGTATAGTTACGTATATTGTCTGCTCCATATAGGTTTTGATTTTGAATTCTTTACAGTGATGTTATTGAATTGTGCTGCACTGGATGTTTTCGCTTACCTCACTGCTGTCCTTGTTTTGTACTACACGAACCGGGATGTAGGCCTAGTCAGGAAACAGTTACGTCTGTTTCCTTTTGCCTGATCTCCGTGGCATGTAACCGTTTTACACATGCCAGAATAAAGAGTATTATTATTATTATTATTATTATTATTAAAACCATCTCGCCTCTCGGCCACAATTCAACTACGATAAAGAGTGGTCACCTCGGCTTGCTGCCTCGGGCGCCTCGGCTTGCGGCAAACAACATTAGTGATATCATGATGGTGAGAGTAGATTTATGACACATTTGCTTCCACGACACTGCAATTTTAAGCAAAAAGGCTTAAAGGGCAACTGCGGCAATTTTTCACTGTCCGTGGATCTCACTGAAATTTTCAATATATATTCTCCTCGGTACTGTAATAATATATGCCAAGCCAGGTGGTTGCAAGTTACTTAGTTTCCCTGTAAATGAATTTTAAAAATTTTTAACGGATTCTCACACGGTCCACCCGGTGTTTTTGACGTCATCACCTTCGCGCTGCCTACCCGAGCCAGCAGGCCTTCAAAAGCAAGACGTCCATACTTCAACGCTCAAGTCATCGCTCTCAAGATCAGAAAAGCTGGCATAACTCAATATATCGTTGTATGACCTCGCCACTGGCATTTCTGTGGTGCCATTTCCATATTTCTGGTGTCGGGAAGGTTGTGACGTCACTGCACGTGCTCCATGAAGCATCTACCCGTTTTAGTATCAGTTTGAAGACTTTAAGTTGCTTATTTTAAATTATTAGTGTGTTTCTGAGTAAACTGAACCACCCTGACGGTTACAGGACTGTCAGTACCATTGGAAAATATCGGTATCAGGACATGGTGAAAAAACCGCCGGAGTTGCCCTTTAACCTTGCACCACATCTTTCGTATAACATTTCATTATAGCTGGGGCTTGAACAGGGCATCTTCATTGCAGCCAGAAAAAAGTAAAAGAACTTGTCTGTATTTGATTTCTTGGCTTCAATATCTGATGTGGCCATTGTTATCAAGCTGTAGCATAGGTTTTCAAATGGTCGGACTGCACGAAATTAAATAATTACGCGCAGTGATATGCCTGTAGGAACGGCCAGGTATTTGATCCTGCTGCTTAGCACAACCGCAGATGCAGTGCTTCATTCCCACCTCATCAAAAGCGTATCTATCGCCTGATTACAGCTTGTCTCTTCAGTAACCTGAATGGTTATGTGTAGTCTTATCATTAAATGTACTATATTAATTGCAACACTAACTAGAAATGCAGTTGAATACAAGCAGTTTATATGCAAGCTAGATGTCAGAGGTATGTGTTTAGTATACAACAGATTCTCAACAGTTCCAGCTCTGATCATTCAAACTTTCGGTTAATTCAAACAAATTTGAAATTTTTGGTTGGCCTGCTATGTTTCCAGTGTACTTAAAAGCTGCGTACTTCAAGCTAGACTGTCCAGTTAATCCTGTTAATTCATACTTTTTGCTGGTCTTTACCAGAAATATCACTTGCTCTGGTTTCTTCTAGGTGAACATTCATGCTTATGTAATCTTTCAACAGCCAGAAATGCGGCCAATTGCCTGCCAGCACTTCTGAAAACGTTCAAAACAAGACCACTAGCAAAAAGAAAGAAAGAAAAAATTAGCTGCATATCTCCGTGCTTCGCTGTAAATGTCGTCGAAAGATGATGGTCTTCTACCGGCCGTACTACATGAGTCCCGGTTCATCTGCGGTTTGGCACGAGCTTCGGGCGTCTATTCAGCCGCCAGGTATGCTCACTTAGCCTCTCGGTCAGTGGCAATTCGCACATCGCGCACCTCGTCTCTTTCCTGTTGCCTCCGGGCGCGCCTCGACTCACGATCTTTCGCTAGCCGCTGGGCTCGTTGCTCTGACGTTTCCTGGGCACGCTTGAGACGACGGGCATTGGCACGCCAGCACACGTCTGCTGCGATCTGCTCGTTGGTCTTTTCCCTGCTTTGTCTGGGCATGTCTTGTAGAGTATGTTCCATATCATCAAACGGCCATTTATGTTTTGCCTTGCCTCAGACAGCGCCCCGTCTATGTTGAATCGGCTGCATGTGGCTGGCATTGATGAAATGGAGGCAGCGCTACGTGATATATGGACGCCATCTGGCCATGATATCGGGAACGCAAGAAGCTTGCGTAGTACGCAGAGCTACTGGTAGGTGGCAGCACCAGTGTCGTTTTACCGAAGCGTAGGAAACGTCCGCTTTTCGTTCATAGTGTCGCATTGTCACCGCAGCGTAATAAACACTCCGTCTTTAGAATTACATTCTATGCTATTTTCTCAAATAAAGAATACACCCCACTACTCATGTATTGATGTTGCCTCAGATATGCGTAATATCGCTTTTTGATCAACATTGTTCACAAGTATGAACGCAGAAACCAGTTCAAGATGGGTGGTCGTTGAGGAAGGGGTTAAACTTTCGCCAGAAAAGCAGGACAGACACACACACAGACAGACAGACCAAAATTTCTGCGTTGAAGTATCTTGAGAAAGACTATCGTCCTTAAAAATGAACAGAGGTGATAATGGCCATCTCTGTTTTATCCGTTATGTTGCACTGAAACGTACTTCTGCTTGTATCTGATAATTCAAACAAAATTCTGGGGTTCCTTCAAGTTTGAATTAATGAGAGTCTACTGTAGTGTGAATGTTTGATCTGGCTTTGAAAGGTAATCTCTGTGCTTTTTTTTTTTTTTTTCAGATGAATCTGTTCCTACTATGGAGCACCCAACATGATGCATGCTTTACCTGTCGCAGTAACTTAATGGCTAGGACATCGTCTTGCTAAGCTCAAGGTTGCAGGATTGAACCCCAGCCGCAGCTGCCACATTTTGATCAGCATGAAATGCAAAAAACACCCATGTACTTAGATTCAGGTGCGTGTGAAAGAACCTCAGGTCATCCGAATTACTCCCTGGCCTTCCAGTGCAGTGCATGCCTCATAATCGTATTGTGATATTGACACGTTAAACCCCATCAATTATCAGGTTGCATGCTTTGGATATTGCCATAATTCCATTGTCGCAGCTTCCTTAAAATCATTTGTTTGTTTATCCTGTTATGTTGCAATTTAAATCATTAGAAACTTAATTGTGGCCGTGGTATGACCATTTTTAATGGCTGCTGTATCTTATTGCTCGCCTTGAAAAAAGTGAAAATAAATGCTTCCTTTTTTTGCCCTTTTATTCCTTAGAAATCTTGAAGATGAATTTCATTGCAGTGGCAAAGCTTTGGTAATCAGCATAAAAAGGAATGGTACATGTCTTTGCAAGACATGTCGGAAACTGCTACCAAAAGTGGCTGGGGTCAATGCTCAATTTGAATCGCTCACACCGTAAAGAGGACTTGACGTCACGATCTTGGCTGCCGACACTGCAGTGTCATGGGCTCCACGGCCATAATATTGACGCATGTGCTGTGAAATAGAAGACGATGACGATAAGAAACTACGGGATTCTATGTAGCGGGACTGCTAGAAGAATTAGAAGAAGACGACGATGTCCATTATTCTTGGGTTTGTTGAACAAGCTCTTGTGCTGTCCTGTTAAAGGTCTTGTTTAAGTCAATACGCTACACCTCCTTGTTTAGTTAGGTCACATCTGCGGCCGCTCCACTGTTGCGAGGGTACCGCGACAATATGTAGAAACAACTGTGGATTACTCCACGTTTACTTATTGCCAAAACTTATCTTGTTCACTTTTTAATCTACGACCTGGATCATTAAGCCAACTACTCAGAATAGATGAGCTGACATAATTTCAGATAAGTATTAAGGACACAGGGCGTTCCTGCACTGCAGAGTGTTTCGCACTTACAACTGCTATGTTCTTGCCAAGAATGGCGAAGTGGTTGTTACACACATTAATCTTTCAATCTTGCTTAACCTAATATTAAGTGTCCCTTTAACAACAATGTTTTAAGATGGAAGCCATAAGTGCTCGCCTCTACGAGACTTGCGCAAGAAAGTTTGCAAAGCGTGTCCAGAATGCCCACTTTACCAGTGGCGACATCATCACATGACTTCACTGTAACATTGTGATGACGTCACAAGATAAAAGTTATGTGGTGACATCGCTGACATCTTACTTCAGAGAAGGCTCCGTTTACCGTCTGCTTTCTCAGAGGGGTTTCTGCAAACAAATTAATTCACTTTGTCTCAAAGGAACCTCACAGCTTGGAAATGAATCCAAGGGCCCCAAAGGGGTGCCATGCAAGCATGCTACCATTCGTTAAATGCTGCCGTTAGATGTGGCTGACGAAACATGTGCCTTGTGTGCACATGGTTGCATGCAATGGGCCAGATTTGGCCGTTGCACCTTGCGCAGGTGCCTCACCCAGACGCACGAACCAAGCATTGTCACCAGTCTGTAGAGTGGACACCAGTGTCTGGAACGCCCATGCCCCCTCGTTCCAAACGTGGATGGATGGATGGATGGATGGATGGATGGATGGATATTAGGAGCGTCCCCTTTATAACGGGCCGTTAGCCGGGCCACCAAGCTCTAGCTTTATTTCTTTTTCCTCTACAAACATTTCTTTTCCCGAATCACCCATATTTTCACAACTAATTTTTCTCCTCGCCTACCTATTTTATCTATTATCATTCTGCTGTTATGTAACAATCTTACCCGAACTACCTTGCGCTTTTTTTTGCTCCATACCTCTGCGCCACCAATACTCAAAGCGCCTTTTACTTATCTCTATCGCTGACATGTTCAGCTTTCCCGTGTTACCCCTGAAACCCATGGCCTCCTTTAGGGTAGTGTCCACAGCTACACGTGGGTGGACATCTGTACAGTCAATCAAAATATGATCTGTCGTCTCCCTAGACTCTCCACAGCACGTACATGTGTCCCCGTCTTTATTGAATTTCGCTCTGTAACTTCAGGTTCTCAGGCAACCGGACCTTGCTTCATATAGTAAACCGCTTCCCTCCGAATTATCGTAAAATTTTTCTCTCTTGATTTCATCTTTCCCTTTTCTGTAGTTGTTCAGTGTGTGGAACACTGTGAAAATGTGCCGCTGTCGATGAGGCTTGCATTGCATGCGCAACTTTTGGCTCACATATGCCTTGTAGAGGTCTGAAGTTTTATGTGATACCAGTATGCAGCCTGGCTTTAGCCTTCTCGTGTTACAAGATCGTAACATCTGCTGACTTTTCAAATGGGTTCATGGTGGGAAGCTTGTTTTACTTCATTATGCATTTAGCCCTGCCGTCTTCTGTGTTTTCTTTTTTGTTTAGTGCTGTTATATCAACAGTAACATAAACCGTATAACTTTATTTATTTTCTTGTTACAGGGTCACTAACGAGGAACAGCCATTTTTTTAAATGCACGTAAATGTGGCTACAATCTCTCCTCCCACCAGGACACGGCATCATTTTCACTTATTCGATCTCTTTTTACACCTTTCACCTTACCAGTTAGGTTCATTTTGCTATCGTTCATTCTTATATGTACATACATATCAGTGGGCACTTTCGATGTGTTTATGATGGGAATAGTTTGATGGCAGAAATGTGTGTAGTGCGTTGTTGTTAACTCAATGAGTTCATTGTGGTGCATTCAATTAACATTGACTATTTATGCATATCCTATCACACCTATCAAAACATGGTACTATACTCATTGTACTTATTGAGGACAGGAAGTTATATACAGTGGTAATTAGAAATACCTAGGTACTTGTATGTGATTATGTGAGTGTCTGAAACATGATCTAGTGGAAAACTTCCGATGATCGGTATCCTGTGGTATTGTTACGCTCGCATTAAAGCAACGTAAAAACAGGAATGGAATGTGTGTAATCATGTCTAATGCATATATAGTAAAGCAATTTTTTTGTCCTCTGATCATATTTTTGAGTGTGTTTCATACTAACTTCTGCTACTCGCATATTATTTTGCATGCATCGTGTGTTCGAATGCCAGATGATGTATCGAGTGATGTCTTTTTATTTCGTTTCCTTGTATAGATTTACGCCAATTTCTGTTAAAGTGGAAGTAACAATGATCAGCTTACAATTTATTGGCTGCGGGGGGGGGTAGCCTGTGAACTTGGCTTCTCAAGTATAGTATAGGAATTGCGTGCAAGTGGGACCCCAACGTATTGTGGTGTGATTTGCACGCAATCCTGATACCGTGCTTTGTGACACAGTTCCGATGTATACAGTCGGGTCTCATTTAGTAAGCGTAGTACTCCTGAACGTATTGATGGGAAGCTGCGTGGCTCACGTGCTCAGTCACTCAAATGTTACCTTTCCTGTAGCATGTGATTTGCGTAGCACAGACTTATGCACATCACTTTGCAAGAGCAGCAAGCATCCTTGATGGTCCAGTGCTGCACTCAAGTCCCACGGTGTGCACTAACCTCCAGTGCTTCCGGTGCCTTTGCAGGTTCCTCGTCCGTTGAGCAGTACCGCGCAGTGGAGTCGATCCGAGGCCGACTGTACTCCTGCCAGCATTGCGCCTACTTGACCAAGGACAAGGCGCACATGAAAAGACACCTGAACACGCACACGGGCGAACGCCCCTACCGCTGCCACCTCTGTCCGGCCGCGTTCACTCAGGGGTGCCACCTCAGGGTCCACGTGCGCGCTCACACGGGAGAGCGTCCTTATCGCTGTGCCCAGTGCGACGCGTCCTTTTCACAGAAAACGTACCTTGGTCGCCACATGCGCACCCACAGGGGAGGGCGGCCCTTTCGTTGAGTCCATTGCGGCGCCTGCTTTTCATGGAAAACCGGCCTCAGTGAGCACATATCTCGTCTTCATGAGAAGAAGCCCTGAAGGTCAGGAGCATGCAAGAATTCGTAAAAAGAGGGGGCTAACTTATTGAAGTTCGGCAGCGAAGGTGCTTAAAGGGACTGTCTTACCAGTCCATGATCACTCTGCCACTTCTTGTCTCAATAGAAAGTGTACCTTTCGAAGTGTCTCAGCGTGCAGTGGTTTCTCCATGAGGTCAGTAGAAATTATTAAAACAGAATTTTTTTTATCTGCGAAGTCATTCGTTTTCAACATGTAATTTAACAAAACTTGATACTGGGCTAGATGGTGCAAGTTCATTGTCACGGTAATATAGGCGCAAGAACAACATTCACATTGACACGAGGAGCGCTTGTCCTGTCTCCTCGTGTCAATGTGAATGTTGTTCTTGCGCCTATATTACCGTGACAATTCAACATGTAAAGCCGCCGACAACAGTGGTTACTGGACGCACTGCGTCGTCTCTCCGAGCAACCCTTTTGGACGCCGGCGGTCTTGCCGACAGGAACCGGATGACATTCCAGAGGCGATGGGGCGTGCCTTAGATCCTCAGACATCGTGAAAACAAGGCAGCGCTGCACCCGTGACAAGCACAAGACTACACACCAGTACGGGCAGACTAATCCAAAGGCAGCGCTACCCCGAAAACAGTGAAAAGAAGAATGAAATGCTTTTGCACGCTATAAAAACATGTCTTATAGGGTGAAGTACACTTGTAAGCATAGATAATTGTTTTTTCAGCAGAATATGTATGCCTGCATGGGTTTGTTCTTGCACACTTGGAATTTCACAAACTCGCTGTTGGGTGTCACTAGCGTAGTTTTTTGTACCGCTTTCAGAGCAAAGTTAAAAACGTTAATTCCGTTCCTAGTGGGGTAAAAGCGTGCTCGCTCCCATAAATGTGACGCATGATCTACCCATTATTACGACAATCTAAAAAAGTTTTCTGAGCGATAGACAGTCCCTTAAACCAACTGTAAAAACTCGTGCCGTGCCACTTTTAACAGTGCTAGCCGTAATTTGTCAGGCATCATGCAATACTATGTCGCATGGGGTTACGTGGTTTTGGTGGAAAGCTGTCACATGACATTGCGTCGCATGATGTTGGCAGAAATATTTCGCTTGACATTTCATTACGTGATTTTGGCAGCAACGTGTCACGTGACATTGCGTTACGTGATTTGAGGTGATCACATGGCATGTTCCCGTTAGAATGTCACGTGGCTATCAAGTGACCTGTTTCAGTAACTATCAGCCAGCTTTGTTGTGATCTGGCCTCAGCGCAACCTGGTGGAAGCCGCATACTTTTTTGGGGTGTTATCACTGATATATAGCAGTATAGTAATGGTTATAAGGACCCTGTTTTGGTGCGATTAACAATTTTTTTTTTTTTGCTGTAAATTATATGTAGATGACCACATAGCATTCGTCGGCCATATTCATAAATTATGTACGAGTTACCTCATCCATAGCAATCCTTTAATTAACGTGTTTGACTTAAAGTTTCTTGGCAGTCTATTTTTCTAAGATATTCAAGTGGAATAATCTGGAGTAAGCACATTGAAGTCACAATGGCAAGAGTAAGATGCTATTTTTTTGTATCAGGGATCTTTTATGAACTATGAAACAAATACTTTACTTACTCTATGTAAGAGCTGTTCTATATTATACTTGCATAATTTAGGAACCCGCGTTAGCAGTACCTTTACGATAGACTGAACAAAATTGCAAAATTAAGCAGCTAGATTTGTCAGTGATAATCCATTTTAAAGGGCAACTCCGGCAATTTTTCAGTGTCCACTCGTCTCAGGGAATATATATTCTCCTTGGTAATGTAATACTATATGCCAAGCCACGGTGGTTGCAGGTCATTTAGTTTTCCTGAAAATGAATTTTAAAAATCTTGAGCGAATTCCCATGCAGGCCGCCCTGTGTTTTCATCATTACCTTCAACATTGCCTACTCAAGCAGACGGGCTGTCAGAAACAAAACAGCTGTACTGCAGCGCTCAAATTGTCGCTGTCAAGTTCAGAACAGCTGGCATAACACATCGTTGAAAGACCTCGCCACTTTCGTTTTTGAGGCACTAGATGCGTATTTCTAATCGCAGGGAGGCTGCAACGTCATCGCACACTGCACGAAGCGTCCACACGTTTCAGATTCGGCTAAGACACGCTGTTCATTTGGTCATTTAAAACTACTGACGAGCGTCAGAGCAAATTGAATCACCCTCCCTGGCTGCTACAGGGCTATCATTACCTTTGGAAAACAGCGATATCAGAATATGGTGAGAAAAACTGCTGGAGTTTCCCTTTAAGTATTTCCGAAATAGGAAAGAAAAAGTACATTAGGATTAGGAGCCACTAAGGGCCCTGCGACGTTTCTTGAACGTAGTCTTAAAATCATGGCTACCAGTCGTGGAGGCTCCAGTGAACGCACGAGCCAAATATTAGTGCATTGTGCGCATCAGGGAATTCGCAATTTGGTTTTGCATGCAGCTGGAAGTCGCTCTCTTTCCCTTCAACAAATGATGTTGCAAGTAGCACCAACTGTGTCACTTAAGTTCTTTTGCTGTTCCGAAAGGAAGACAGTTGTTTTCTTAGTTCTTAAACTCAAAACAAAGAAATTAAGCATTACAAAGGACATCTTCGCGATTATGGAATCAGTAATGCTGTACAGTAGTAGGATACAAATTAAAAAACAGCAGTTGGCAACAAGGGCTGATGGACTACGCGTGTCATTGTTACTCCACTGGCCATTCACAGAGGAAAACGAAGTCATCGTCGTGTGACGTTTTCAAAATGGCCCCATATTTATGCCTTCAGTTCTTGAGTCCTCCCGCCAATAGAAGCCAGGAGGCGCTCAAGAAGCATGTACAAAAATTTGTGGAGTCTCATCGTTTCCATCAGCAAAAGGCTGCAGTACAGTTAATTTAGCTTCCAAGCCTGATGTATGCATGAAATTTTACTGAACTGAGTTGAAAAACTCATGTGACGACGCTTGTAGCATACCAGGTTTTTGCATTGCAGGCCATTGATTTGAGCTCAGCAAAGCATTGTCTTTCCATGTTCCACTCTAATTATTCTTTGAGAATAGCCACATTATTCTTTGAGAATAGCCACGATGGTCTAGTGGCTATGGTACTCATCTGCTGATCCAACGGTTGCAAGATCGAATCCCGGCCGCGGCGGCTGCATTTCGATGGAGGCGAAACGTTGAGGCCGGTGTACTGTGCGATGTCAGTGCACGTTAAAGAACCCCAGCCGGTCAAAATTTCCGGAGCCCTCCACTGCGGCGTCTCTCATAATCAGTGGTGGTTTTGGGAAGTAAAACCCCGAAAATCAATCAATAAACGAATGAAGACATAGAAATTTATGCACCTATTCATTATTGTTGCCACCCTCGCTTTATTTTGGTTACATGGAGCTTTGCAGGGGTACAGTGGCTGCCGGTTATGAAGCCGCAAGGGGGGGGGGCTTCACTGCACACTTGAGTTGTATCCGACCATAGTTCTGCTTCAAGACGGAATCAGTGTTCCTTGTGACGTTGCATTTTGGAAGAAGAGCAGGCAGTTTCTAGCTGCATGTGGAAGCAAACTGCGAATTCTCTGGTGCAAGCAGAGCACTAATATTTGACTCGCATGTTTGCCAGCGCTTCAACAATTGACTCGCATTGTTCTCGGACTAGGCCGAGAAGAAAGAGTTGCATTGTCCCTTTGACAATGAAAAGGCAGAAACCTCGGCTCCGTAAATATCTTTGTGGTCATTACATATGGTAATAATGTGTCATTAATTCCGACAAATGCCTTGCGGAAGTGATATATGCCCCACTTCAGTGAGATTATTAATGAATAATGTCATTAATGAATAATGATTAGTACATAATGTGATTAACGAATAATGCACATTATTATTAGTTTGTTCTTCATGATAAAGATGCAAGGATGTAGTTGGCTCCCGGAAAATATTATCAGTGATATTACAAAGAACTCTTTTGTGATCCTTATGATAACATCATCAACAGCATTGAAATGGATGGAATCGTTCTCCTCAAGTGCCTCTTGTAAGGATGGAGTTGGCTCCCGGAAAATATTATCAACGAAGCTACAAAGAACTCTTTCTTTTATGATCCTTATGATAACATAAACAGCGTCGAAATGGATTGGATGGCCTTGTTCTCCTCAAGTGCCTCTTGTAAATTGTTTGACTGCATGTTTGTGGTAACGTGTCTTTATTCTGTATAATTTTGCATAGTTTGTGTGTTTTGTGAGCTTTTTATGATGTATCTTGTGAGGCAGTCTGTTGCCATTTCTTTGTTATGTTGTGATCAATTCCCCCCCCCCCCCCCCTTGCACAGTCTGTTGTGGCAATGTACGTGAAGTGTAAATAAATAAATGAATAAACAACCATTGAAACTTCTTTCCAGATCAACAAGCATTTTTCAAAGCAACCAATGTTTACAGCAAACGCTTCAGACTTGTTTGTTTTAAAAATATGGTGCATAAAAAGTAATAAAAAGAATCAAAATAGGCCTTCTAAAGCATGAGGTGCACTTCGTGTGTACCCTGCTCCATTTTTGATTGCACAAAGATATCCTAGATTGGCAGGCAACTCATGCGAATTTCAGACACCTTAAAAATGATATCTCTTGCTTTGTAGTGGCTGAACGGCAGTGAGGTAACAAAAGAAAAAGGGGGGGGGGGGGGGTTGAGCTTTGAGCTTTTGCATGGCAAGCATTTTTCCAACACCATACATGAAATTGTGCACACCAAGACAGGGACAAAGAGAACAAGGCCCTTCCTTTGTCCCTGTTTCATGCTATTTCACATAAGGTTATGTGCCAAAAGGTAGAGGCGTGCGAATATTTGAAATTTCGAATAATTTTCGAATAGCGTTTGCTACTTGATTCGATTCTCACTTGACATTCACTATTCGGACGAACAGTTCGAATAGTAAGTTGGTAAAGAAGTTGGTAATTACGGGGGAAAATGTGCTGTGTCTCATGACAAATGGCCCATTCCCGCAAGTAGTGCGCTTCGCCGCGTAACAATGGTGTACTGCGGCGGAACTAACACTCGCGTACTGTGGCGAAGCTAACGCGTGTACTGCCGTGAAGTTAACACTCATGTACGGCGGCGAAGTTCCCTCAGCTTTCTGTTGCACAATTCGGTGTAGGACTGTTCTTCGGGACTTTGGAATGACACTGTGGGCGTACACGTCACGCAATAAATTTTTTGCCCATGTTTAACAGTACATTTCTTCGTGATTAGATATTGTATTGTTCAAAAATATTCAAAGAATATTTGATTCGATTTGCACTTGAACATACATATCCAAATTCGCTTCGCACTCAGAATTTTGCTATTCGCACAGCTATACAATAAAGCCCAAGCTGCTCTTCTAGAGTTCCTTTCTGACACCATTCTCAGGAACTATGACTACTGCCTCTGATGAAGGAAACAATGCCTTGAAACGTGTATCATCAATAAAGGAGGTGTGGTTGCCTTGCCGGGGCTAGCTGCCCGCCTCTCCATTAAAGCCTACCGCAAACCAGTAGGTTTGCCACCCGCCATGTCTGACTGTGGACTGACTTGCGCCAAAGTACAGTAGAACCTCATTATAATGAACCCAGATATAACGAACTACTGGATATAACGAAGAAATCACAATTCCCCTTGAAATTCCCATAAATGAGATGGATGTTGGCTATAACGAACTAATGGTCATAACGAAGTAATTATGGCTCCCCCATCAACTTCGTTATAACGAGGTTTTACTGTACTAGCCTCCCACATCAGTACAGGCCACCCCAGTTCCATGGCCGGCTGCAACTACGTGCCCGACTGGCCTGCCTTCTCTTGCTCCTGTCGCCCAACACTTGACACTGGACAGAGTCCACCTACAATGCCTGTTGCGCTGTGACCCTCCCTCTGACGTTGGCTCCCAATGAGACTTACACGAGCGCTCGCAGAGTTAGGACATTCTTGGACCGTGCTGTGGGAAAGTGCTCCTTTCAAACAGTAACAAACTCCATACGTTTCTTTACCGTTTATGCCTGTTACTCTGGCTGCCGCAGACATAACAGTGGCAACACCACCTTTCCGCAAAAAGATAATCGGCCCATGGGTAAAGGGGAGTACTTGTACGAAAAATTGAATTTACGTTTACAAAATGACTGCATGTTCAACTCTCCCATGCAGTGGCATTTATTTTAGCATTGTTTTCCTAGAGAGAGATCAACATAATGTACACACATGCAAAAACACAACTCTGAGATAGTGAACGAGCTTGCTGGTTTTCATAATGGTGCTAGTGAATCGAATGTTTGTACAAAAAGTGGCTTGCGTTTTAGTTAGTAGGCTCTGAATGTGTTGCACCGAAAGGTAAGTGCACACAGTTCACACATGAGAAGAAGCTCTTTTCATCTGAATTTACCAGACCAACGACAGTGTATGCACAAATGAATGTTTAAAAATAAAGTCAAACATCCCTACCGTGATTTTGCGATAAATTGCCCATATAATAAAGGAATCCTTATGCCCAGACTATATTGTGGTAGTTGCCATGAGCAATTGTTTTTATATCGAAGTCAGCTGAACAGTGAAGTGTACTGAAGGTCGCAAGCACTTTGTAATAAAGGTGTTTGTATATGTCGTGGTACCATTGCCAGAAAGCCAGTTGTGATGGCTACGTGTTAGCTGTGGACAGGCAACCATCGCATTTACTAAAAAACCGGCTGGGCCAGTCAGGAACCAGCCACATGGCAATCCTACAAACCAAGCACACGTCTATGCCGTGTTTCTGGCTCCCAGATCTCGTCGTGCACCTTCAACCATCAAAAGCGTAGGCTTTAGTGAAGTCAAGTCTGGGCCAGTTGGTACACAATGCTGATAATAACTGGTCTGTCTCTTCTCTTGAAGCACTTGAGAGGGGTGCTTCAGACAATATGGATTTGTGTGAGCTGTGTTTATGTTTGTGTCGTTTTCATTTTAAATGCGAAGCATTTCTTGGTGAACATGAGTCACTTCTGTTTCTATCTACAGTAAAAACTCGTTATAACGAACCCGGATATAACGAATTATCGGATATAACGAAGTAACCGCAATTCCCCTTGAAGTTCCTATAGATGAAATTGATATTGGTTATAACGAACTAATGGTTATAACGAAGTAATTACTGCTCCCCCTTCAACTTCGGTATAACGAGGTTTTACTTTATCTATCTGTCTGTCTGTCTGTCTCTATCTAATCTATCTAGCCGCCTACATCTCTGCGCTCTCGTGGTTGTCTCATTCACCTAGCGTACACGAAAATTTCCATGGTAGAGTATAAATGTATGAAGAACACGAGTGATCGAGCCTTACATAACTGAAATGATGCTCTCATCATGTACGTCATGGTAATGATACTGCAATCATGTGTGGCTCATACACATAGTTTTCAGCCCGTCAAATGCAGATATGTGCCACAGGTGTTTGTACCGTAACAGTACAGCTTATGTCAATCAAGGACCAACTAAGGTCTGCATTTATCATATCATGAGAACGCACTCAAAAGCAGGCAAAGCATACTGTTTGGCATTGCTCACCGTTGAAACGTAGACACAGAGGACGCAAGGACAGAGAGACGCACAAATGCACTGCAATCCCTGAAGGCAGCCTACCAAGTGGGAATGTAACCTGGGTCCCCGATGTGCCAAGCAAGCACGGTACCACTAGGCTACGGCACCTCCTGTTGCAATGGTATATATATAGTTGTAAAGGCGTTTATTGAATGCTGGCGTAAGGGGTGACTGGTAGCTTAGTCAACGGCTAAATTCATGAATCCCAAGAGCGAACGGCGTCCACAAGGAATGCGCAGTAGGGAGAGACCCATTAGATGTCACTGGAGAGGGTGTTGCAGCGTTTGTTACTTTTCGCTACATATTTAATAATCCTGTTGCTCCACCACTTGTAATAACGGTGTCTGTGTAACGTCAATTACGCTTCCAACGTTTGTTAAGCACTATCATAGAAATGTTTAAATAAGCATTGCATGTGTTCTGCTATCACTCGGCACGCTCTTGAATTGAACTTATTTGGTAACTGGGTCCAGTTTTGTCTGACTTTGCTCAATCCCATAGGAATACTACTTCAACTAACGAAACTTATGAGGCACAAGTCGGTGCAATTTCTCTTCAAGAAAACAGATGCCTGCGCTGTACAATAACCTGAGCGCAAACGTTACGCCATACCATGAATTACTGTCCACTTGCCACGGTGATCTCAACGTTCCTCCTTGGCTCGCGTTAAAAGTATACATCCACTATGCATTTTACACAAAGACATTCATCTTACTCGCCTTGCCGCAGTGGTCTGATCCAAAGGTATGGCATTCAGTTGCTGATCCAAAGGCCACAGGGTTGAATCTGAGCGGCTGTGGCTACATGTCAATGGAGGCGAAACATTGACACCCGTGTATGTCATTGCACATTAAAGAACCACAGGCAGTTGAAATCGCCGGTGTCCTCCACTACGGCGTCTCTCGTACCATGATTTTCGGACGTAAAGCTACTGAATGGAACACAATCTGGCAATTTCCTCGCTGACTGCTTCGCATAACACTGATTCCTACAGTGCATGGGATCTGCAGGTTTTCTTTTGATTTTTCGAGCTTATTGAAGCATATATCATTCCTTTTGCTGGGAGTGACATTTTAAGAAGGGTTCCTTAAATGAAATTTTTGTGGCAAGCAAAACCACGACAAAGAAATCTCCGGCTGGAGCTGCTTGCGCAGTTTGTGAATGTGACTGTTAAGGGCATGCTGCAATGCTTCTTGAACATACAGAACGGTACTGATTGGTCATATAGGCTCCTATGAACATGCACATGAAATGTTCTATACAGCTGGAAACCACATTGTTCTTTCAACCAAGTGACGTTGACAAAGTAGCACCAAGCCCCAACACAGTGGTCTAGTGGTTATGGTAGTCAGCTGCTGATCCGAATTTTAGGGCATCGAATCCTCGCCACAGCAGCTAAATTTTGATGGAGGAGATATGTTGAAGCTCGTGTACTGTGCAATGTCAGTGCACGTTAAGGAACCCCAATTAGTCAAAATTCCCGTAGCCCTCGATGCTCTACAGCATTTCTCATGTTGTGGTATTGGGACGTAAAACCCCAGGAATCGACAAGTAGCACACGTCGCTTATATAACTGGCATTGATGGTTTCATATTCACAGAAACATCCGCATTAATGCTTTGTTAGTTCGTTACAAGTTCAACAAATTTAAAAAAAAGTGTGCATGTTTTTTTGAGGACGCCAAACAAGAATAAGTTGCGTGACATAGTCTGTTCTCCTTGTGATGGTTGAAAGAAGATCAGGCAATTTCCAGCTATATTTAAAACCATACTGCAAGTTCCCTGATGAACATTCAGCACATTAATATTTGGCTTACATGTCTTGGGTTGCCTCCATAGCTGATTGGCACTGTTTTCTGACTATGCATGAAAAGTAATGTAATTCCTCGTTGAGGAGGGCCCCGCTGAGGAGGTTGAGTATTGTAGCATGTGCAGTGCCCAAAGAAGAGACTCGAGTAGATGTTAGTGCTTTGTAATGAAACTGTGTGAAAAAGAAAACATCTTGGTTATTAATTTGTGCATGGTAATTCAAGAGGCAAGTTCCTATCCACTTCAGCATTCGTGTGTACAATTTAAACTGGTGTTGCGGATCTTGAGCTGCTTAAACAGGCTTCAAATGTGATTTGCATGTTTCTATGTGCTTCTTGAGCGGACAACTAGCACTCAGTTAACTTCGTTTTGCTGCATATTTCTACAGCAGATCATTTTGCTGAAGACGCTACCATGTTCGACGAGTTGTTTGGTGTGCTGCGTTCCTTGAGCCATGCAAGAACTGCAATTTGTGCATGCTCTGAACGAACTTAACCGGTAAAAAGTTACCTACATATTTCGAGCTGGACGTTTTATTGTTTCTGTTCAAAGATAAAAAATGACTCTTATTAATAAGTAGATAACTGGCCTTATTACAGTTAAATACCAAAAAAATTTACGTAACATATTGTGGCCGTCTCATCATTGCAGAGTATTGAACACCTTGGAATGAATTTCTCCAAGTTTGACCCATTTACAGACAGTCCATAATCCATGCCTGAGAGCGTTTCCTGAGGGCGTTTATACAACAGATTACCAGTGCAACGACAACTTTTCGTGGCAGTGGCACTTAAGTGTTTCAACCGTATTGCTTTGACCAATAATCAGATGCCATGCACAGCACCTCAGTCCAATATCGAGGAGTCTGTTCTTTCGGATCACTGAATCAGCTCTGTGAGCTTCTTGGTAAGTTGTGACCGTGGATCCATGGTCATAACATTGTGGATAATAGAGAAATAATCACCACCAAGGAGAGACTCCATAGAATAGAATATTGTGAAGTCATTGGAAGCACACAGGTGTTCCTTTTGTGAAAAATGTGGTGCTCGGCATTCTCATGCCACGCTGATAGCTGCATTACTTTCATGATTGGGAGGTCTTGGGTGCACAACAACCGCCAAAAAATGCGCGGAAAGCACACAGGATGTAGATAAATTCTTTTAGAGCATATAAAATGTACATGCATGCTGCAGAACTAATCGTGCTGCCCCTCAAGCGGGACTTTATCGACAACCCGTCCAGCTTTCAAACGTTATTCTATGGTGGTAAAGGCACGGCCAATCTCTCTTTGTCTTTCTCAGCAAATGCCATGGTGACACTTTGTCAGCCCTGTAATACAATTCATGCGGGTGTTCATCGACCTCAATAATGCAAACACAGCTTCACATATTCAATAGAAAGCATTATTTAGTTCACTATATAAGGGGATTTAACTGTGTAGTCTTATGCAGAGCCAGCAGCACATCGAATACCGTACGTAGGAATGATTAGTACAGGGCCACAACCTACAGGCAATAGATCAAATAAATTCAGTGCAAATTTCAGACGAGGAAATGAGACGTATGAAAACGGGACAAGCTCCCAAATGAGTTTATTCGCATGTAGTGTCACAAATGTAATGCAGCCAAACCCACCTACACCGATCCCAGATTATATAACGATATATCGGCTATAGCGACCATATTTTGGTGCACATGACTTTCCCATATGCCACCCGCTGAAACAACGTCCAGGTATAACGAACATTATTCAAAGCGTCCTACTTTTACAACGAACATTTCAGACGTGATCAATACGAAGAGAAAAGGAAAAAGATTAATCGGCCTTCAAAGCACGAGCGGCCCGCGCTCGCGCGTGGCTCGCCTCGATCGCGCGCCCTGTTACTTCGAAAATTTTGATAATGCGGAGTTGGTTAAGAAAGACTGCAAGTTCATCTTCGAGGTCCGTTTGTTTTTCATTTTCACCCGCAGAAACATTTCCCAGTCGATGCATCCAGCTGCAGATCTCTGCGTTACTCGCGTCGCAGGCTTCGGGCGCGCCACAGAATTTCATACTGGCGCGCGCCAAGACGCGCGAAGCTGTCTTCAGCGTGCACGAAACTTTCCTTCGGACATTAGCTTGATTTAAAAGGCAGCCCATCACCATTTGTACTTAGTTCGGAACAGATAGAAAGCATACAGGCTGCAGTCGAGGACGAAACGAACGAACGCAAACTCGCTTCGAATGTGATTCAGCGCCATTTCTCGTCGGTTCTGCTGGTTACCTGGTTTCGGTTTCGTACTCGTCGGTTTCGATTTCGTATGCGAGTAACACAGAAAATTCTGTGTTACTCGCATACGACTGCCTGCATATGTCGAGGGCGGGTACAAATTAAGAAGTCACCGCTTCGTCCCCACTGCCGTTTTAGCGCTGCCGATCTTCACGCAGTCTTAGTCGGTCCGAGTTGATGTGAACGCAGCACTGCGCGCGCTGCGCAAAGGTAACTAACCTTACAGGACACTTATCGAATCTGCTATCGAGAGATCGCGGCTCTACGACGCTTCGTTCGAGCAGGTGCTTATTCGAATAGTGATGACGTAACCACAGAACACTTCAAGGTTTCGAACAACATCCACTGTAACCATACTTTCCGGTAATTTGAAGGGCGACTCCATATACAACGAACTTCTGACATAACGAAACACTTTTCACTACACTTTCGGATTCGTTATAAGCGCGCGCATGTCTGTGCAAAACCTGTCAAAGAACTTTGTAGTTTTTGGTTTCGTGTTTGGTGCACGCACATTTTAAACTATGAGACGGATTCGCATAGTCAATTGCAAACACACGCGGCTTATGTCTCAGCATGGTTGACTACATGAGTACAATTCTGTTACAATTAGCATGCGTTATGACCGGTTTCCCAAAAATCCGTCCAGCACGCATTTCTGTTTTTTTTTTCTTTATGGGGTTGTCCCTATCCGCTGAAATAGTGACAGACTTGTTTTCTGTAAATTTAATGGAAAACAGTGACACGTACTGATGTGGGATGTAGCAAAACAATGCCATATTTATGCTAATTTGCCAGCTGATCAAGCACGCGTGCAAATGCGCTTCATACGATGCAGTGCTGCTAGAGGAGGGGCCGGAGACCGACGGACAGCCTTACGGCCGGAGCTTTCACATGGTAGAGTACGATGCACTTACTCTGAATCGTTCACCTTTCGTTTAAACGCACATACATCTACGGCCGCTGCTGGCGTCGAGCCCCCATTCTTCGGATGCGCAGTTATGCACCATAACCACGGACGTGCACATAGACCACAGCGGCGGGCCCCCCTCCTTTAGGCTCTACGTTACGGTTTATTATGGTGCACACTACATGTAGTCATTGTGTAATGGTATTGTGTGGGTGTGGTGGCTAGCTATACTGTCAGAACCATCCGGATTAGCTTTCCATGAAAACGATTTTATGCAAATAAATCGAGCATTGTCGTTATGGTGAAAGAGGCACGGCGCGCGCCAGTTACAATCAACGTTGGTTGCCATGCGCGCCTCTTCCCACGTATATATGTTTCCTGCGTACACTGTTTCTGTAGGAAGTCCTATGCCTCTCCTCCCTTCTCCAGTCACAACAATCGAAGTGGGTTCGTACAATAACAGTAGAAACCTTACAAAGGAATCCCCTTAGGAAGCTCGGTGCGAAGAGTTCATGCCACATAAACCGACTCCACACTGGATGTTCGGACGGTGGCGCCACCGGCGTCACTCTACGGAAGTTGTCACAATGCTTTCAACGCGAGTGGCTGTTGCCGGTTCGTGAGCTTTTTTTTGCGCGCATTCGCCATTTTGGTCAATGCAGTGGCGTGTTTCTTTCGCTGTACGTGCCAACCGTCGTTTGAAGAGCTAGAGGCATTGCTTCTGCGCCGCATCGTCGGCGCTAAAAGGTTTAGAGCGAATCCTGCGCAAGGAGGAAACGACACGGCATCAAGGTGAGGCTTGCTTACGGGGAATTCCGCCACCCTGGAGCCGAAGCGCCGGCGGCATAGGCAGTGATCGTCGAGGTGGTCGATGCTGGGCTCTGTACCTTGCGCGAACCAATATGCGTGTCTCAACCGTGGCCCGTCATCTTCAGTGCTTTAAGGAGGAGCTCTGACCGCCGCCACAGCCATGAGCATCGAGTACCTCCGCGAGTACGGAGACCTGATGGAGCCGGGCGACTACGATGGGACCGCGATGCCCGGCCCTCCACCACCACCGCCCAGGGACGAGCGTCAAAGGGACCGCGACAGGTCCACACCTTTCAAAATAATAATAATAATCTGCACGAAGTTATACGTTGCGTATGGTACGTCTCGCCCAGCAATCAATCATGCTGCGTTGTTTGCCGCTGCTTTGCAGGGACCGACGGGGCGATCGCAGGGGCCGAGACCGGGATTACCGCGGCAGCGACCGTGGTCGCGACCGTGACCGGGACCGCGAGCGGATGCTGGAACGCGAGAGGATGTTGGAACGCGAGCGTATGATGGACCGCGAGCGTATGATGGACCGCGAACGCATGCTGGACCGCGACTACTACGATCGCCGCGACTACGACACGGTGAGTACCGGTTCTGATCTGAGGATTGAGCGCCTACTCAGTGCGTGCCACGCCTTTCAACAGTGTGGTCCGCGATATTTCCCCTCCACTACCCCGAACCCACAGTCACCGGCCAGCCGCGACATGGCATCACGCGATGTGGACTATCGCGACTTGGATGAGCCTGACCGGTATCCCCGGAGGAGAGACTACGACGACTTGGACCGCGAGCGGCCGCGGCGGCGCGATCGGGACCGAGACCGGGACCGGCCGTACCGCGACCACTCATGGGACCGGGACCGTGGTCGGGACAGAGATCGCGACAGGGACCGCGACCGGGACCGCGATCGCATGCTGGATCGTCGCGATGAGATTCCGAACAGCACCATCATGGTTCGAGGCATGCCTGTGGACACAACGGACGCCGAGGTAAGTGCCTCGTTCCGTAGGACTTGCATGTATCATCTTCGCTAGCCAACGCCTGCTTGACCCAAGCTGCAGATCCTAACAGCCGTAAGCAAGCAGCATCGGTAAGGATTTCTGCGGTTTGCTGCTGGTAGGGTTGCACTTTTCTGAAGGCAATGACAAAGTATGGCACGCAGAACGTAAGTAGGAAGGCTTTGGCGACAGAGTGATTGAATCAGGCTAGTTGGTGAAAGCTCACTCCTACCAGCGTAAAATTACATGTCCAAGAAGAAGCACACTTAATGATCTGGCACATGTAATGCAATTCCGGTTGCCTAAAATATCTTGAACCATACTGCTTTAGGTGACAGAAATCTCATCATTTAATGGCGTGCGAAAAATGTCAGTGTAGAAAGAAGCGTGCATTGCTCTTGAGGTATTGTACATGTGAAGATGTCGCAGCTAGTTGTTGCCATTGTGAGAATGTGCAACATGTCCAATCGTGGCTTGGCATTGCAGTATTGAAAGCAGCAGCAATAATATTGATTGTAGATGACCAACTAAACTTATGTAATATGAACAAATGAAATAGTGTACTTCGTCTAGCCTTTACCACTGCATGTGCTTAGGCGTTACAAGCCACTAGGTCCGAATAAATACCTCCTCGTGTTGTACATAAGCCTGCTGCAGTATGTAGTGTAGCTGTAGGAGAAGATAGTGGTGTTTCCTAAACTGTGCGTGTATTCCTTCTCGGCGCAAGAGAGCCATCTAAAGGCCATGTGGCGTGCAGAACGGTGCACAAATTATCAATCGTCTGTCACTAACATTACCATGTGTTGCAAATTTCGTTTGTGCAGCACAAGCTACATCAGTGCATCAGTTGGAGTCGGAGTTTGGATGCTTCCTATACCGATTTCAGCAGGATCGTGAATTGAGTAAAATTCAGAAAAACCATTGCCTGATATAGTTGCAAACAGTGTGTACGTTTCATGGTCAGTGACAGGTCCAGAGTGCAGCAAAGACTCTCACTACAGTGTCAGAGCAAAACGTTTTTCATTCCAGGTTTGGAAGCGGAGCAGAATTGGAATGAAAAATAATAATTTGCAGTGGGTTCTTATTTGCACACAAAATTGTGAAGCAAATGGGCAATAACAGCGGTGTTAATAACTGAACTGTGAATCCGTATATCATGCTGAGCGAATTAAATCGGGGAACTGAGCATGATATCAGCAGCAGCATGTCGTCAAGTGCACTTTTCGAAATGCCAGACTTCTTTTCCAAAGAAATTAACTTCGATGCCGAGAATGCCTTCTCCACCAAGACCACCACAGAAAGAATACTTGTGCTAATGTTATGTTTGTCGCTTTCTTCAGTTTTTGAAAGTTCAGTTCCTAGACGGTACGCTCCTTTGTCGAACACTTCCAGCGAACATTACCTCCGCAGGTGGAAAACCAAGCTTCCTGTAACACAGCTGTAATACTGCTTTCGCAAAACACCTCTTGTTGTCATACTTGAATTATCGTCAGTTACGATTTTTTCCGCTTGGACTTCGGTACCAGCTAGTTGTACCGGTAGAAAACGGAATGAACCTTTTTCTCGTAAGCACCTGCCCCAGTCTGCTAGTGCACCGACGGGCATAAAACAGCATCATTCAGATACTTAGGTTAGTGGAGTGTTCGATGTGTTCTGTTGTACTGCCTGAGATAAGTGCGAAGGCTGTCCCCTGGGATATCCGCTAATGCTGGAAATGTCTATCACCGGCTGTTTTGGATCGTCGACTTTCTCCTTGAACTGAAAATTGATAGAAAATATTCGTTTCACTCCAGAATGAAATATTGCTTCGGTTACGTTTTTGTTTCGGTAAATGGTATCACTTTCTGTTTTCGTTCTGTTCCGGCACATTGGCTCCTACGTCATGGTAACACGTGCATTGTCCGTAAGATTACGGACAAATGAGGAATATGGTGACACACATGGAGTGCTACGTGTATGTCATGACGTCCCTTATTTCGTCCGTTTTTTTACTTGCAACAATAGACGTCTAAATGCTTGTAATACTTTCCTTTGCATTGCCATATGTATGCCTTTCCCAGCAGAAAAATGAGCTAATACAGATATGTCGATTGGTTTAATTACCCTTTGTCTATTGACTGTTTAATGAGGGAGACAGACAATGGTGCTATTATCTCATTAAAAGACACAGATTGTAAAAATCAGTCGTGTTGAAGAGTGCAAGAGGAGACAAAGGATTGGGCATCCACGAATATATTTTTTTTTCAGTACCTTTAAGAAATTAAAACGTATAGGAATATGGAGTGCTCATGTACGATTGACGCGTCATTGTATATCTACAATGACATTTGTGAGGGGAGTTCATTGTATTTTGCATACTTGCACAGACAATGCACCGCAGCTTGCATGTCCACTGATTGGCTGCGTACTGCAGTCATGAGAAAGACATTTACAAATGTGATACGCAGGCATGAAGAAGCGGATCAGTGTCTAAGATGCTGTGCAAATGTCCAGCCTGGTTTTTGATAATACATACTACATAGAAGGCTGCTGACAGCACAGACAGACATGCTGAACAGAGGTCAAGACATGGCTTGTCTTGATGTCCACCGGTGCGGAGCATTTCACATGTTGGCCAAGAATATTATGGCCTTACTACCTAGCAGCATTGCTTCTCGCGCAGCGCACCAGCAGTCATCTGGAGGCGAGAGATGTTAGGAAACTCCAAAAACCTCAATGAACAATTGAAAACGTGCAGCACAACAGGAAGTAATGGTTCATGTTGAAGTTGCAAAGGATACATATAATATGGGAACTGGGTATAGTAACAAAAAGGGCCAATTAGCCATCAGAATAAAAAATGAAATTAATTGATTGGGGGTAAGTGCACATGGAAATGACCTTATGGTTACATTGGGTAAACACAGAAAATTCACATTTGGTGGATACTTAGTACCGAAGTGTAGAGCTACAAGACGTATGTTTAATAATTGAGTAACATTAATTGTAGGCCTAATTACACTGTCTCAAGTTCATAGCTTGGCTCCCAGTGGGTTTGAGAGGATGACGCTTAGCGTTTTGGAGCATCTCTGACAGGTGCACCAAGGAAAAAGGAACAGACTGCCAAGATTGCTCTCTTAACTGTGTTTTTTCCCTTGATGCAATACCAGTAGAGATTCTCTTGGCCTCTCAAGAAAAAAGAAAAAAATTCACAGCATATCCACGGAGTGAATGATGATGAGTGGGCGAAGCTCGGGAGGTTCATTGTAGATCGTGCCGAGTTCCGGATTAATTTAGTTAACGCGCACGCTACGAATCCTTATGGTTCAACTATGCACAAGTGAAATCTCCCACCGGCACTTCATTGCAAGTCAAGATCCAGTGCCTATGTGTATATATATGGGTGGCCGGTGAACGGTTCTCCAGCGCGAGCAGTTGGTATTTTTTAATCAAGAAACTCGCTAGAAGACGCTGCCTGCGTCAAGCTTGTCTCTCGCGGGTGAGGGCGCGTTCTCCTTCTTTGCGAGCTGGTAGCGCGTGCATCGAAGTAGTAGCGCGCTCCTAGTAGTGCGTTCCTAGTAGTGCGCTCCTATAGGTAGCGCGTTCCTAGAAGGTAACACTCCTACACTTTGGAGTGTTATTTACCCGTATATAAATCAATGCTTTCAGTATGACAGTTTTTTTAGGCACAGCTGATGCTTATAATCATGGTCTGGATAGGTGTGGTACACAATTTTTTTTCATCTTAATTTTTGAAATTTTGTTTAAGGAATCTTTTATTATTGTATATTCTTAAGCTTTTGCCACTTTTTAATTAGGGTGACCAGCATTTATTTTATTTCTGACCCAATTAATAAACTGCTTTTTGTTATTGTAGCTAATATGCCAACATCCCCTATGAACTTTTGCTATTGTTTCACAGATATGTATGTTTATTTTTTAGTACTGTGTAAAATCTTATAAAAATTTTTTTTACGGACGTGATTCACAAGCAGTTGCATGAGCTACCAAAATGCATAATTGAATAATTAACAAAGTTTACTGGTGGGTTGCTACCAGTTCACCATGTTAACTTGGAGCTGTATATTTCTTATGAGGGCAACAGCTTCAAAAAAGTTTGCTCATGGATGTGCCATGAAATGTATTTGGAATTCAAGTTAGTATTGTGGGTAGAAGAAATGGCCTTATCTTTTTCAACAAAGCTTTCTTTTTATTTACAACATACTGCAGTCGAAAGACCAAGCAGGGTGCGACCACAAAAGCAATGATAAAAGAAATGCAAGTTGCACAAAACAGAGACATGGTGCAACGGTTGAACACAGTATGAGAGATAAATACATTTTACAATCGATGAGATGGAGTAAAAGGGCAAAGTACAAATAAACAAATCAACAATATGATAATTTGTCACTTAATCCACGATGACGTAACAAGTGGAAAGATGCACAGCTATCAAAGTCCAGATTATTCCCATCACAAAATGTTTCCTATGGTTACGCGTGTTTCATTCATTTATTGCCCAAAATAGAACTGCGATGCACTTTTATTACAGGTCTGACGTGTTATACAATTGGACACCTTTATGAGACGGTTAGGTATGACAGACATCATTCACTCGCACGGTTGGCTAATCTATCTCTTCCATTAGTTGCACTTCTTGTGAAACAGACACGCTCCCGAACACAACTGGTTATAAATGACAAAATGCCCTTGAATTTCGCCGATGCTCTTGCTTGTTACGGATAATTTTAACTCTTAAATCCATCACTTGCCTGGTAACTTCAGTTGATTCGTTGTGGGGAACAAAAGAAAATTATAACCAAGTAATGGGAGGAATTTGTGGTGGAGAAAGCACTTATTCTATTGTGAGTGGCACATTCCACCATGTAAGTAGTCTGTTAACCCAGGCAAATGGGAAATGTATAATAAGTCCTTTGCAAGAGGCTGTATGTACCCTTTATGCTCAGTTTAGTTGTAGTATGCCCATAGCAATATGAAGGTTGATCAGGAAATGAAAACGTGGCACCCTCCTTATAATAGAGACCTGATACAAGGCACAGAACCCGCTCCCTGGTGCGACTCTGTTATAAAGGGGTTTAACTAGACTTTGAAATCGTTAGTGTGATATGCTGATAGGCACAGAAAAGATGAGCGAACAATGAGATCTCATTACCTAGATGGCACTGCTCTAGGCTTTGGGTAAAATGTGCTCTGATGTTGCAGGTCACAGCATTCTGCTGATTGGTTCTACTGTTAACCAGTGGAGTTAACCAATAAGTGTCTTAGTAATGAGAGGCAAATCAATTGCCAAAAGTTAACAGTCATGCTCGTATACCTACATGTCAGTTTGATTTTTCTGGGACACTGCTTATTTGATCAGTCTTCCCACTTGTATGGGCACATCTAAAAGCCTCACTATTGTAAAGCCCTAACCCCCATGGCTAAATGACAATGGAATAGCAGTTTTGAAACCTTTATGGCCTTGAACACCAACAGGTTGCCACAAGGCTGTCCCCTCAACCCACTGACGTAAGCTTAGGGGAAGCTGCTGCATTTATGTGTGGCCTTTGTTATTTACACCTTGGTGTGTTACAGTTTGGTTTTTTACGGTTTGGGTGTGTTTGGACTGTCTGTTGTTAACATCGTGCTGCAGCACATGCCTGCCACATGGCTGCCGTTTTACGCTCGACTGGCTGTAAACAGTGTCTTCATGTGAATGAAGTTTCGTACATACATTTAAAGTTTTTGCAATTTCAGTTACCTGTAGAGGGGCATTTCAAGAAAAGCGTTTTTTTTTTCTTTTTGGCACTCTACAGCTTTGTGGTGAAACATGGTATGATGCAATGTGGGAAAGGTCCACTAGCTTTCACAAGTCTTGGTACGTTTTACTTTGCATACATTATACACACATTACACACATCTGCTATACTTGTTAAGTACCAAAAGAACGTTCGACAAGTGCATTTTACTCAGTACATAAAAATCCGCAACCACAGGACTAACCACGTGTGTGGACCTAGCTTTCCGGTAAACTAGGTGGCAAAACTAGTACCCACCCTCCTCCTCTCCTCCCTACCACCACAGCTTAGCGTGACAAAGGGTGACCATCCGGATGGTGTCTTTAAATTGAACTCGATGAGTGGGATATATACCCCCAGAGTTGCAGATCGGACAAGAATGAGTGTGTGAGATTCCATAGGTCTATGATCAAGTGGAGAGCATTGCGCCGATGATAACTTGGCGAGCAGCCAATAAAGCGTTTTCGTACTGATAGATTGTTCCCGAATGTTAGAAGGCCATGTAGCCACGTAATTAATTAACACATTTTACAAACAAGACCCCATGTACAGCCTGTACACCCATCCAACAGTCGCTGAGAAGAGGATTTCATTAGGAAGTGACGGACGGACGGACAATCTAACACACTTGCTGGCCATTTCCTGTAAAGATGATGACCATCACTGTAGCTATAGAAAAAATGTGTGCTTGTGCTGGCGTGTTTGTCGATATGTGTGTAGATGTTTTGTATGCAGATGAAAGTGACTTTGGCGAAAGCTAAAATAGAATTTGCAGGATTATAAAAGCTGATCAGTAAAGCCAGGCAAAGAGGTGTAAGGACGAGAGAAATAGAGAAAGCAGTAGAAGAAGGCAATAAAGTTTTTCCATCCATCCATCCATCCATCCAGTAGAGGAAGGTACCAGCATTAAATCTATCAAAATGAAACTGCAATTAGGAGACAACAAAATACGTGTGCTAAAAGATAAACAAGGTGACGTTATCAATATCTTCAAAGAAACAGTAAAGGTGGCAGAAGACTTCTACTCTGAGCTGTACAGCTATCACACAGATCATGTAACCTTAGTGGAAATCAAATCAGGGGAGGACACTGAAATTCCATGTATAACCATTGACGAAGTCAGAAAAGCCGTCAAAGGCATGCCCTGCTGCAAAGCAGCAGGTGAAGATGGCATAACAGCCAAATTGCTCAGAGATGGAGGAGACATTATATTTGAAAAACTTGCGTTGCTCTTCACGAAATGTATCAAGACATCTAGTGTACCGCTCAGTTGGAAAAATGCTAATCTAATCCTGATGAACAGGACAGGTGACATAGGGGAGTTAATGAACTACAGACCAGTTACCCTACTCCCAGTAGTGTGCAAGCTATTTATGAAAGTAATTTCTGCTAGGATAAGACGAACACGCGACTTCAACCAACCAAGAGGACAAGCTGGTTTAGGAAAGGTTACTCAACAATGAACCACGGCCATGCTATCAACCTAATAATTGAGAAGTTCACTGAGTATAACAAACCTCTTTATATGGCGTTTATAGACTACAAGAAAGCATTTGATTCCATAGAAATACAAACAGTTCTAGAAGCTCTGCGACAAAGTGTACCTGGCGTATACGTGAGAACCATAAACAACATATACAAAGATTGCACAGCCACACTACTCGTACATGAAAAAAGCACAAAAATTCTGTTCAGGAGAGCTGTCAAACAAGGAGATACGATCTCTCCGATGCTATTCACTGCATGTTTAGAGGAAGTGTTTAAACGTCTAGACTGGGAACAAAATGGGATTCGAATAGACTGAAAAGGTTTTCAGATGACATTGCACTCTTTAGCAATGATGGTGACGAACTGCAAAACATGATTGAGGACCTAAACCGGGAAACTCTTAAAATAGGACTAAAAATGGATAGGCAAAAGACCAAAATTATGTTCAACAGTCTAGCTAAGTAACAGGAATTTAAAAGCAGCAATGAACCCTTAAAATACGTACATCTGGGCTGTTACTAACAGGGACACCTACCCATGAAAAGGAAATCCTCCGTAGAATAAGAATGGGATGGAGTGCGTTCGGGAGAGTTTCCCAAATCATGACTGGAAACTTTGCACCGTACATTAGTACTGGGAGAATGCAGTGATTAAATACTTTTTGCTTTAGTGATGAAGTGAAAAGTATTTGCTCATTGCATTCTCCCAATACCAACGTATGGTGCAGAAACATGGGGGACAACTAAAATTCTAGAGATGAAATTAAGGAGCACTCAGCATACCTTGGAAAGAAAAATGATAGGTGTAACGCTAAGAGATAAACAACATGCGGAGTGGAAGAACAAACGGGAATATCTGATATTCTTCTATCAATTAAAAAAAAAAGTGGACCTGGGCAGGGCGGAGGACAGATAACAGATGGACAGTAAGAGCGATGGAATGGATACCTAGAGAAGAACAATGCAACAGAGGTAGGCAAAAGGTTAAGATGGAGCGATGAAATTAAGAAGTTTGTGGACATAAAGTGGAACCAACTCACTCAGGATACGGAAAATCGGAAATCATTGGGAGAGGCCTTCGTCCTGCAGTGGACTTTAAAAATAGGCTGATGATAATAATGATGACCATTATGATTGCCGGCATTGAAAACTTTAGTGGCAGTCATTCAGAGCTACATTTTTTATTTTGTACACATATGTTACTAATTATGCACATGCGCTGTACTTGTTATTAAGCACCACTATGATCACTGACGTTGAAAACTTTACTGGCAGGTTATTCAGAGCTATGTATGATGATAAGCTGGAAATAATATTGTGTACGAGAAAAGGTCTTCTATTTATTTTTTTTTTTTTAGCGTTCATTTCCATTCTTTTTCAGCATTCATAACCGCTGTTTGCAATAAGAAATACCCCTTCTGTCCTCCATTTCGAAAGGTGGGAAAAAGACGAATGATGAATAATTGGACTGCCACCTAAGTGGCATAGCTCTGTCAATGGGACCAGTTGCTGTTGCAATTCTAGACACGTCACTGGCCATTGTGCGTGTGTTGGATGTTAACCTGTCCTGTCAGTACTAGTATCACCTCATCTGCCCCATGTTTACACTTCATGGGCACAGCATCTATTTGGTGCATTGTGTACGTTACAAGTAAGTTTCGATCTGCTTGTTGCTAGACGCTTGTTTCATACCCAGCAGGCATTGCTAATATAATGATTCATGGGGTTTTATGTGCCAAAGACATAACATGACAAATGAGGCCGCATTTTTGAGGGCTCCACAAATTTTGGCCTCCTCGAATTCCTTACCGTGCGCAGATAGCACTCAGTGCGCAGCCCTTTAGCGAATGTTCTCTAGAAAATGCGACCACAGTGGCTGTGAACAGTAGCAGGAACTAAAGCAGGAACAGTAGCAGGAACTAAAGGAACTCCTTTGAGTAAAGCATTCACAAAAACCTGAAAAATATTTAATAACACACAAATGCAATGTGAAATATAAAGGGCCGTGCTGCTTAGAATGCTTGTTTTGCATCGCTGAAGACGGCGTCATTATTGTGGAGATTTCGTCAAGTGCATATGTATACATGATGTTGACATGTGGCACTGTAATCGGTCGTCAAAAATGCATTGTGGAGTTGATGTTCTTGTGATATTTGAAGTGCTGCAAAAGTAACCAGGGCATTCGACTTTATAGCTGTTGTAATTTTGCCTAGCCATGAACAAGGTGTTGCAGGCATGAGTGCTTTGTCAACATGGAAAGCATATGACATGTCGATAGATGCATTGCAGGCAATATTGTAACGATAGAAGCTAGGCCAAGCCCTCAGATAATACGCCGGATGACTGTGGAGGCAGTGACAATAACTTCAGAACTGGCCGCCTTAGCACACCAAATTATTCTTCGTCATCTAGATGCTCTTCACCACTCGAGAACCTTACAATGAGCAATATGTGTAGTTTAGAGCCTTAATGTCAGAGTTGAGGGCTACTGGCATTTTTCCCGTGTTCTGTACGTTCTGTGAGTGATGAGTAGACCTTGTGACCTAATTATCGTAGTTTCTTCTGCTCAGATTGTTTGACATGCTAAGTAAATCTCTAGACAGTGCAAACATCGGTCTTAAAAAAAACTCTTGGGGTAGCCGTTAATATTGAGTTGGTAAATATGATGTGTGGTCACTGCCCTGTTATTTTCACTGTTTAAGAACCTCAAAATCTTGCAGTCCAGAGGAACCATCGCATTCCTTTTACTGTACTGAGTTTCTGAAATCACCAAAGCCATGTCCAATGTATCTGTGAAGGCCTCTTTCTGCACTTATTTTGAGCACATATGCTGACGTGAAACAGCTGGTGTCTAACAGAGAGCACAAACAGTGTTATATGATGAGGTTGACGAAAGCAGACATGGTGGAATCTTTTGATATGGCGAATCGGTGAAAAGCACTGCACTAAACGCAGGTGCATGACTGCAGTGGTTGTGACTGCCAACGAATTCACGTGCGAGAACACTGTTTTGAGGCATCGACATACATCAGACGGCTGTGCTGACGTCCAGGGCTTGAGGAGCACTGACACAAAATTTTGCTGCTTAGGTGGCCTGCAGGATCAGTCACTGTGGGCATACACATACATCTACCAAATCTCACCAGCGAATATAGCTTGGAAGGTAACTTGAGTGAATATCGAAGTTCTCGTGTGCAATCGATTGCTATTCGGTGCACCTCACGACATCGACGTTATGTTAGGGGACCTAAGGAGACCCACAGCTTCCACAACGTCACCATGGCAGCCGAGATCCGAGCAGTGCATCTAGCAATGACATCATAGTCACCACTGACTTGTTACCTTGCTTGCGTTAGTAGCCTCTCGGCGATACCAGCCTCAAGGAAACCATTGGCGTCGGACTGCAATAACGACAAAGACAATGTGCAATGCATATGGAGAGCGAATGAATGAGAGCAGAAGACGTTGCGCGCTGTGCAGACGTGCATCACAGTTCTGTCTGCTGATGTGGTCAAATTGTTTTTACCATGTTGCAAACACTAAGTGGCGCTAGTTGCGCCCAGCTATCATTTTCGGAACTCTTCCAAACGAAATCTGAAACTGGTCGGTAATAAATAGACAGTAAATAATTATTTGTCACGCGCTGCAGCAATTCAACGAAGGGGGTCACGAAAAGAATATAGAGCTGCCCGGTCGTAATTTTCACTGCCTCACTAAGCGTTCACCGTGCTCATTCCAGAATGTTTCTGCACAATATTCAGTGTTCGTTTAAAGGCGTTGTGGAAAGTTTTCTGAAAATATTGTAGGATGTGTTTATCCTGTATCCTGGCCCTCCATCTATAATGTACGCTGTTTCTTTGGATTGTCTAGCTCATTTAGAGCAATAAAAACTTGGTTTGGATTTCTCAGTGTGCATTCCCATCAAATCTGCAGCTGACGTCATCTTAGTCGCAACCATGGCCTCTGAGACTGCCATGTCCTCGAAGGCTATGGGAAAATGAACCATGCTCCAGCCTTGCTTCCGAACATAGGCACCACATGTTGTCCAAGTGTTCTCTCACATTCTAGCTTTCATACATATTTATTTTAGAGCAAACAAAAGTTAGCGATATGTTTGTACTTTCGAATATCTTGTGTTGACATCAGTAAAACCTCACTGAATGGTACCTATGCCAGCCTGTACTGTCACATGACTGTTTCAAGAAAGCAAGAACGCTGTGATTTCAAACGGGCACTGTTAAACCTACACTGAATATTGCACTGCGGTATTTCGGAATTAGCATGTCAAATTCTTATTGAAGCAGTGAAAATTACAATGGGGCTGCTCCATGTCCTTTTCACTACTCCTTTAATAACATCGGTCTGAAATCCTAGAATTTTTGTGCTCCTGAAATGTCATGCGACACTGCAGGATCGCATAGGCACTATTCAACATATCGTTAAGATTAGTTTGCTCAGAAATATTAGATTTATATGAAAACTAGCAAGTGAGAAAACTCTTCCACATTGTGCAGTGTGTATGTTAGGAAGCAAGGTTGGAGCATGATTTGTTTTTCCCATGGCATCGGGAGTGGGAGTTGGGGGGGGGGAGTTGGCAGCCTCAGAGGACATGGTGGCGACTAAGATAATGTCAGGTGGCACTAGGAAATGGTAACAGCATTCTTTTCTCTCTAAATCGGCACAGACGATGCAACGAAACACTGCGTGTTATAGATTGGAAGGCCCGAATTTCGAATACATGCAGTCAGAAAGTGTTTCACGACCCCTGTAAGCTGTACATACTGCACCTAATTTCTCAGAAAACCAAGCTATTGTATAGGGGTTCATAGCGGCAAAACGTGGGGCTTATAAACACGGACACAAGAGACGAGAAGTCTTTGCGTCGTGTGCTCCATTTACGTCCGCATTGGCATGCCTTATCTTTTTTCTTTTTTTTTGATGACCCTCATTTCATGCGTGCACAAGTTGTAATAAGTGTGCTAGTTATCACCCAGAAACAAAACGATATGCAGAGTACACACAGTGAGACTTGTATGGTTAAACCTCACCTCAACGAACTCAATTTGACATGGTACAGTATTTGAAGTAATAGTTATGGCGCTAAAACAATGGGACACACAGAAGACAAAACACAAACTGGCGCCAACTTCCAACTGTTTATTTGCATGAACCATCGCTGGAATTCATACAGGTTGCCGGCCAAGATAATCTTTTGCAGATATAAGCAGTGAACTTGTGGTAAAAGTGCGAAATGCACCGTAAACCGAAGGACGACCCTGTTCGATATTCACAGTGAACAATGAGGTATGCACAAAGACACAGTGTTCAATTACACTATCAAGCCCGAGTGACAGGAAGTTACATTGCACACAAACTAAACTAGTAATAGCTACAGGCTATATTCCAAAAGAGGACTTCTTTATCACTTAAAATTGGTACAGTATTTCAATGGTACAGTATTTTCTAGTGTGCGAGACACTGGCTTTCCCCAGAATTGTTGCGTCTTTGTATACAAAGGTGCAGCTTGCACTCCAGGAAATGTAGTAATAGCACATCACGTCTGATAACTTATACACGTAATTACATGTAACTTATACATGTAACCAATAATTCGCTATATTCGTATTCATTTGACTGTAAGGTTTGACTATGACCGCACTACTTTCACGGCTTTCCCTGTGGCATTGCCTGCTCTGTGTGAAACTATGCCTAGCACATCAAGGCCAAATATGCAAAATAGGGCTCGGCAAAACTTGGGGGCAAGATTAGTTAGAACCATTCTCATTCATACCAAATCATACTTTTGTTTACCTCGTGAGTAGCTTTTAACATTTATCATTCATGTTGTTGATTGTCGAGGACAGCAGTCGCACGGCCATGCAAGCAGAGATGCTCTTTGGCCGGTAAAAGTCGAACGAATTTTGTTAATCTGCGTTTTTCTGTTTGCAGCTTCGCAATGAAGTGGTTCGCTATGGCCTTGAGCCTAAGGACATCAGGCTTATGAAACGCAAGGATACAGGTGGGCATCGTTTTTCACATTTTTAAACATCGATCTTTAATGCGCTGTGCATCTATGTTTTTGTCATTATTCAATTTGCTGTGATAAAGTCCAACTGTTTTCTTTTTTGATGTTTTCATTATTGCTGTAGTAAATGCTTGACTTTCTGTTTTCTCAACTGACTCTCTGGTGCCATTATTTATGCATGCACATAGCGTTATATATGTTTGTTTGAAGAAAACTGAAAATTGATTATTGGTACACTTTTGACTGCTGCGATGTGTTTGTTGTTACCATGCATTTCCTTATTTCCTGTGCAAACAGAGCTTCGTTTTAGAGAGAACGGTGTATAGAATATGTTTCTCTAGTTTAGAGATCATGTCTGAATGAGTGTTGATCATTGACTCTGGGTTCAAGCTGTGAAGTGTCTGTTAAGGTGCACACTGTGATCACAGAATGAAATAGGACATGTAAACATTGAATTATACAATTTAAAATGGTATGTGAAGTATGCGAAGTATGTGAAGCAATATTGCACTGGGGGGACTCGAAGATGGTAAAAAAAAGCATATGCCTTACTTAGCCGTAAAAATTTGCTTTTCAGTCCACGAGTACTTCACACATGGAACATAGTAGTGACTCGATGTTACCATCCATGTGTGAAGTTTAACTCCTGTTAAACCTCAGTATACCGAACAATGTGAAAGTAGAAATTTATGTTTGCTATATTGAAATTTGGCCTTTTATACAAAGTACAGGCATGTTATCACAGTTTAGAGATTCCCTTTGTTCCCTGTTCCCTTCATTTAGCATTATATCATTTGCGAGTTTTGGTAGCTTTCGGGGTTGATGGGCAGTGTGCAATGTGGCTTTGTTTTGAGTTCCTGTATTAGACATTTTGGACATTGTGCTGCTTTACTGACAGCTCCTTTATCATGACTTTAAATATTGTGAGGTTGTTCTGGAAAGGGCATACAAAACATCACCTTCCGTTACTTCTTTGTAGGTAGCCCTTTCAGAGGAGAATTGTGATGCGACACATTTGGTTTCATGTATTTCTGCTGCTGTTCTATTTTTAACTAGGAGTGTGCAAATATTCGAATTGAATGCTTAGATGGTCAAAGGCATCAATTTGGCTTTAATATATATATGTGTGGTATAAAGAAATATCATATTCACGCGATTGTAACTCAACTCGAACGTAGGTCAAGCTTTCCCCTCCGAAATTGCTAGTCAAAAGAAAAAAGTGACTGGCGATAGGTTTGCTACCAATTGTAAGTCCCCCCCCCCCTAGCGTTGTTTCAAGTTTCAACAAATTGGGTTGACTTGCAGTTGTACAAGCACAGTAATGACTGTGCCATCAGCTTTGCTCATGCTACCAGTGTTGAATCTGACAGCCTTCATGTGACTGTAGTGTAAACCGTCATTAGTATCTTCATTTCTGCATAGCTGCCCATTGCTGTTTTTCTGGTTTCCATTTGTTGAAGTGCTTTTCTGCTGTGTCGCTAGTTTTTCTTTCTTCTTTTCTTTTTTTTCTTTTTTGCTAGTCTCAATTTATTGTGCGTTCTACTATGCACTGCTGCAAATTTTGTTTAAAGGGACATAAAGTGGTCTAGACTGGCTATTCGAGGATTCTGTTGTTGATGTTGATATGGTGAATATTAGAAGAGAAATTGAAGAACAGTTCTACCCTTTAATTCTGCATCAGAACTTAGGGCACATGATGTCATGAACACCATTCTTTTTTACATATTCTTGCCAAACTGGCTTGATCAGATTATCTTAAACATGTTAAGTTGAGCCTCTGGCTTCCTTAGAACATTATGCGTAGCTTTTTCACCAACAGACAGCATGTAGGCCTTAGCAGACGCTCTCGAAATTCTGTGGTAACCTGAGATTGGCGTCGTCTCCTCTATATTCTTTTCTTTTTGCACATTTTCCAGCTTACCAGATGTCCTCTCGTTGCAAGAGTGGTGTTAGAAAAACTGCTTTTCATTTGGTGTCCCTTTAAACTTGAGCTAAAATTGCACTGTTTGCACACTCCTAGTGTTATGACCCATCCACTATTTAAGTGGATTTCAACTAGCTCATGTCGCTTCTAAAGTAACGTATCTAGATGGTATCACACGTCAACTTTTTACCACACTGGTTTGTTTTTAACCCTATGAAATGCTGGCTTTCAGCTGTGTAGAACACCCCTGTGACACCTGAGGTAGCAGCATGTATTATAGTCTACAACTGATAGGAATACTTAGCATTTAGCAGGGCCAGCATAACTGCAACAGGCTTATATTTCACTCAGAAAACACTGGAATGACGTGTCATTGATTGAACATAATCCACATCATGTGTTTGTTGGCCTTCTGTGTCTTGTCGGGCATGACTGAATGCAAAATGTTGAATGTGTATTTGCTTTAATGGTAGTTTGTAGTGCGCAGTGAAGAACCACAGGGTTTTTCAGGTTCACCTATAACCCTTCCTTACAGCACGTCCGCCAGCCCTGGTGTAGCGTTTAGGTACATACAAAATATTTGCACCTGTCATTTCAACAAGCAGGCTAAAATGGAAGTGTTCAGGTGAACTTGGATATGTGTGTGTAATGCAGATTGCCTCGTTTTTTTGCATTTTCATTGATACATCTTAGAAGTTACAGCTTTACTACAAATAACGAGGCAACAGCAGGCATTGTAGTTCAGGTGGCACGAGTTCTGTTGATGCTGATTGTGATGCCTACACATGTTTGTTCAGCAATAAGAAGAAAAGGTGATTTGGGAAATTTTTGGTTCTTCAGACCTCATTTGGAAAGCTGGGAAAGGGAAACGGCTATGTGAACTGTGTGTTTGGTTTCAAATAGAAGATGTGAGAACAAACAGTGAAATGAAAAGTTATAGACGTAATGCTAAGCGACTGAACAATGATGAAATGAATTAGAGAGCAAGTTGGAGTAGCTAATAATCTAGTCATAGTTAATTTAAAGGAATGTGAAGTTTAGAGAGCAAGTTGGAGTAGCTAATAATCTAGTCATAGTTAATTTAAAGGAATGTGAAGTTGGCTAATTAAGCCAATATCAGGTGGGAAAAAACTGGATGCACATTTGAAGAGATGGAAAATGACATAACTAAATGATCACCTGTCCTGTCTTCCTCATGTCTGCTTAATTCCATACTCTATAGTCTGTTCTAGTATTGAAATACTGCCAACTGTCTGCCCTTTTGTAATACAGTAGAACCTCAGTTATAACGAACCTGGATATAACGAAATATTGATATACCAAAGCAATCGCATTTCCCCTTGAAATTCCCATAGATGAAATTGATATTGGCTATAACAAACTAATGGTTATAATGAAGTAATTACGGCACCCCCTTCAACTTCATTATAACGAGGTTTTACTGTAGTTGGTGGTCTGTTAGACTGGGAGGGAAGTCCAGTTATGTACGTGAGATTCCTTGCAGACATGAGATATTGATAAGGCGGGAGTAATCGGAGATAGCTAGGAGGAGCTCTTGTTCTGTAGTGGACTTGGTATGGGATAAGAGTGTATGTGTGTGTATGGAATTCTCCCGCTATTACACGATAGAAAGTAGTAAATGGGTCATAAAACAGAACATTTTTGCTAGATGCCATGCAGTGTCATGTGTTCTCTTAAACAGACAATATTTTTGCAACCGTGACAAACATATTCTGTCTGTACTTACCTTCTTATTTTTGAAAAGCAAACATGCTCTGCCAGCCATGTCCAAGTCCAACTGTTCTGAGAAGTGCACGAGTTGCTCACACGCGCATCGCATGCGGTGCAGCCCTGCAGAAGTAGATGTTCCTCAGCACAGCTGATCAGTGGATACCGCCGTTAAAACTTGAGGTCCGTTCGACTCGCTCTGCAATTTGTGTGTCGGCACTCTGGAACATTCCGGGCCAGTTCTGTGCATGTGCATAAAGGCCCTAGTGCTCCCAGTCAAGGTATCTGTGCCGACTGAAACAAATGGCAGCGTGCACACAACAGCCTGCTTGAGCTGTGGAAATGAACAGCAAAGTGCAACATCAATTAGCCCAAGCAACACACTCACTACGAGACCTTTGCCGTTACGCTGTAGTGTGTTAAGCCTAAGGTAGCGTGGCAGGTGTCTATCACATGTTTGTGCACGTCCATGTTGCTCTTGCGTCCTAGTGTTAAGCAATGCTATGCATTTGCTGGCTGTGTAGAAATATGCCAGGATAAGCCCAGTAAATGGTGCTAGGGAACTGCTGGACTGGTTTAGGCATGGCATACGAGTCGAACGGAACTGCGACAAAGACAACGAACAAGCTGCACGGAGAAGTCGTACATCCCAGAGCCGCCGCATCTCGCGCAACGCATTTAAAAAAAAAACTCTGCGTGCCAAGCCTCGCCAGCACTCCCGTCAGCAACAGGGCTGACGACGGTGCCAGCCGTTCTAGCTTCCCGTGTGGTTACGAGGATGGACAATGGACTCGGGGGCCGCCGTACCAGGGGGAGAGCCGCCGAGCGCCCCGGCAGACGCACGCTTTGTCATTTTTGTCGTGTTCGCCCGCAGTGGTGGTGTGGTGTGGTGGTGCTTCTCTGTCACGCACTCACTCGCTGTCTTACCTTTTTTTTTTTTTCTTTGTTGTTACCCGAGTGGCAAAAGTACTAATGGTGCGCTCCCTTGGCTTCTGTGACCACCCCTTTGTAGGTGCCTCCAGGGGGTTTGCATTTGTGGAGTTTCGCTATCTCTCCGAAGCGGTTCGGTGGAAGGAACTTACAAAGGTGTCGTCCCCTCGTTGCGCCGCTGCGGCCACTTGCAAGAGTGGCCCACATCCGGCCTTTTCTTCGTTCCCACCACCTCTTCCTCCTCCTCCTCCTCCATCAACTCTCCCCGTTCCCGGTTTCTCTGTGTCGGTGCCGGGAACAGGATCTCTTTCTGCAAAGTGCGCGCGCGCGTGCTTGCGACTTCGGCTGTGCCAGCGGAAGTGTTTTCTCCCCAGGTTGTGTGCCCTGCTTAAACGGACGTCTTGCAGAGGTATCGTAGCAGACCACATGTCGCGAGACCCTGTGGAGTTTTGTACGGACTTGCTCTGTGCCCCGTTTCGTCAGTTTTGTGCTGCACAACAGCTGTTATGGGTCGAATTGGCCAACCAGAACCGAGAACCGAACGGACTTCTCCATTCGTTTTTCTGTGGTTTCCTTTCAGGGCAACTCTTACTGAATGGAAACCTCATGGAACGATTGGCTAAGACATACCCTACCTAGCTTTTGCCATGTGGCATGAAGTTTTTGAGCCTTAGTGCACTGGAAGAACTGGCTTGACGCTGGCATTGATGGAAAATGTAGGCTTTGAATTGGAGTTGGCTCTAACATCTTGCACAGTGCCTACTTAGCCATGCTAGGAACCACAGATCGCAGCTTTCCCGATGGGCTGCAAGGCGCAGTTAGGCTGAGAAGTGCCTGTTTCTGCTTTGTTGGGTTAACTGTAGAAAAGGAGTAATGATAAAAACTGTTTCGAATGTGATAGATCGGGGATTGACACAGGATACCCTAAGATGGTCGCAGTGACGCAGTAAATCATTTACTCCTGTGCAAGGCGACAGGTCAGCTATTGTAACACACTTGCTGTCCTACCAGCCAAAATTTCATATGATGTCAGTTTGCTGCAGTCACTACGAACTGTCCTTGTAAATTTTTTTACCTTGTGCACCGAATTTTCTCGTGAAGAGGCTGAAGAATGTGTCTGCCATTGTAATGAAGACCTTCATTGTATCAAAAGATGAATAGGTGGTATCTTAGTCGTCATACACAGCCCAGGTACACAAAGTACTGCCAATGAGTATTGATGCACACGCCTGTTCAGGCAGCTCAGGACGACAAGTTGACAAGGCCCAGTGTTAGTAACAATGAACAGCTGCGCTGCTGTGCTACATTGTCATAGCATTTGTAATGCTCCCAGTGATAAATGCTATTGAGAACATGTGGGCCAAGACTCCCTTTATAACTCGAGAAGGAGCCTTTGCAGAAAGAGTTATGTTGCACTCCATTTCATTAGCCAAGCCAAGCCAAGCCAGAGCTTTCCATCACTGTCTTACTTAGTAAACGACAGCTGTCAAAAATGCACATGGGCACTCTCAGCGTACTGAACGAATTTGTATAAAACTCCACAGAGCATTTATGCCGAGCTGTGTTTTCTTTAGCCAAATAGAGCACGTCTGCAGAAACTAAGTCGACTGCTCTATGAACAACATGTGCAATACCACATGCAAGACGTCTGTGGTGCAGGTCACTAGTAGAACCGATTTGGAACCAGCAGCTAAATTAATTGCTTTGTGCTGTGTAGAATTACTCCTTTATTGTTTTACTATGTATCAAGTTACTAGAAGTTTGAGCATGTCGCCAGCAGCCTCGAAAGACAGTTATCATTTGCCGGTGATCACCAGAACCCAGCGAATGTTTGGGAGCAGCGTTAGCTTACTTGGCCAAGTGAAGTTTTTGTACCTTTAAGCATGTCCTAAAGAGTAATTAGAAGTTGTTATAATGCTGCTTTGTAAAAATAACCTGCACTGTGGTATGCAGTCTGCAGCAAGTACGCCAGTGCGTGTCGACAGTGTAAGCCATGGGGGCCATTGAGGGTTCAGCTGCTGGCTTTCCCTTCAGGCAAATTGCGAGCCAACTGGACAATTACTACTTGAGGTGATTAGGATTAGTTAACGCTAAATGCAATTATGCTTTTGTTGTCTTTGCATTTGAGTAAAGTGAAGATCAGCCTACCTCATCTCGGATGAGGGATGTTAGATTTGACCCGAGTCTGGAAAACGAAAAGCTGCCGTTAACATGCGGGTACAAGCTCAAGCTCGTGCAAGTTGCAAGTTTGCTGCAAGAGTTTAGCAACAACAACAAAAAGAGAATGTTATGCTCATGACCTGGGGAACATGTCTGGCACAGTCGAACGGCCCCCGAATGATGCATTAAGGCCTGATCAAGCTTCTCACATGTCCTGAAAAGACGTTGCTAAAGGATTCTTAGTGCACAACCATGTTTACTCTATAGATGACAGCCTCAAATATTTCATTGCCTTTTGGTTGTTCACCAGTCGAAAGTGGGCAAGTGGGAGATGGGTGTCTGTTGGATGTAAGAGATTCTTGGTGGGCCTTTAAATGCATCAGCTCGGAGCCTGCCTGTAAGAAAATGCAGTGTGTCGTAGTTGAAGAACGAGCACCTTGTACGCACCAGCCGGAGCCTTCCTTGCCGCCTTGCTGCCAAATGCTCAGATTATGCCGACACACACCCGTTGTGGGCCTTCTATAGGCAAGGAGACCGTTTTTATACCTTTTTGCCGCACTTTTAAACCACACCCGAGGCACACCAGTGTTGTGCACTCTCTGGGAGACTATTTAGCAGAGCTGTGCAAATAGCAGAATTATTGAGTGCAATGTGAATACTAATGTTAATGTCCGAGTTCAAATGTGATCAGATACTTTTTGCAAATACTGTTTGAATATTTTTCTAGCAGTTCTCCGTTAAACTGCACACAAACTCTATGGTTAGACACGGACAAAAAGTAGATTTACTGCATGACTGATGTAGTCCCTCAATGCCCATTCCTAGATAAAAATAAAAGGGGGGGGGGAGTAGAGTCCTAAAAAAAACGCCAAGAGGGAACTGTGCAGATACATGAGTTAGCTTTGTCTCGGTACACACGCTTTAGCTTTGCTGCAGCACGCAAGCGTTGGCATCGCTGCAGTACACAAATTTTGTGCAGTGAAGTGTACTGCATGTGTGAATGGGCCACTTATTGCGGGACCTGGCATATTTTGCCGCTTAATTGCACACTTCAAATAGTTCAAATAGTGAAAGTTAGGTGTGAATCTTAATCGAATCTACTAATGATTTTTTTTATGCGTGTGCACCACAGCTTGAGCAAAAGAGCCAGCTACGTCAGCCATTGCCACTGATTTATGGGGATAAATGGAAAATTACAAATGGCGTACATTGCATTCTTTTTCCCTGAGCCTTGCTGGAGTTTCTGTTGCGTCCTCACCATCATCACAGACTTTAATTTGATGCACTTTAATCTATATGTTTCCCCTGGATATTTTAAAAAGAGATCCCAGCAGTGTCTTATTAACTCTCTGTTAACTATTAGCTCTAGTTAACTTATTAACTCTCTGAAGCATTTGAGCCAAATCTTTTTTGTTTTGGGGGGGCTGCAAGTCTTTTAACTAGGCTCATCATTACCATAATCACGCGTGACTGCCCAGGTCATGCTCTTAGTTAATCTTAGTGAAGACACATATACATTATTGTACTGTGTTATGTTACAGTAACCTGGTACAGTGCATTATTAATTGCACAGACTCGTTTCATGTTATTAGCTCCGCATGGCTTCATGCTTATCATATGTTCTCTCTTGGTAATAAAAATAGCAATTGCAGGATCGTTAATTGGCAGCAATCACTCACATCGTGGTAGTGCATTGCCAAACAGCTTTATCTATACTGGGCACAATCTACAAGAAAACTTGGTCCTCTATGTTAAAATGTTCAGTGAACCAGATATTCTTTTTTAAATGGCTGTGCTAGCTTTAGCACTACCTAGTTTTGTTTGAAGCTTAAGCTGTTCGTCACATGGCGCGACAATCAAGAGGCCAAAGATGGCTTGAAAACTGGCCACAGACTAGTCCTATTATCAGCTTTTCAATTGCTCTTTGTTTTTTGTTCTTTTGGTCAGTGCTTTATGCTTATAGTCTTAAAACTTTACGCTTGTGCAGCGACTGTTCTCTTCCGGAGATCATGAATCATCCGAACGCAGACTTGATGGTCCTTATGCACTTGTTGCATTTGGACCTACGTTAGTGCACTGACTGTGATGAAACCTCGGGTAATAACTACGGCAGGGTTACCTTTGAAGATCTCCCACAACTCGTTGAGCATTCTGCCATTCTGTGATGAGGTGCCCTCGAACCCGTGACGAGAGCAACTGCACTTGCAGTTACTCCCATGGAGGTTACTGCAGCAATTCATTTCTGACATTCTGTAATCGTGGCATTAGGCACGCCTGTTGTATGGCGGAACAGAATTGAAATTTCTGTCCTTGCAAAACCTGATGCTTTGCAATGTACACATTGACCATGCCGTGTTCTGTGGTTAACGTGTACTGTGAAATTGGCAGGGTGAGGGCACCCTGAAGATTAGTGTCAGAAATGTAGTGCGTTCCCCATGGTTGTTCTTTTGGAGATTGCGAGGCACCTTTTATAATGGCAGCCTTGCTGGTGCACAGAGGGCGTCGTGTCCTTGCATTGCTGGAGAGCTGTATCGAAGCGTTTGCTCGGAAAGATAGGTCAGGCTTCGATTCACTGAGCAACATCCAAGACCTGATGTTGAAGACCTGATGGTGGCTGCTTCAGCTCTTGGCACATAGTCACGTAAAGCTGAGGTGCTTAACCTGGACGGATGAAGTGGGGAGCATTCGTCACTAACTAAGGGGATAGCACCATCAGGTTATTACAAATGAAGTTGTGAGGTGGTCTCTGTTGGAAAAAAGACACTTTTTAAAAATATTTACCTTTAGAGGGCGAGGTTGAAGGAACATTTGCTTGTTATTGTCGCGTCAAAATTTACCTAAGTTTCATGGTTTCTCAAAGGAATGTTAAAGCTTTAGAGTCTCTTGCTAATGAGGCATATTTGTTGAAACTTATTAGTCTGAAAAAAAAAAAAAAAGGTTTGGGAGAGGTTTGTTAGCAGCCTTAGTGAGATCTCTTGCAGTGTATGTAACATTTTAATATTAGATTCACTGTAAATAGCACAAACAAAACGGGACACCAGAAAATACTAACACAGGATCACGTCGACGGGCTGATTGACAGACACAAGCTAATATCACAGGTTGGCGTTGCTGTTCTAAACTTCCGATACATCATCAGTCGAGACTGAACAGCATCGTGCTTCGATTCCGAGCAACGGCCGGCCAGGAAGGCAATGATGGCGGTACATCCTAGTGTCGCAGAAGGCTTTGGTTGCTTGTTGTTGCATGGGGGAATGAAAAAGAAAGATTGGAGAGAAAAAAAGAACCCCCGCCCCCGCAAAATAGAAAGAGAAAAACTGCGTGCCGGACTGATCCAAGACGAGTGAGGCGTCACCTCTCCTACAAGGGGTCCCCCCTCTGACCGGGGTGTTCGGTCCTCCGCGGCGGCGGCAGCTACTGTTGGGAGCGAAAATGGATGGATGGACGAACTTGCGAACCGCCGCCACGACGCCCTTCGCTGACCTCTAGCGGTGTCTTGGTTCTGTTTCTTCGTGCAGGGTGTCATTCAGCTGGGTGATGTGCGTTGCACGCTGCACTACAGCATTCCCAAGGAAGGCTTTGGCAGCTCGGACAGGGGTGGCATGATGGCCCGCACAGACTGGAACTGCAGCAAGGTGGGACTCTTGCTTCGTCTGTTTGGTCGCCGCTCTCGCATGTGATGTGAATTGTAGGAGTGTGCATGTTATGACCAGTAAAATACGGTTCTCTGTGGCTTAACATTTACTGTACATAATGCATAACCTGCTCTGAGGCTTCACAAAAGAAAGGTTCAATTGGTGTGCACTAATTGTGGCTTCATGGCAGCATGAATTGATGTTGAGAGGAGTTTTCCTGGCAATGTGGCTGTATGGTACAGTGAAACCACCTTTACAGCTAAGTTACACATGGAAGAATGTTTGGAGAAAAATGTGTCTAGCGAACATGGAACTGGTAAAATACCATATCAAATATAAGCCGCCACCCCCCCCCTTCTATTTGCAAGTGAAAAAAAAAAAATCTTTTTTTTACTGGTGTTTTAGTTTCGATTGTAAGTGAACCCCTAACTTTGGATTTCAAATTTCGGCAAGATAGGTTGACTTACACTCTTGTAAATGTGGTATACAAAGGGGTTCGTGGGAATGGAGGGTGGGGGACTGTGAAACCTATGGGCTCTGCAGAACCCACATTAAGAACCCATGCTGTCGCTTTTAAGTGACATTGAAAGAAAACTATGTACATTGAGGTCTTACAGAAAACCTACTGTCATTTACTGCAAATGCCATTTACCCCCAAGGTGACAAGCAGCCTTTCTGTAGCCACTGTAAGCTTGTTCATCCATGCCAAGTGTAAAGCTTGGTCTCCTCTTTCTTTCAGTGTGGGGTCAATAACTTCAGGCGTCGTGACAGCTGTTTCAAGTGTAGCGCCAGTAGGGAAGGTGAGTTGTCTTTGCACAAGTGACTGTTTTGGGTTGCTGACGAGGATTGGATCCATAGGTAAGGACCATGACAGAACCACAAGAAGTATGTGAAGTTTGAGTGCTGTACACTGTGACCTCGCTACAACAGACTTTGAGAGTGAAGAAGAGTTTGGTTCATTGTAAAAGAATGATCTGTCATGCAAATATTGCAGCAATGGACGTTTATGTAGAAAATGGGTCTCTCATAGTCTACGCTCGTTACAGTGCAAATGCATACAACAGATTTTAGACATAACGGACAATATTTTGGCCTAAGCTTGGTCTGTGTATGTTAACCTTGCAACAAAATCCACTTTTAACGGGCTGCCCTACGACGACTGACTACAGTGGACTAGAGGCGATCTTTCCCAAACTGGACATATAAAACATACTTTTGTTGCCTTGTTGACGTGGTCTGATAACAGACGTAATCGCGGCAGCCATTGTTTTAGCACGGCAGTGCAAAAAGAAGCTTTATATGCTGCTTGCAACATTGGAGCCATCTGGCCAAGCCAAGCCTCTAACAAAGCCAACTTGAGGACAAGCACGATGACGCTGATATGTTATTTGGCGGGCTAGTCAATTATGCCAGACCGCGATAATGGCTTCCAAAAAAAAAAAAAGAAATGGAAGCGTATTTCATTGAGCAACAAGGTTAAGCTTGCGGATGCAGTTGCACACGGTGAAAAGCAAGTAGACACCGCAAAAACAAGGGGCTATCGAAGGCGACTGTGAGTCCAGCTGTGAATAATAAAGCTTTCATAAGCAAGCAAGTGTCGGGCAAAATTAATCTTCAGCGCTTGACCTGAATGTGAATAAAAAGCTTCTACATGTAGGTTTCTTTACTTTCGACGTTTGTCACTTAATATGCAGTTTTGCAATGGCATTGTTAGGCCCCGCAACCAAAGTTTCGGAAGTGAGGTGCTCCAAGCCCATGTCCCGATGAGTTTCACTGGCAAATTAGAATAAGTTACTGTGAGAGGTGCAGTTGTATGAATATGTTACAGCCAATTCAGAATAGCAGTGGCTTTGCTGCGCGCACTGTAATGGCGCTCGCTCACTAAAGTAGAACGTGCGCTGCAGTTGCAAATTACCACTGTTGGTGACTGTCATCATTCATAATCGCGCTGTGAAGTCCACAGCCAGCAGAAAGTTACAGAAATAGCCCTCACGGCGACGTAGGCGTGCAAATCTTATGTATCAAGATCCTACATAAGCACTGTCAGTGATGCTGGAATCTCCTACTATCAGCCAGAAACCCCACCGCCCCCTTTGTAACTGCTCCTATGTCCTAGAAGAATGTGGCACTACAGTAAAACCTCGTTTTAATGAAGTTGAAGGGGGAGCGGTAATTACTTTGTTATAACCATTAGTTCGTTATAACCAATATCAATTTCATCTATAGTAATTTCAAGGGGAATTGCGATTACTTCGTTATATCCGATAGTTCGTTATATCCGGATTCGTTATAACGAGGTTCTACTGTAATATGTCTGCGAAACACCGCAAAAACAATAACAATAATCATCATCATTGATGTTATTATTATTTGGCGTTTTATTTGCTTTACAATTATTCCAGCTGAAGCAAAGAAATAACGTGTTGCGAAGGCCACAAATAGCTGTTTCTTTGCAGTCCGAGTACGTTGGTTTAAATCAAGTGGTTCAGCCTAAGTGTGCCTGTTCGACCAGTGTAATCCACTGGTGAAATTCCGCATTGTAGAGATGTGCCAGTGGGAATCTAAAGTTTCTGCTGGTGCCATGGTATCAAACTTTTGCTCATGACTGTGCCTCTTGCCCCGGAACAGTACCGTATTTACCCGATTGATTTGCGTCCTAGCATAATTTGCGCACCCCTGATATTTAGCCAACCTTACAAAAAAAAAAAAAAAAATTTCCTCGCATATTTTACGCTCCCCGTCCCGCCCGAGCCAGCTCACCGGAGCGCGTGCACGGACAGACTTTGGACAGCTGCGCGGCCGTGCCCCTCACTGCGCAGGCGAACGCAGTCATACGCAAAAGGGGCTGCAAGTGCGATGTCCCGTTTTCCGATTCTTTTCTCCAGAAGCCCCCGGAGCCCAAAGTACAGTAGCTAGTATAAAAGCATGCGAGTAGGGGCAATGAAAACGGCTGAAGCAGAGATCAGACGAGCCTGGCCCATCTCCTTTGCTCATAGGTCGCATACGATAACATAACCCCCATCAGGACGCCTGCCATCGAAGCGGAAACGTCCCGCCAGTCCTTAAAGGGTCCCTGAAACGTTTTTTTGACATTGCGTCACTGATTAGGCAACACAATTGCGAAATCATTCACACCATAAATAAAGCGAAGCACAATGCGCTAAGGCAGCTATGGGCTTATTTCTGTCGCCTTCCTCCTTACCACTGCTGTTCCTCCTCAACTCGATCTGCTGCGGAGTGCGCGCTAGCGACGACAGCGCCTCCCGCGTCAGCCGCTCTGCCGAGCCTCCCGTAGTGACATAGCGCCCCGATATCCTCACTGAGGTCGCCCGCCTCGGCAGTGCTAGCCCTCTGTAATAGAGCGCCGGCGACTCGTGTGACGCCGCCAGATGCCGCGATGATACCGTTGGCTGAAACGAAGGAGTACGTTGTAGAAGCACGTTGTTCGCAGCTAGGTTTTGAAAATTACGCGCACGTCACTTGGGTCGGGGCCAATCAGCGACCTCCCATTCGATCGCTCGATGGCGGGGGCGTTTGAAAACGCTTTTTGGCGAGCCGCTGCGACCTTTTGCGATACGCGTGTTCAAAACCTTATTGTAAATTACACACTTTACGCACAGCGCTAAAATCTGTCCTGTAATGGTCCTAGTGACCCGCTCTACCGGATCACCATGTTTGCACAAAATCGTCAAAACCGTTTCAGGGTCCCTTTAACGAGCATGAAAAGACTCGAAGTGGAGGAGGGTTCGCTCCTCTGCCGAGATAGCGGTGGCGCGCGCGCTATCTTGGCAGTCATCATAGGGCTGCTCTTAAACCCTTCTATGTGCTGTGCTCTCAACGCGAAGAGACTGTGATAAGCGTCCCTGGAGCATCCATATTCTCTTACACCAGTGTTTTGGTGTGTTACATGAGATATGGTATTCAGAAGAGTTACCATATACTGCGCACGTTACATTACATGTTATTTTGAATGTGCTTGCTAAATCTCCGCGTAATTTGCGCACCCATTTTCCGAGCTCTAAAATCGCGAAAAAAAGTGTGCAAGTTACGCGAGTAAATAAATACGGTATTCGTTTTACTATAGTGTGCATAAGAAACAAGTGTAATACTGTCAAATTTCGAGCAAGTGCTCCCACATATGCGAGCACCCCTTGTTTACTCGCCTGATTTCACTTTGCAGAGGCAGAAGCATCAGGCACAGGCGATGGCTACGATGAAATAAGCTCTGTGCCAACCAACAGTAAGTAGAGCGCTCCATTAACTGTATTGTGGTTGGGCAAGCTGTGTTTTTTTTTTTTTTTTTGCCATGTCAAGGTGATGGCGACTCCAATTTCCAGAGACGCTCCTGTCATGCTCTTGATAGTAGAAATGCTCATCAAGGGTGAAAATAATTTAGAATAAGCACAAAAGCGTAAACCAAAACTTAAATCCAACAGTGTGTAGTGCTGCCTTTGTGTGACACCAAACAAGTCAGTCTGCCTCTTGGGCAGTACAACAGCATGCGCGCCCTTCTCCCCTGGTGGTAACGTTGCGAAGTACTGTGGAATAGATGTGACCTTTGAGATTTGTGCACGGCCGGCATGCGGCTGTGCATATCTCGAAGGCCATGGTATGGTACCTGTGCGCTTCCGCATCTTTCACCATTTTGCCTGCGATGGCATCAACACACAGTGACCAATAATGGCGGGAAACCAGATGGGTGGTTTTAGGTAATCGGTAAAAATTGATTTGTAAGTAATTCGCGCATCTCTCAAGCCTTTAATCTTCCATAAATGACGTTAGTGTGCCTGGGAATGTGCCGAGCAAATTTCATTGAGGTTCATTGATCTTGAAAAATCTCTGGGGTTGGCCTTTGAAGCTGATGTTCATGAACATGGCGCCTTCGATTCTTCCCAAAGGCAGCCAAATTTCGACTGGCATGGAATACAAGAACCCCACTGTAGTGGCCAGTTTTGGTGCGACGTCATAATGTCACCGAAGCAGAAGCGGTGCGATGTTTTGCACCTTGTTCAACCGTGGTAAAACAGGGCTCGCCGAGTTTCCATGTTGTGTTGACAAAAGAAGAGACTAACATGACATTGGCTGCAGAGTTTAGGGGAATGCACGCTGGAAAATAGAAGCTGTGTGTTTGGAGCAAGGCAACATAATGAATCAGCGTATAGTACAGATTGGAGGGGCATGATTCCAAATACAGTGGTGCTAAAAATTTTCAGAGAACATTTCGTTAATATCCGGCAAGTCCATATGATGGGTTTATACTATGCAGGTGCTGTAGTGCGTATATAAAGTGTTTCACTAAAGGGAGCTTAAAAACCACTGGTTGTTTTTTATTGGTGCCATCATTCCGTCATGTAGTCGGGGCAACCTCTGTGATTCTTTTTGATGTTTTACGTTGCACGTATTTTCTGAGTTGCTAGGTGTATCCTGTTCAGCTATGCTGGACATGAAATGCAGCAAAATCTCATCAGTTGAAACGCCGCCGATAATTCATATTAAGTGGCCTGGTCCAGCCAAGCCTACTGTAACTCCGTGTATTGAATAACTCATTAATTTGCATGCAAACTGTACCTGCCGATACATTATATGACCTATGTGCTGACGTGACCAGCATTTTCCCTGCTAGCCACCATCATCTTGAAGGCTATGCTTTGGGGTTGAACTCGTATCATTGCTGCCTTGTGCATGCACGTTAATTAAACGAACTGGTTGGTTGCATCACTGTTGGGTTAATTAGTTTATTGCATGGAGGCACAAACACGTTTATGCATTTACGTTGTTGTGCTGGGCAATTCTCTAGCATTTCTCTCATGTCAAAGATGCAGCGGTTGAGCAGTTGTGAGAAACTGCATAGTGACATGATTGATAAAAGCTTCGAACCAGTGTAACTTCGAACAGTGTAACGAACCAGTGTAATGAACAAGTGTAACAAACAAGTAACGAACAAGTGACGAGTAACGAACAAGTGACGAACAAGTAACGAACAAGTGGAACAAGCTGGTAGTGAGATGCAGCCTCACAGTGTGGTAGTCAGTTCGATGCTACCATCCGGGTAGAAATCAAAACTGAGCTAGAAACGAGGCTGAGCTGATTGGTGGGGATTTAATCATGAAAGAACGTATGGCATACAAACATGAACCTAAGAGAAGAAAACCAGCTAGCACAAGGTTAATCGGCACTTAACGATGTCTTGTTCTCGTGTCACGTGCATGCCATATCATCGTCTCGTGTCACGTGTTCGCGTCTGCATGCCATATCATCGTTCATGATGGTGCACAGCTGCATTGCGTATTTGCCAGCGTAAATCCTCAATGCAGACTTGATCCAGGATTGGTCTTGTCTGTTGCAGCACTACTCCTACGCAACCTGGACGTACTAACAACGGAGGAGCGCGTCCTGGCCGTGTTGGGCCAGACGACCAACGTCCCCATCAAGAGCCTCAAAGTGGCACGTGATGCCGTCACGGGCGTGTCGCGTGGCTTCTGTTACGTCGAGCTGCACACCGTTGCGGAGGCTGCCCAGCTGGACGACCTCTTGCTCAACCTGGGCGGCCAGTTCTACATCGACGGTCGGCAGGGTGAGTGACCTGCATTTACTGTTACATATTGGCTACTGCAAATGCTGGCATAGCTTGTAATAGACCTGTAATAGCCATCGATGGCAACACGATGGCTATTACCAAGACCTGTAATAGCCATCGTGTTGCTTTAATTCATGATAGGTGATATGTGGGCTTTACTACATTTAGAGGATGCCTATTGAGTCGCATTTTACCCTATCTCTTCTAGAAAGCTCTGTATGTTCACCATTTAAGTTACCCATGACTGTATAGTGCTGTCTGATTGGAATAGTTAACCACAGCATTCTCTCCATAATAAAGTGCAGTGCATTTGCACAGATATTCAGAGCTGTGTGAACACCCGAGTTTTGAATTTTAATCGAATACAGTAGAACCTTGTTATAACGAACCCAAATATAACGAACTATTGGATATAACGAAGTAATCATAATACCCCTTGAAATTCTTATAGATGAAATTGATATTGGTTATAACAACTAATGATTATAACGAAGTAATGGTTATAACAAAGTAATTACCACTTCCCCTTCAACTTCGTTATAACGAGGTTTTACTGTAGTATCTAATCAAATAATTCGATTGGACACGATGAGTATCGGGAATGCAGGTCACTGTTCCAGCAGTGTCAAGTTGGCTGAAACACAAGCCAACGCAACTGAAAAAGAAAATTCGCAGCACATTCCGCAACAAAAATTTAACAAGCTAGCCCAGGCATTACTGACCTTGAAAACATGTCCTCTGTGTTCCCACTTCCACATGTGCTTCATGCATGGCTATCCTGCGTGTCATTTACAAGTACCAATCGGTGCAGTTCGGTCGTGTATGCTGCATGCTTCAGCAACCGTCCTGACCTTGGCTTGGGAAAACATTGGCGCTTGGCCAGGCCACCAGGCCTGGCGTCGCGTGCGATAATTTGGTTGTGTTGTAGTCGCACAGCTGCCATGGGGCACTGCCCATTCAGAAACTTTCGTCCTGCAGTACAGTTGTTAGCTGTTATTTATAGAGAACAGCAGCCCTCTTAGATGCTGTTGTGAATGAGTGAGTACTCATAATGATGACTAGGATCAAGCGCAACAACCGACACGTGAACGTACAAAAAGAAATGTGTCACCGAGCTAAAACGACTAGCTCTTCCAGCAACTCCCAGTACCCCATGAACTAGTCACGACGGCCAAGGATGCTGGTGCTGATCGAAACAGCGGCTATTCCATCAACTGTAGCCACTCCCATGAGAGCTGTGTGCCACATTTTTGAACTCAGTGGCACATGCAGCAAAATTGCGGGTAAATACAAGTTCTGAAAAAAAAAACGGGCGGAATAACCATGTGTCATGGGTAGCCACGGAATGCAAATGTAAAGTTGCAGCGACGCTGTAGCATCCGTGATTTCGCTTTTCTGTCACCCTGACTGGCAGCACACATTATTTTCATGAATATTTTTTTTTTTTTCTGAGGTGCTGCTTATTGGATTTTGACTTCCCCCCCTTTTTTTTTCTCTCCCTCTCCCTTTCTAACTACTTCATTAAGTTTTGGTATCAATATGTTTGTGGTACTACTGAGTCATTTTTGTTTTTGTACTGTAGTTAATTATTTAATTTCCTGTAATTTACCTCTATTAACAGTTACATTCACGGATCTCTTCTCAGCCGCCTTTGGGTTCTTAGGTTATTCAAATAAATAAAAAATTGGAAAATGGCCTGCACCCTCTCTCTCCCTTCTAATTTCAGAGTTTCAAATTTGCCACAGATAGGACTATTCGAAATTGCATGAACGCAGTAGGTGCCATTAACACGCTTGCTTAAATAAAACAGCATGTTAGCGATGTTGACCTACAGCTATTATAGTACCATAATTTGGTTGCTGGAAATCGACTTTCATGTACATTTGAACACATAAAAATTAAATATATTTATAACAAATTTTGAATGTTGTGTTTTCTTGCATTACGTTGGCAACCCATTAATCTACATTAGATGTATCTCAGTGTATATAATCTACTCGTTCTGTCTTTAAATTTTAGATAAAAGCTTTGGTATTCGAAAGTCAGTTTGATACCGTATTTTTATTTTCGATCACCACTTCGCATTTTTTCATTCAAGATGAAATTTCACTATTTGTGCAACCCTTCAAATATTCAAGTGTTAAATATCTTCACTTGCATGACATGAAATAGCGTCATTCAAAAATCGCAAGAAGCAAGCCGGTTATCTGAATCATGATGCCTTTCTTAGCGGTAACAGCATTTTCAGTGTTGGAACATTGTGTGCATGCTATGTTCGAATAAGCAAGCAAGACCTGGTATGGCTCTATGAATTTCCAATTGTTGCCATGCATTGGTTGGTTCGGCACAGGTATTGTAAGTTGCTTGTATCACAGAACACCTGTATATAATTTCATAGAGTAGCAGTGTGGTTGACAGCAGTGAGCAGATCCAGGAACTCAGCCGCTGCTATCTCTTAGAGAGCTGTTTACGCTAGATGTGGCTAACCCTGTGAATTACATCTTCGTGAGAAAGAGTTTAATTCCTGTTCACTAATGACCTGCAACACGACTCCCCTGCAGTGCTCGTGGCCTATGCACGCAAGCCGAGGACCACTTCCAGGTATGAACCTCCCTTGTTTTTGTTTCATACAGTAAAACCTCGTTATAACGAAGTTGATGGGGGAGTGGTAATTACTTCATTATAACCATTAGTTTGTGATAACCAATATCAATTTCATCTATAAGAATTTCAAGGGGAATTGCGATTACTTCGTTATAACGAGGTTCTACTGTATACGTGCTGGTCGCTGTGCACCTTGCTGGGAATGTTGAAATGTGATGTTTGCTCATGTGGCAGTCTGTGCTTCCTTTTTTTTTTTCTGTAATCAGCTGTTGCACAATGTGGACGACGTGACTGCCCACTGAACTGCGTATTACGTAATGATTGGTGTCTCAAAATTTGGTGTCTCAATAGCGTTGGCAGAAGGTGCATTTGAGAACATTTCTTGAACTTAGTTGGAGCCACCACTGTAGGGTCTAACTGTCCGGCAAGTTCCGTTATCATGCAATGTTTCGTTATCGAGAGACATAAAAGGCATTGACTCCTATGGGCTTTTACCGGGGATCCTGAGGTGCTTAGTCGTTCTGAGAACCTCATTGCTGTGGGATTTTGTTATTGTGAAGTTCAGCAGTATTATTGTATGTCTGGAAAACCTGCATTTGCTGCATCTTATTTTTTTTCCTTTTACTCTTGCCCAGTGTGTTACTACTGTCTTTGTTTATTGAGGTTTTTGAATTTTCCTTTCTTTTTTTTTTTTCAGTGCGGTGACTGCCAATGTTGCAAGCGTCGCATTGGCGGCGGCACAGTGGACAAACCAGGTTGGTTGAAGGCACAAACAGGCCGGGCTGTGTAGTTTTATATCTTTCACTGCAAGACCTGTAGCGAGATAATAATTACTGGCATATGCAATGTGATCTCGTTACTGTGAACCTTACATATTAGTTTCATATTACCGAAGGTGTGAAGGATTCACACCCAAAAGCCCGTAGTTATAAAAAACTAGAGCTGTGCGAATAGCAAAATTTTGAGTGTGAAGCGAATTTGAATATTGATGTTTGAATGCAAATGAAACTGAATATTTTTTAATAGTGTTCAAATATTTTTTAAATAGTACAATGTTAAATTACAGAGAAATGCATTGCTGAAGATGAGCAAAAAAATGTGTTGCTTGAACCGGTGTACTCCAGCAATGTCATCCCTAGGAAAACAGTCAAGAGAATAGTACAACAGAGAAATGTACATATGCATGTGTTAAATTTGCCACATTACGTGGATGTTAGCTTCACGCCAGTTCACAAGTGCCAGCGTATGCGAGTGCTAGTGAGATGCTAATTTGCCGTATTGTGCTTCCAGCCGGCAACTCCCGGTACTGCGGCTGCTCAACAGGTGAGCTACCATTTTCACGCCCAGAACACTTCCAACATTGGCTAATGGCTGTGTGATACGATATTGGCTGATGGCTGCTCGAATGTTTCGGCTCCGCGCAGATGCGTCTCTCACCAGCAATGTTTTGCTCTTTGCAACGTGACGGTTGCTTTCTCTACCTGCATGTCATGAAGCCTGCTGTTGCTGTGTAGCGCTTGGGCAGAAGTGCTGATATGGCACTTTCAAATGCTTTATTCTTGCCCTAAGTGAATGTCTAAGTATTTTAAATCATGTGAATACTTACAAAAAATGCCAGCATATCTTAAGTAAATGCCTTATTTACTCGCGTAATTCGCGCAATATTTTTTTCAGGATTTTAGAGCTCCGAAGAGGGGGTGTGCAAATTGCGCGGAGATTTCGCGAACGCGTTCGAAATAACGTGTAACATAATGCAACGAGTACGGTAACTCTTTTCGATACGATCTCGCGTAACACTACAAAACGCTGGCTTAAGAGAATACAGCTGCTCTATGGACACTTTTCGCAGTCCCTTCGCGTTGAGAATGCAGCACGTAGGAGGGTTTACAAGCTGCCCGCTGATGGCTGCCGAGATAGCACGCGTGCCAGCGCTATCTCAACCGCCATGCAATCGCTCGGCAGCGGAGCGACACCCCCCCCTCCCCTCGCATCTTTTCATGCTCGTTAAAGACAGGCAGGGCATTTCCTCCCCGCATCGACGGCAGGTGTCCCAATTGGGGTGATATTATCGCATGCGCCCACCGAGTGACAGAGATAGGCCAGGCTCGTTTGATCTCTGCTTCAGCCGTTTTAGTCGCCTCCACTCGTATGGTTTTATTCTAGCGACAGTACTTTGGGCTCCGGGGGCTTCCGGAGAAAAGAATCGGAAAAAGGGACATCACACTCGCAGCCCCTTTTGCGTAGGACTGCTCTCGCCTGCGCAGCGAGGGGCGCGGCCGCGCGGCTGTTCAAAGACTGTCCGTGCGCGCGCGCTGGCTCGGGCAGGACGGGGAGCGCAAAATATGCGAGGAATTTTTTTTTTTTTTTTGTAAAGCTGGCTAAATATCAGCGGTGCGCAAATTATGTGAGGGGGCAAATTATGCGGGTAAATACGGCAGCTTTCTTTTTGCATTCTCCATAGGAATTGTTCTATGAAACAATGTCAATACTCATTAGGCAAATGCATCATGATCTCATTGTGTGTTACCTTGTTCCATTGCTGTGGTGGCTGCTGCTGTAACATGCAAGAGCAGTCAGAAGCATGCTTGTTTATTATTCATGTTTTTGAGCGTCATCATCATTTCTCCTTATCATTATACATCGTTTATCAATTTTGCGGTGTGTAGCAATGCTGTGTATGGCACCAGGTCTGGAATTCCTTATCGGACAAAGAATATGTGTTGAGATGCTTGTCGAGATGTCCATGATGCACCTTTAGGAAGTTGTCTGCTCCAAAGATATTCGTGGTAGTGCAAGACCATCTTGTTGAGCCCTCGAGACGGCAAACCAACAGTAAATGTGACGTACTTGGCCGACAGCACTTATTTTAGGTTTCCTTGTGTGGCCATTTGTGGCGCAGTGTGCTGTCATGAAGGAGTTCAAACTCTTCTTGGCTGTCATCCGATCCACAATCATGGGCAGGTCATGTTTTATGCATGGTATGGTGCCCACACCATGGGAGGTAGCCCCACACTGGTTAACTAGTGTTAGTCGAGAACATTGCTCATCGGCTTGTCCCGTGAGTGGCACATGAATGGATGCCTCTGCTGAAGAGGAAGAAGCTGCTGATTGTGGCACGAACGAGTATCCCTGGCATGCAGATGCATTTAGTGGGTCTGCACATGCCTATGCAACCTATGCAAGAGAAAAACAAAACCGAATATTGCGAATATATTGATGTAGTGCCGTGAGCACTTCTAATGTTACTTTCCAATCACAGGCTCGCGTGCTAAATCGTCATTTCAGCCACTAATAGTTCTTGTGAGCGCCACAATGCGCTGATGCGGTCGGCAGCGATGTGACAATTTCATTGAACTGATTAAAATATTAAATCTAGTGATATGGGTAGCTTGACATCTGCCAAAAATATCCTCAGCCGTCTAGGCTATGCGACCTGCAAATAAAAAAGTGGGTGCGCAAAAAGTGTCAGAGGGCCCCTTTAAAAAAGAAAAGAAATATTTTGGGACTTTAAGCCTATCTTCGCAGATGCCACGTGATGTGGGTTATAATTCAGTAAGAGCTTGTTACACAATCAATGATTCAATTTCCCAGACTCCCAAGGGACCGCTAAAATGTTAAAAAATCTGTCTTTAAAAACAAATTCATGCAGAAAATGCGCCTTTTCCTAAATATTTCTTTGATGAAGGGGGTCGAGGGCGGAGCCTCAGGTTTGCTCGACTCGGGAGATGGATCTTTGAGCTAGCTGTTAAAAAAAAAAGTTTTTTTTTTTAAACCTCACAACTAGAGCTGTGCAAACAGCAAAATTTCGAGTGCGAAGCTAATTCGAATATTTATGTTCAGGTGCAAATTGAATCAAATATTTTTAGAATAATTTTCAAATATTTTTGAATAATACAACATCTAGTTATGGAGAAATGTACTACTAAACATGGGCAAGAAAATTTATTGCATGACTTGTGTATTCCGCGGTGTCATTCCAAAGTCCTGAAGAAACAGTCCAACTGTGCAACAGAAAGCTGAGGTATCTTAGCTGCACTGTGCGAGTATTCGCCGCAGTACACCAGTGTTCACTTCGCAGTAGTGTGCAAATGTTAACTTCGCCGCAGTACAGAAGCGTTAGCTTTGCTGCCCGCAGTACACGGGTGTTATGCGGTGAAGCACACTAAATGCGGGAATGGGCCACTTGTCACGAGACAGCGTATTTTTTCTCTTAATTACCAGCTTCGAATAGTGCAAATTGAATTGATTAGCAAACGCTATTTGAAAATTATTCAAAATTTCAAATATTCACGCATCCCTACTACCAATGTTCTTTCAATGTGATCAGCACTACCTCATGCTGGGTCAAATCTACATTGATGCGAAAAAATCACTTCCTTTCGCGCAGCGTTCCAGCTGCTTATGAGCTCCGCATCAGCCATGGTTATGTTATCACTGTACACTGGTGACGGTGTCACCGGCACTCATTTCAAATTGGAACTCGTCAGCTCTTCATTCTTGGTGTCCGAGCTAGAAAATCCACCAGCGGGTGATTTTTATCGTCAGTCAACTCCGCACAGAGCTCAAGATCTCCTTAGTGAATCTTTTAAAAGTTAACCCAGCTGGATGGAATCCAAACACCAGCCTCACAGGCCATCAAACACAACGTCTACAGAAGAAAGTTGATCACTAGCGCTGTCGTTCTCTTGGGGCAAGAGAGCTCTCTCATTGTTGAGTGCAAAACCCGAGAACACTTGCAAAGAGTTTCTTTTTCAACCGCCTCCCGCGAGTCTCCAAGCATACCAACAGCCGACCTAAGCCACAGCCGACCTGTGTCCTATGTAGCGGCGTGCCTAAGGTGTCTGAGCAGGCACAGCATGCGGCTGAGCATGTGCATAGCCTGTGTACAGATGTGTCAAGTTGCGGATCGCGCTTTGGTCCATTGAAGTCTTGCTGAAGTGTTTCATTCAAAGAAAAGCGCCATGCCAAATACTGGGGAACTTCTCGAACAGTGAAGAAAGCGTAGCACGATTAGCGCGACTAGCACAATCTATTGCAAGCAAGACCAAGCATGTGGACGAATGCTTGTCTGTGGCTACGGCTTGCTACAGCTCGCAGCATATTGGTATGTGCCGCTTTCGGTTTCAATACGGTATGGTACGGTGGCTATGGTACTACATTTGGCTAGGAGATCAAGTGGTGCTGAAATGACAGCATCGGCAGCTGCTTCCGGTCTGCGGTTATCGGTAAAAAAAGTCTGCTCTCTGCTCTCGCTTCACGCATGCTGCCTTTCTGGAGCAAATTAACACAGTTCCTGTGTTACGCAGTTGTTTGAAGCTTAGCAAAGCAGGAATCACGTCCAAGTGGTCTATGCCGCACACAGTGGTTTGACAAAGCTCTAAGCAAGATTTCGTAGCGGAACTGTCATCAATCATCCGCGTCTCGATGGAACTCGGTTGATTGTTCTGTGCCATCTTAATTGTTTCATCGTCCTGTCTACTTCATTTCAGCACCTTATTTGCACGTTTAGTAAATAACGCTTCAGTAATACACAATGTAATCAGTTAATGCTGATAATTAACCAAGATGTGGACATACTAGTGTTATTAACAATGGCCGTTCATTGCGTGAGAAATGTGTGATATTGACAGAAACCATTTCCTGTTGACCCTTTTAATGGTTTGTATTCACTTTAGCCTTATTAACCTTAGCACACACCTGCGGCGAGCTGTCGTACAAGGAATTGAAATAAGAAGGTGTGATCCACTGTGCAGATTGTAGCATTTTTCTAACTACGTCAGCGGTAGTTAGAAAAACCTGATTAATTACAGTGGCGCTGTCATGTGCATAGTAATGCTTACTTGGGGGAGAGAGCTTTGAGTTGGCATCTCCTTTGAACAAGCTAGCGGGCAGCCTCACTCAACAGTTTGGCTGGCACCAGACCACCCCGTAGCATGGCTGTCTCATGTAATTATACAGGGATATATCATAATACAGGTGTCGTACAGGTGTAGCACAGGTGTAGTAAGGTATACAGTCTAATCTCTTATTACAACAGGTCTTGATAGTGAAGGAGATTTTGTTCTGTTGTAAAAGGAGTACGTGAATACAAATACTGTTAAAATAGATTGTTATATAGTGACCGAATGAGCCTGTTATAAACAGAGTGAATTACGAGTCACAGCGTCACGCTCTATGCCGAGCGTAGTCTGTCCAATGTGGACGACGGTTATCATTATCATGAAATCTGAAATATGTACGTGTGCACTGCTATGAAATGCACGGCGTTTGCACATGCATTTCCCTTGCGCTGATGCCCTCACCCCACTACTACATCAAGGTGGATGCATTTCATGGCATAGCATAGATTTGTATAGAATACTAAGGTGTGGGAAAGGGAAGTGAGGCTGAGGAGGGTGGAAAGGTGGAAGGGGGAGGGTGAAGGTTCGCATAACCTCATATAGCGTAGTATAGCAAAAGGGTGGAAAGTGAGGGTGTTGTGGAAGGGACGGAGTAAAGCATAGCATAGCCTTGTATAGTGTAATACAGTAAAACCTCGTTATAATGAAGTTGAAGGGGGAGTGGTAATTACTTCGTTATAACCATTAGTTTGTTATAACCAATATCAATTTCATCTATAGGAATTTCAAGGGGAATTGCGATTGCTTCGTTATATCCGGGTTCATTATAACGAGGTTCTGCTGTATAGCAAGGGTTGGAAAAGACAAAGGGAGGGTGAGGAGGAATGATGTGAGGGTGACGAAGGAAAGGAGGAAGATGTCAGAACCTGACATTTCCTGCCAAATGATTTTGGACCTAGACACATGACCCAAACAACGTAACATGGCATGACAGCTAGTCACGTTACATTTTCCTGTCAAAAACTATGTAACAGCTAGCGACGTTACAAATCACATGACTTAGTTGAGCTTGCTGCAGCCAGAAGAAGCTAGGTCGGCCACAAGCTCCAACCTTACACCACTAGAGCAAGCTGCCCACATCTTTTTCAATCTCTGTTAGTAAAGAATCGTCACGTCATGACAAGGGGACTAGAGTGTTTCTTTCAGTGAAAAAAAAAAAACAGGCGCTTGCTGCTGGTGCATAGAGGTTCCCCTCGCATTGACCATTGGAACAAGCGTTCCTTTTGCCTGAGCGATTAATCAGGCGGAACTTAAAGCCGTATCAAAGGGCACCAGTGATTTTCGTTATGTACATTGTGTAGCTCATGTTAACACTGCTAGCGCAGGAACATGCAGACTGACCAGCGCTTGCACATTATGTTTGCTTTCTGGGGCGCCTGTAGATCACTGTTGGTTTGATTTTTTTTTTTGTGTGTGATAGAGTACAAATGTGAATTGTGTTATGGGAGAATGGGGAACGGGGTGTTCTCAATGAAGATTGAATGCTAACAAAGGCCAGGTGGCGGAACCATAGCTCTACCTTAGGCAGTGCAACGTTCTGCATAAGCATAATTGTCTACATCCAGACACCGTGGAGTATTGCAGAAAACTGTCATTTCTCACATCCTCCCTTCCCCCCCTTACTTTTAGTGCTTTATTGTAGCACAAGTGCAGACTTGGCAATAGTGGTGGTGTTGTCCAAACCCACAGCAGAAGCGGTGGCATCAGGCCCCTTTAGTTTCTCACTTTGGACATCCATATTTATTTATACATACTGCGGCGCAGAAATGCGCTATGGCAGGAGTGGGGTTACAAAGCAATTCAAGAGCGAAATTTTAACAAACAGGTAAAATAATGCAGTTGTGTGTGTTATACAAGGTCAAACATAAAACAGAGGAACACCAGACAAACAAATGATGCATAAACATAATAGCTGATACCATTGCCAAATGTCAAAATAGACGAAGGTAGGTCACAGATGCATGTCATGGATGTCGGCTACGAAGTTGGGCGATGGGCGTGAGCAAACGAAACCAGGCAATGAATTCCAGTTTTCAATGGAACGGGGAAGAAAACTGAACTTGAACATGGTAGTTCGAGCATAAAAAGGCTTCAAGTTTAAGTTGATGTCTTTTAATGAGCCAACATTTACAGTACAACTGCAGTTGCCGTGCCAGTCGATATGTGTCGTCACAATAACCTTCTCCCCTCATTCTATATTTAAGGTGCTGTAGAGAATTTCTGGTAAACAAGCCGGCAGCCACATTTGATTTAATGTGCAATTTGTGATTACATAATTGCGCAATTGAATGATTGGCACTCGCGTGCCACAGCCACAGAATAGGTTGAAATCTGCAGCCGTCCTGTTGGAACAACCAGATGGGACGCTTTTGTGTTGCCACGGGAAACTCAAAAATGGTGGCAGCACGCCTCTCTGTAGGTAGTGCTAATACTTTGTCAATTCTCCTACAGTCTTGTTAATACTACATATTGAAAACTTGTTTGTGGGAAAAACTTTTCACTCGTTTGTTTCTGGCCATAGTCACAGCTGTTTTTACAATCGTGATGGGTCACTGGAGAAGTGCCTGCCTCAGTAAATATTATTCGTGCAAGTTCCAGGAGCAGGTGAAATTGGTAGCTGCACAAGTGCTTAAAAAGCCTCTGAGCAATTTCAGTCTCTGCTGTTTAAAATTTGACATTGCCTAAGTGTCATATGTAATGGCACCATTAACATATTACACATGTATTCCACGGAAATTGTGCGCTCCGGGCAAACATTAAAGAAAACTGTCTCCTCTCTCTCTCTCTCTCTCCCCCTCCCCCCTTCCCTTTATGTTCTTGTGACCACCAAATTTCTATACAAACATGTAGTACGATGTGGTAGGCGTGGTCTTTCAGAACCACCTGGAGGGAAATGTGGTGCCGTGGTGCTTCTTTGTGCGTTGGAACGCTGGGATTTGTCAGATTTGGATTGGAATTGTTTGCAAGGAGCCCGTACGCCTTGGAGATGCTTCTGGCTAGAACCGTTTGTTTTTCACAATATCTAATTTTGTATGACGGCAGTCTGTAATGAGCTATTTTTTTAGCATTGCTTCAAAACAAGTTTTATTTAACTTTGAGAGCTATTGCTCGTGTGCACATTATTTATTACATACGAAAAATGGTGGCCGGCCTCTAATGTTTCAAGACCAATGACAAGGTCGGCATTCACTCCACGACAGTTTTGTTGTGCGTTTCTTCTCTTGGTCATTTGATTATGCAGTAAATGTTTATTTTAAAGTTTAGTGCAGCTAGATGAATGAGATCCATTTATGAACGTTTTGTTTTTTTGAGGAAGGCTCTATTCGTACACACATTTTAGGCCAATCCGCGCCAGATGCCTGCCAGCACAAGTCTCACAGACACGCACGCAATCATTCCCATGAGTTGGCACAGTGCTCCTCAACAAATTGCATACAGGAGTGGCGCCACGTTTCCCTCTGACGTTCTTGTAAGAAACTCTGGTGGTGGTAGATGTGACGGCGTACTAGGCAGCTAGCTGTGGTGTGGAGATGTGATGCTGTGTGGTGTGGATGTAGACATAGCCATGTGGGTGTGCAGGCCTCAGTGAATGTGGCGGCTGCACCTGTGACGTACGGCCCCCATCCCCCCGAAAGTGGCGCCACGTCTGCTGCCAGTACAGCAGGCCAGGTAACCCCTCCCCTTTCTCTCCCTACCCACCATGCTCATCATGTGCACGCTCGTGAACACATGCCTTTGTGTGTGCCATGAGCGCACGTAAAGGCAGAGGTGCAGAAACGTGGATGACAGGAGGAAGAAGGTCACCTTCCAACCAACCTGACTTAATTTGAAGACAGTGAAGCAAATGAGACGGGGTATGTCAGGCTCGATGGGCCTAGCGATGCAGTTCAGTACTTGAAACGGAAAAAGGGAGCACTAAAAGACGACGGAGGCGGAAGTGAAAGGCACTCAAGACAGGTGCTTCGTTGTTATTTATTGCTTCCCTTTTACGTTTCAAGTACGAGCTAACTAGCCCAAGGACATGTTCTACTGAGCCAGTTCAGTACATTGTAGATAATTCTAGATACAAGGCAGTCTTTATCTGAAACTTGTTGGAACAACCCTCTCCTGGTCCCTAGCAGCCTGTTGAAATCGTAGAAAGCAAGAACTTACAGATTGAGCAAGAACTTACAAGTTCGAGGCATGAATGTATACTTATTGATTTTTCATCCATGTCCTCTTGTGAAGTATGGCTATCAGACTGGGAGGCCTTTCATTTCTTACAAATATTGAAATTTAGCATTCTTCAATGCTGTTTGGTTCTCCCCACAGTCGCTGTTCTTTGCTACACTGCGTTGAATGCTTGCATGATGTAGTTACTTTTTTGGCTGATAGAACTGCAGTAGTGTAGCCTGCTTCACAGTGGCAACCGCCTGCTCAACTATGGTTTCGATAGTGTTAACAAACGTACACATCCGACAGAGCAAAGTAGCTATACAACTATAGTCACTATAGTAGCTGTCCAACTATAGTTGCCATAGCAGCTATAGTAGCTATACAACTATAGCTATAGTCAGATGCTACTCGAGGTTGGAGCCCTTTCCACATCCTCATAACTGCTAGCCACTGTTCCTCTTCTGTGAGGCTGTGGACAGTGGGTAAGCAGCTGTCTGCTACAATGGTGGACTTTTATTTTCTGAAGAAGTACACAATTCTGTCCTTGATTTGCACAGAAGCGGGGCAAAAGCTGCCATTTCCACCATCTTGTGACTTCCTTCACAACGTGACTGCGGTCAAGACCTCCGTGTCTTAATTATGCAAAACGTGATCTCCCTCCCTCACCCGTTTCCGTCGTTACCATCACCGCCACCATGCGCACGTGACGATAAATTTTTAGCCATTAGTAAACTGGCCATCAGTAAAATGTTTGTCCCGAAATTGTTCACAAGTCTGATGCTAGCAAGTGGACCGCTGCAGAATCGGCCATTTACAATACCTTCTGCTGTGGCGAGTTCTGTGGCATTGAGTCCGTATTGCACTGGGTTAAAATGAAACTACTGAACATGGAACCTGCTGTAGACGATTAAATTGTAGTGGCGATTGTCGCTGGCATCACGATCACAGGTCGCGTCTGCGATAGCTCAGAAGATGTACGCAGTGAGTAAAAAAGAAACTACTGATTGTTGAATCCGCTGCAGATGCAATCATTGCCACTGGTGATGCAACCATAGGACTTTGCACATTTCTGAAGGCACGCACAGCGCCTACATGCAAGGAGTCAAAAAAAAGCCACTGGCTGAACGCCGCGTTGACTGTGGATGAAACTGTCGTCACTGGCGATGTGATCATAGATATTGATAGTGTGGAAGCTATCTGCAGTCGGCACAACAGTGATTGTAGATAGCGTCCACGCAGTTCCGTATTTGCAATCCAACAGCAATGGGTGCCGTCATGCAATTTACGTACTCCGTGAAAACGAAACTAGTGTGCTGCGGCCATCACGGGTAAACCCGCTGTTACCAACAACACGGTAATATAGATGGTGACTGCGCTTTATTTGAAGGCACGTGACCAAGTGCCCAACGAAGTGTTGCACGTAGCAGTAAGCACAAATAGGCATGAAGCATTCTGGCATGTGCTGTCGTTCCTGTCGTTCTTACAGGGTTTGCGCTGATGACTACAGCAATTTGTACTGTGCTGCCTAATTTCTGTTGGATGCTAACACCATTCTCAGTTTTTTGTATACCTCGTTTACGGGGGTTTGTGCTTATCATGCTCCAAGAATCATTCGAATCAACCCGGGGGTGGCCAAGCATAGACGAAATAATCAGAGTTTGGTGCCATTAAACAGTGCATACGCTTGCTGGGACCATATAAGTCTGAATTATCTGATTTTCTAAATTAATGAGAACCAAATCAACGTGATTTCAGTGCACAATAAGTAAAGGCATACAACGGGCATGCGAAGTGCACGTCTGTGTCACCCCGAATTTTGGTTGCCTTGCAGTAAGACTGAAGCTTTGCAACAGCATGGAGTGATGTGCACTGTTGAGAGACAGTCCTTGCTCTAGAGTCACAGTAGTGCAGAAGCCTCTCTTGTTTGAATTTGCAAGCGCACATTACCAAAGCAAAGAAAGAATTTGAGCTTTCTTGCACGGCTGTGCAATAGCGTGCGGTACGGAGCAATAATTCTTGATGAGGCGAAACAGCGCGCGGTCGGATGTCTCAACAACATCATGTGAAATATGATTATCAGATGGGGAGGTCTTTCATTTTCTTACCAATTTTGAAACTTAGCGTTCTTTAATGCTCTGTGGTTCTCCCCGCAGTTGCTGTACTTTGCTACGCTGCGTTGAATGCTCGCATGATGTGGTTATTTTTTTGGCTGGTAGAACTGCAGTAGTGTAGCCCACTTCACAATGGCAACTGCCTGCTCAACCGTGATTTCGGTGCTGTTAACAAGCATGCACATCCAACAGAGAAAAGTAGTTATACAACCATAGAAATCCCGATCGGGAGAGGGGTGAGACAGGGAGATACGATATCCCAATGCTATTCACTGCATGTTTAGAGGAAGTCTTTGAACGTCTAGACTGTGAAGAAAAGGGAATTCGAATACATGGAGAATATCTAAGCAGTTTAAGATTTGCAGACGACATTGTGCTCTTTAGCAATGATGGAGACCAACTACAAAACATGATTGATGACCTAAACCGGGAAAGTATTAAAACTGGATTAAAAATGAATAGGCAAAAGACCAAAGTTATGCTCAATAGCCTAGCTAAGGAACAGGAATTTAAAATTAACAGTGAACCCCTAGAATGTGTAAACGAATATGTATACCTGGGACAGTTAATAACAGGAGCTCCTACCCGCATTTGGAAGGCATTATGAAATCATGACTGGACACTTGCCGCTCTCACTAAAGCGAGAAGTATTCAATCACTGCATTCTCCCAGTACTAACGTACGGTGCAGAAACGTGGAGGATAACGAAAAGCTAGAGATGAAACTAAGGACCACGCCATGTGCAATGGAAAGAAAAAATGATAGGGGTAACGCTAAGAGATAAAAAATGAGCGGAATGGATCAGGGAACAGACAGGAGTAGCCGATATTATTATATCAATTAAAAGAAAGAAGTGGACCTGGGCAGGACATGTCATGAGGAGGAAAGATAACAGATGGACAGTAAGAGTGAACGGAATGGACACCAAGAGAGGGAAAACACAACAGAGGCAGGTAAAAGGTTAGACGGAGCGATGAAATTAAAAAGTTTGCGGGCATAAAGTGGAACCAACTTGCTCAGGATAGGGTGGATTGGAAATCGTTGGGAGAGGCCTTCGTCCTGCAGTGGACCTAAACAGGCTGATGACGATGATGATGAGTCGCTATAGTAGCTGTGTAGCTGTAGTTGCTATTGCAGCTATAATAGCTATACAACTATAGCTATAGTCAGATGCAACTCAAGTCTGGCACATTGCCGACACTTTCTGTTGTGCGAGTTGGCTCGAAGAAGTTTGCTGCAGAAGTTTTCAGGTTCATGGCCAGCCTGCTCTGATTGACCGCTAGTGCTTTGCGCAGTAATGGATATTTCTTGCACCTCTTTGCCGGCTGCAAATTATTTGATAAACTAACACAAAAAGATTGCATCACCTGCAGGGCAGTAACCTGGACAGTATGTTTTCTGGAATGCGAAATTTGTTATTATTTGATAACGCAGGCTCGGTAGGTTAGGTTGGCACTAGAACTATTGGTACAGTGACATTTCTTCTCTTTCAACCACACGTACGTCGTTGTTTGCTTCGTTATTGTTCAGAGCATCGTATTCTTTGCAAAGGGACGTGACTGGAGACACTTTCTCATTTTCCGCACTGCGGAAGCAGCGACCACATTCATGTCTTGAACCACCAAAGTCTCCATCTTTGCACAATTTCTGCACTTTGCGTCAGGTCAGACGGGCCGTCTTGTTTTGTGAACACAAGGCAGGTAGCTGGGACAGTGTGGAGACATTGAGAGCACGGCGTCTGGTAACAAGACAGGCTATTTCAGTTTGTCGAGAGGGGCTTCACCACCAAACTCGTCGTCATATCGCCACCTCTCTGTGTCACTCTCCAAGAGGTGCTTCTCGAGAACATCAAACATAGTCATGAAATGTGAGCAACATGAGCTCTTGATCTTTCCTTGGTGTCGCATGAGCCCACACCTCCAATTTGAGTGGTCTACTCGGAAGTTTGAAGGTAATCACCTTCTCCTTGCACAATGCATAGCCATTGCTTCAGTTTGGCACGAGGCATTTCTGCCCCATCCGAAAATGGCACTGACGGAAGTCCCGGAGAGCATACGCCCTTGTTTCTACATAAGTAGCACAAAAAGTCTCGTACCTCTGTCACACGAGACAACTTAGTGCACTTTGAGCGAGTGCACTTACGCTCGCGCTGCTACACGAGAAAGTGAAGTGTGCTTTGGAAATGTGCATTCCCCTAGCAGACGTGGCCGCAAACTGCCCGAAGGCAAGAATAGCGAGGTTTTTTTGTTGAAATATGATTTGTTTTAATACATAGTGCCATTTCTAATAATGAAAACAATCTTTTAAAAATACTACGGGCGCCGCGTTATGCATTAGCGTATTTGTTTGCAAGCCAGTTGCTACCGAGGCTACACACTCCTTTGCCACAAAGTGAGTTCGGCGAACGCACTCGCCTGCAAGTGCGCTTCGCAGCGAGTGTCTTTAAACGTTCCCCTGTGACAGCGTGTGAATGACACTAGCGGCAAAGTGCACTCTCCCAAAGTGCACTTAAGTTGTCTCGTGTGACGAGGGTATCAGAAGCTGGCCCCACAAAACAATCCGGAAGGCCACAAGAGCTTTCAATTCGGCTGATCACGAAGAATATGCAACAGCTTGCTTGCCTGTTCCCTGCAAAGGCCATTTACACATGCGTGCTCATAACATGCCAGCGAGTAGCTTATGCAGGCAGGCATCGTCTTCTCTGTAGTCTACACACAGCCCGTTTCAGACAATGTAAGGAATGTAATTAAGTCAGCATTTATTACTAACTGCTGCTAAAATGTTCATTGCCCCCGCTTATTGATGCAAGAGACTGAAAACTGGGAAAATTTACAATATATGAGATGGTATTGCGATTCTTGTGTGTCGCGTCCGTAGAGGGACATGTATGCGATGGCATGATGCTGGAAGTATCATTTTTCGTGCTGCAGAAAAGACTGATGGTCCCCCTCACCCAGCCATTACATTACCAGGATGCCACGCACTGCCACAGCTTAGCACATTCCTCTCCTCAGATATGTCTTTCTCTGTGGCGTGCTGCCAAGTAGTGCATTGAATTGATTCTATTCATTCGCAAGCCATGACAGGATGTGGTTTCTGTTTTCTGGCACGAAGCAAACATAATGAACACACGCCATCTATCCCACCAGAAACTTGCCTTAAGACATATTGAAACTATGACAGAGGGTAGGGATGGATAGTAGTTTGGTGCTTCTCAATGTAAACGTCCATGCAGCTATCTACTGTTGAGTAAAAACCGGTTATTGAAACGCAGCACCCATTGCTACATGTAACCGGCTCTCGTTTTTGTGCGTGGTTGCGTGCAGTGCGTAACACACTCGTCCTGACTCGCTGCACTATCCATGCGTGCTGGCCTTTGGTGTGTTCTTCATACCCTCTGTTCTCCTGACCATTCATGGTTTCTCTGTACAACAAATATTTCATTGAGTCGTCGCGCTGATGGAGAGCTGCTTTACTTTCAATAAACAACATGCAGTGTGTGGCTTATGGAAACTAAAGGAGCTGCCTCCATGTGGAGAACTCTTCAGTTCTGCACATGGAGGCAGCATTTGGATTGCTGCTTATGAAAAAGTTGCAGTAGAGTGGTGCTGCGTCATAAGCACTACGGGACTGATGGCTAAAGGATTCTCATCATCATAGGGCTGTGTCGTACTGGTACATTCACTGGTGGCTGTCATCACACTCCGTGTGCTGCTTTTGTGTGAGGGCATTGCCGCACTGGTGCCGAAGTTGTAATCGGGTAACTGCATTAGGCAATTTCGGCATTGGGATGATCGGCTTCAAACTTGAGATTAAGACATCAGTTCAGGCAGTCAGGATTGCAGTGCCTGTGTTCATTCTCTCTTGTTGTGGGTCGAAGTGCACTTCCACATTTCCTTATTCCGCTGAAATTCAGATTACTCTGCTCCAAACTGTTTCAAAATTAAGTGTCAGTTTGAAACAGATAACATGTTGTTCGCGCCAAACTTAGGTTTTTTTCTGCTCTAGTTTACTCCAAAAGTATTTGTCTAAAAAAAAAAATTTGCTTAAAAATTACTTTGGGCAGGCCCACCCCTATTTTTGCAGAGTAAGAAGTGATGTAAACAGCTCTAACGAGTCATGACAGCTTAGCGGCTAAAGTGTCGCTTTGCAAAGCATAAGAGCTTGGATTCAGTTCCTGTTACAGCAGCAGCATTTTCATTGGTCGTGAAATGAAAGGACGGCCATGTACTTAGATTTAGGTGTTTAACCCTAGTTTTTCAGACTTTCGAGTTCCCTACAGCAATGTTCGTAACAAGCACATGATTATGTTTGTATTTACGAGAAAAAATATTGCATGAAAGCCAGAATTTTGAAATAAATGTGAAATGTGTTAATGATCAGTATGTGTCCTTGGCTGTTATTCCCAGGAACATGTGGGCTGACTAGGCTTTTCCAACGCACGAAGGGCATATTAGACTGGTGGATCAATGTGCAAACATAGTGAACTTCGTTATGGGGAAGTTCGGCAGTATTAGCATGCTATGCAACAGAGCAGGAAACACGTACGTTTCGTGCAGTTTCTCACTAAAGACATTCTGTAGCATTGCAATGCCACTGTGGTGCTTGTGCATGTGCAGACCGTGTCAAGCCTGGGCACGGTGGTCGTCGACGGCGTGAGCTACCCACGCTACCCCGTTCCCGACGTCTCCACCTACCGGTACGACGAGAAGTCGGGCTACTACTACGACCCCTCGACGGGCCTGTACTACGATGCCAACTCGCACTACTACTACAACACGGAGGCGCAGAAGTACATGTACTGGGACGGCGAGAAGCAGACCTACTTGCCGGCACCCACGTCCACAACGTCCCCTGCTACTACGACTACTACTACAGCCACTACCAACAATGACCAGGCCACAACTGATTGTACGTACCTTTCTTTTTGACTTCTTCATGCCCTGTGTGTGCATTTGTGTGTGGGATTGTGACCCTATTGCAGTGCCCAGTGTTGACACCATGACGAAAAGTATGTTGGACAGCTTTGGCAGCCCACTTTAAAAACCTGCCCCGCCCCTAGATGACGCTAGTTGCCTGCACAAGCTTAATACAGTAAAACCTCGTTATAATGAAGTTGAAGGGGGAGTGGTAATTACTTTGTTATAACCATTAGTTTGTTATAACGAATATCAATTTCATCTATAGGAATTTCAAGGGGAATTGCGATTGCTTCGTTTTATCCGATAGTTCGTTATATCTGGGTTCGTTATAACGAGGTTCTACTTTACCTGACAAATTCAACTTTGAAATAGTGGCAAGCCATCAGTGGGTACAGCTCACATGCCAACTCTACCGGTTTGCTTGGGGGTCTGCTGATTTCTGACCAGCCCTCCTGATCATGTGGGCATGGCCAAGAATCTTCCTATAAACAGGCCTCACCCCACTGCAAGAAGAAAAATTAACAAATTAACAATTAGCAGCTGTTCTAAAAATTTTTCTGGCCTTGAGGAGCCTGAACAGCTTGTCTGCGATACCTCCCTTCTACCCACTGATGTAAAGGGAGTTGAGATCACCACGTTCATTGTGGCGCTTGTTGCATAACAAGCTTGGCAAAAACAAAATGCAAGTGGTGAATAATCTTGGTGTGACAGGTACTGACTAAACCTTCTGAGACTTACGTAATGATTTATTGGTACCAGTGATATGCATTTCTTATTGGCCTAATGTGAACAGAATACAAGAAATAAAAAACTTGACTTCGTGAGGTGACTGGGCTCCAAGTTACGACATGAAATTGAAAATTTGAAATTTGACCTTCGATTTCTCTTCAAAGGTTGGACACAGTACTGCAAAATTAGGTACAACAGAGGTCCTGAAGAATGATTTAGCATGATTTAGCACTTTATTGTCTCACTTTATTGCCCTTTAAGGCCAGCTCCAGCATGAAATTAAAATGGATGTCTTTGTGCGTCATTTTGTGCAAATTGATATTTCATTATGTGTTAGATATGTATGGTATAGTTTTACGATGTAATGAGAGATTAGAAAGTGTTTGAGTACAGTGTAATCTTGTTTATGCAGTCTTCACAGGAACCAGAAAATAAAACATATCCAAAAATTGTATTATCCATAGCCAGCTCCAAAAGTAAGAAAGCGTGCTTACTTGGGGACCAACTCACTAGCAATGCTTCTGTAGTGCCGAGTGATATTAGACATTTTTAGTTTAGCGCGGTAGCGTGATAGCAGGGCTATGGGAATAGCGTTACCGTACCGTAAACATTCGTTGCAGAAGCGAGCTTTAGTTGAGCGGAGAACCGTTGACGGCCCGGTAGCTGTGATAGTGGCACCATCTAGCGAAGGATACATGTGTTAAAAAAAGTGAAAAGAAGTAAAACTTAAAATGTTTACTTACACTCCCGCAGGCAGCGGCATTCTAACTTTTCGAGAATAAAGAGAAATAATATATACGAACCAAGCACCAAGAGCATAAATTGACATGTTGCAGAAATGTAAACAGATGCTCTCTCGCTAGGCCTAGCAATGTTCGAAATGGGAAGCGATCTCGAAAATTCGCCTAAGTTATCCCTAATACTGCGTCGTCGAAGCTACCTGAAGTCAAGCGAAGTCATTTTGCACAGTCATTTGCTACGAACGAAGTGAATCCTGCCACAGCAACGTCAAATTGAACTCGAGGCGGGCGTCTGAAACCGCCGCCATGTTTTACGTGAACTACGATAAACACGCAAACACGGTAACGTTAAATCTGCGAAATATCATGTGCACGCTAAACGGTATCAGCCGTTTATGGCACTGCGCATGCGCATTTCCATCCCGCTATTCCGATAACTACGCTATTACGCTAAGCCCGATAAACTAAAAATGTCTATTGTTCTGCATGGTACGCCTTACTGGACATCGCATGGACCGGAGTCAACACACTTCTATTCAGAGATTTTTAAAATAATGGTCACTGTTCGCTGCGCTTTGTTTTTTTTTTCATCATCTGTAAACAAGTTCTCTCGAGAAGTTGTTTACGGATAACTTGAGCAACTTGTTTTTTTGAGTATACAAATAGCGCATGACACCACTTTCTCACGGCTGCGTCGCTGAGGGGCATCTCTCATTGGTATTGTTCGCTTGTGGCTTGTTTGCGGCCATGGCGCACCACAATTTAAATTGGTCCAGGACTGATCCCTTCGGTGTCAAGAATAACTTGCTTCATGACAGCTTTTGTGCCATGCGTTTCGTCATTGCCACTGCACAGTGCATGTGTTCCACAAGTGCGCCCAGTTTCAGCTGGAGGTGGAATTGTGATAACCATCGTGGTTGCACCTGTGTCAGCTACACATCCCAAACATATATCTGTGTATCCCGAAACATGTATCCCAAAAAAAAGTATTAAGCGTGACCGTAATAACTTGAGTTTCCTTTACTCCATAAACGATGAAGCTAGGCAAGCATTAACAAAGCAGTTAATTTTTCTGCATTTTCCTCGGCTTCGTTTTTTTTTTTCTCCCGTTCCTCCAGCACTTACCATATTGAGTGAAAGTAGTGGTATTTTGTGCCAGTGTTGTGCCTTGTATCACTTGCCTGATCATGTTGGCTTGTGCTGTGCGTGCTGCATCTGAAAAGTCTTTTATGCCGCGTTTTCAGCTGCCAATTCGACCGGCACTGCAGCCGCAGCAGGTGAAGCGGCTGATGCCAATGACAAAAACAAGGGAAAAGCCAAAGACAAAGAGGACAAAGTGAAGATAGCCAAGAAAATAGCCAAGGTAAGGGGGCAGCAACCATCCCATGTTTATTTGCCTCATTGGAGGTGGGTGATCATGATCATCACTTATTTCACTTTTGTGAGGTCTCTGGTAAGGGAATTATATAAAAAGGGGATAAGTAATTACGAACAAAAATGAACGTGAACTCTAGAAAGATAAGTAAGTTTATGAATCTCGGCTACAACATAGACAATGTTTGTGTCTTTCATTTTTCCATGAAATTTTTTATCTGCAAGCGTATGTGGTCTTTCAGTTAAATTGGAGAGAATGTGTGGACCAGAGGGAAGTAACATGTGGTGCAGACCCAGATACCAAGGGCTTCTGTTGGATTGCATGAAGAACTGTTGGGACTGCGACTTCACTTCAGTGAATCGAAAACTCCAACTAATTGACTATTGAATTGTCGGAAGTCAACTCTATATGTGTTTCACAAATGTAGACAAGGCGTAGCACAGAAACGCTGCCGTTTTCCACTCCCGAAAGCGGAGCTGTAGAAGCCCGACAATTGGCCATGACGTGTGAATGAATCTTTGTGGAGAAACTGAATTACGGTGTTAGAATCAAGCATCCTGTTCCAATTTCAGCAGCATTTGTATTGGGTTTAAAAATTGCGGCAACTGCAACATGGTGTAACCTGGTGGCAAAGGCTTGGTACGTAATTTTGGAGTCTTTAAATAGCTGTACATCACATGCCGCTGTTCAGATAACCATAACTTGACTTCAAATTACAGTTGCTATCTAAAAACACATTCCCGCTGTGTTGTTTGCTTATTTAGAATACAAGGAGTTGATGTTGAGAAGCAGTGTCGCCTTCACAGCAACCGAAAACCTGCCTTTAACTGCGGTGCATGTGCTCTGTTGAGGTGGAACCTGGCGCTAACACACCCGACAGCAGTCGGCCACTGTTCGCAACATGTGTTGCATATAAGCCTCTGGGGTCAAAGCACTGATAAAAAAATGTTTTGTTGGCATTTGCCCATTGCTACTGCATGATTAGATACTTTGACCAATAAGCTTTCTGTTTTAGTAAAGAAACAGGTACCCTAAAATTTCGGTGTTGGACCTTTAAAGAAAGTGCCCCTTCATCTCCCCTATTGCATCGCGAACGTCCTGATTAGGGGGTGCCTAGGTTGGCACGTTTGTAAGTGCGTTCGCCTGCCATTTCAGGACATGGAGCGTTGGGCCAAGACGCTCAACCAGAAAAAGGAGAACGCCAAGCAGGGCCTGGTGGCCTCCGCGCAGAGCCTGGCCGACGAGCGGCAGTCGGCAGCCGCCGACGCTGGCTTTGCCATTCTCGAGAAGCACCAGACCGTCACGGTCGACCGGCTCGCCTTCGGTGGGAGCCTGCTGCAGCCCAGTGTGCCTGAGAGCCCCCTGGCTGTTGGTGAGGCTCGACTCTCAGTTGCTGTCGCTTTGTAACAGCCAAGTGTTGCGTGTGTTAGATCCCTGTAACACATCGATTTCAATGACGTTCGATCACATGAATCCCATTTGCATATCTCTATTAATGTTTCTCAAACTAAGAGTACTGACTGCCACATTTTACTTTGTCTCGGGGTTACTGTAAAAACCCATGTATAATACAAGGTTGTTTTTTTTTTTTTTCTAAATTTTGCTATGTGAAATTTATGCCTCATATTATAAGCAGATCCCAAAGTGTCCATCCGAAAAATAGCAGTTTTGGTTTCATTATGTGGTATCATCATCAATACTCATAGCGGAGGATGCGTTATATAGCGGTGGTGTCTCTATGCTGCTTTAAATGGGTGCCACTTCCAATCGCCATTGTTAATTTCGCATGATGTCAAGATCGTGAAAGCAGTACCCAACTGTGTTTACGGGGAGATGCGGGTCGAAAAATCGCGGTTTTCTGAGAAATTCTCAC